>JARGCV010000051.1:2307500-2790000 GCA_034064705.1 Bothrops alternatus | reverse complement strand
TTATCTTTAATGAGTTTGGGGTGATTTAATTACCAATTTTAGCCAATGTCCTACTATCTTGTCTCTAATGCTGTTGTCACCCAGAATCATCCAGTTCCTACTGGAAGAGTCAGATCTGGTTAGTCCATGGATGCAGGACTATTTGGAAAAGGGGCGTTGTCTTACCTGAATGCCTTTTCTCAGCATGATGATGTAGAATCCACCGGTGGGTAATCTCAGCCTTCCTGCTCAGTTGAGACTAAGTCAGAAATCTGCCACGCCTCCTTCTGGGCTGGACCATCCCAATTTTTGACCAAGGTGAAACAAAACATGATGAAGTCCGATGCGTTGGCTCCTCCTACTCTGACACAGGCCCAGACGCCCCTTCTCCAGCATGATGAGTGTAGAATCCACCGGTGGGACATACCAAAGCCGCTCATGTCCCTACGGGGGGGGAAATAGTCTGGGCTTGTGTCCCACCAGAAGGAAGTACTTGCTGTAACACTCTCTGGCCAAACAAAGCATCCGCAGAGGCAAACTTGTCTAGCTTGTAATGTCTGATGAATTAAGGAGAGGACCAAATTGCAGCCCTGCAGATTTCCGCAATGGATGCCTGGGTAGACCAGGCTGCTGACGTAGCTGCACTGCGAGTGGAGTGGGCAGTGATGTGTCTAGGGACCTTAATCCACCTTCCAATGGTCGAAGAGGAAACCTTCTGACCCATGGAAGAGGGTTGGAATGACACAAACAAGGCCTCTGATTCGCGAAAGGCAGAGCCCTGCGTATGCCAGCTTATGCCACTGTCTTTCCAGCCTATGCGATGGATTGGGACAAAAGTCCAGGAGAACTAGCTCTTGGGTCCTATGGAACTAGGTATTGACCTTCGGGACGAAGGATGGATCCAATCGAAGGACTACTCTATCCTCATAAAAGGTACACAAGTCACTCCTGACCGAAAAGGCAGCCAGCTCCGAAATATGTCTGGCTGACGTGATTGCAATCAGAAAGGCTACCTTCAGAGAAAGGAGTCTTAGTGAACAAGATCTGATAGGCTCAAACAGTGGCAAAATTAGCGCTTGTAGTACCCGTGGTAGAACCCAAGAGGGGTAGAAGTGAGCTGCCAGTGGCCTGGCATTGGTCGCCCCTTTGAGAAAAGTGCTTACTACTGGGTGCTGTGCTAATGGGACCAGACTGCCACAAGTAAGCACCGTGGACAAGGCTGCTACCTGTCTGCAAATAGTGCTAGGTGTAAACCCTTTATCCATACCCTCCAATAGATAGTCTAAAATATTGGGAATGGTGACAGAAAGAGGCTGGAGTTGGTGCTTAGTGCACTACAGATAAGTTCCTCCACGTGGCATCATATATCCTATTAGTCGAGGGGCGCCTGGAGGCTTGAATCATCGAGATCACCCTGGATGAATAGGATTGTCTAGCTAAATTTTTTCGCTCAAGTGCCAGGTGGCCAATTGGAGCCATTGGGGATCCAGGTGTTGAAGGGTCCCCTGGCTGAGGGAGATACGGTCTGATGGGATCCTCCCTGGCGGTGAGATTGAAAGTTCCACCAGGTCGGCAAACCATGGTCGTCTCGGCCAGTGTGAAACAACCAAGATGACCTCCACCTGCTCCTGAAGTAGCTTGCGGATGGTTGCCGGAATCAGCGGGAGTGGGGGAATGCATACAGCAACCCCCTGGGCCACTCGCTGCGAAGAGCGTCCATTCCCTCTGCCCCTGGGGATGGGCACCTGGGCAGTTGGGAGTTGCTCAGGGACGCAAGGAGGTCTGACTGGGGTTGGCCAAATCTGTTTGAGATCTCCCTGAATAGGACTGGGTCCAGATGCCACTCTGAGCAGTCCACCGTGGATCTGCTCAGGGAGTCCGCCTGATGGTTCGCCTCCCCCGATATGTGCTCTGTTTTGATGGATCTTAGATTGGCCTCTGCCCAAGATCCCAAGGTGTGGACTTCGAGCATAAGGGACTTGAAGCGGGTCCCTCCCTGCCTGTTCACGTGTGCTTTTGCTGCCACGTTGTCTGTCAATATCAGTACGTGGCTCCCTGCTACTATGGTGAAGTGGCGGAGTGCCAGGTGAATGGCCCTTAGTTCTAGCCATTTTATGTTGTGGCTCAAGTCCAAACGGGACCGTTGACCCTGGGCTAGATGTGTATGGAGATGAGCGCCCCAGCCAAACAGGCTGGCGTCCGTGGTCGAAGTGAGCCTGGCAGGCTCCTTGAAAAGGGATCCACTGGTTATTGCTGGTGAGCTCCACCACAGAAGAGATGACAATGTCTGGCGTGGGACCCTCACCCTCCTGGTGGAAGAACTCATGTTCCGCTTCTGAAAGGGTAGCAGGAACCACTGGAGTTCTCTGGAGTGCAGTCTGGCCCATGGAACAATCCCCATACAGGAGACTATCTTCCCCAGTAGTTGAGACTGTTGGACTAGGGGAACTACCTTCTCTCTCCGAATACGGTGGATGAGGGTCTGGATGTTGTTCCGGCGATCCTGGGAAAAGAAGATCTCACACAGATTGGAGTCTATGATTGCCCCCAGGTGGAGGAGGCGAGTTGATGGGACCGTGTGGCTTTTCTGGAAGTTCACGGGGAATCTGTGAGCTTGAAGAGTCCTGATGGTGATTTCTAGGTCCGATTGGGCCAAATGGAAGGAACGGGATTGGATAAGGATCTTGTCCAGATAGCATTGTGCACGCACTGGGATCATTTTCAGATGGGCGGCTAAGACCGCTAAGATCTTCGTAAACACCCATGGGGCCGAGGAAAGGCCAAACGGGAGCACTTTGTACTGAAAATGCCGGTGCACGTAACAAAACCAGAGGAATTTTTGGTGTTCAGGAAGGATTGGGATGTGAAGGTAAGCTTCTGTCAGGTCTATGGAGGACAGGAAATCCCCCCCTCCTGATGCTGGCCAGGATGGACTTGAAAGTCTGCATCTTGAACCGCTTGTAGGCCAAGAAATAGTTTAATCCTTTCAAATCCTATATTGCCCTCCAGCCCCCCAAGGTCTTCAGTACTACAAACAGGATGGAGTAAAACCCCTGTCCCCTCTGTTCTGTGGGCACCGGCTCTATGGCCTTTATCTCCAGTAGGTGGGAGATGGCCATGGACACGAGTCCTGCCTTGGTGGCATTTCTTGTGTTGGGGCACGGTAGGAAACACCCTGTAGGTATGGATAAGAACTCCAGGGCGAGGCCGTGTCGCATGGTGTCTATCACCCATGAGTCTGTGGTGGTGGCCTCCCAAGTGTCGCTGAATAGGGACAGACAGCCCCCTATGGGAGAGGTTGCCTTGGCATAACCTGTTCTGTCTGTACGAATGGCCTCCAGTGCCCCGAAAGGGCCGTTTGGTCTGGTACTGGGCCCTGGCTCTAGGGGTCTGGCGGTCCTGCTGGTGATCCTGTCTAGGGGGGAAGGATCGAGAGCTCTGGCCAATCCCAGGACTGCCCGGCCCGAAAGGGCTGCCTCCAATCCCAGGTGGTACCAGAACGAAAGGGTTGCCTATGGAAATCCTGTCCGCCTTCTTAGAGGGGTGTGCAAGCACCTTGCGCTTGTCCTTTCTCTCTATGAGATATGGCTCAAGGACTGGGCCAAAAAGATGCGTACCGCTATAAGCGGTGGTCGATAGGCACCACTTGGACTTCAGGTCAGCCCGCCATTGTTTTAACCAAAGCAGTCTGCAGGCCAAGACAGTGGCTGCAATAGATCTGGCGGAGTACCTGGCAGAATGGAGCGACGCGTCCACCACATATTCAGACGCTACGCCCAATTTGCCCAATGTCTGGTGTGCTCGCACCTGGTCAGGGGGAACGAGGGCCTGGAGCTCACGGAGCCACATGATGGACAACCTGGTAAAAAAAAGACGATGATGTAGCCGCCTTGATCACCCACGCCGAGGCTTGGTGAGCTCTGCAGAGGGAAAACTCATCTCTTTTCCTCCGCTTTCAAGGCCTCTGCCATGTCCCCAGGAATGGTGGAGGAAGAAAACAAGGAAGTTAGGGGAGTGTCCACAAGTGGCACCTCCAGGAGGGAAGAGAAGAAGGAAGAGACATTGAAAAGTTTTTTTTTCTCTGTCCCACTGGGAGGAGAGTGCCCAGCAAAGACCACTGCTTTTCCACGGTGGTGTGGAAGAAAGTTGGGCATGGAATCTGTTTTTCCTCGACCACAGGCTCTGAGAACAGAGAGTTTGAGACCTGGGTAGTGATGGTAGATGGCTTAGGCTCCTGTTCAGGAGTGAGGTTGGCCATGGTATAGGCCTTTAGGAGCAGTGATCAAAATAGAGAAGGGTCAGAGACCAGATGCCGAGGATGGATCCAGAGCCGCCTCCTCATCCTCTGACATAGGTATGTCCAAAGCTTCAAGGTCCACGGATCCCTCCTCTCCTATTTGGGAGGATGTGTCAGAGTTGCCTGAACTGGGAAACAGGGTAGGGCCTGTTTGAAGCAGGGATGGTGGGGGGGAGGAGGCATCCTTAAAGGCCGTTGACCATGGAGGAGGCCATGTATTGTGTAAAGGCCTAATGCATAAAGGCCTGAAATTGGTCCGGCCACATGCCCTGTTGGTCTGTGGGGCGGATGCCAGCTGCCGTAGGGTATACGTGGCTTCTGGGCCCTGTTGTATCGTGGGGAGGGGAAATTTTCCCAAGTGCTTGCTAGAGAGGGGAGAGGGGGACCAACCTGTCCAGTTTCCCCGAGACCATGCCCTAGTGGCATCCTGTGGAGGCACAAATTGAGGCTCAAATGGTGAGTGGTCCAGTGGAAGGGGGGAAACCACATCTGTCCCACTGGAAGTGAGCCTTTGGACTCTGGAGAACTCCCTCTCTAGCACCTGTTGTCTCCTCGAGGCTTCCCTCTCAGCTGCCTTGGAGGGCTTCTTCGTGGATGAGGCCCTTTGCCTTAGATTTTTTTCGTCCCCCCCACTTCCAATTCAGATGATGTGCGCTTTTTTTCTTTGGGGGGAGCAGAAGAGCCCTGCAATGGCTGAGAGCCTGAACTGTCTGCCATTGCAACCTGGATCTTCCAGGAAGATGTCCGGGGGTGGTGGTGGTGAACTACGCAGATCAGGTTGTCAGAGAGGTAAACCTCACATTCTGAACAACAGCAATGGTAAACAGCCAGCCAATTATCTAAAATTGTCTGTTAGGCCTTGCGGCACAGCGCCACATTGCTAAATGGGACAGGTGGATACTAATAAATTCCCCCTCTTGTATGGAAGTTATCAGTGACTATCGTGGAGGCCCAGGTGAGCAACTTGCATGAATAGATTTGCTCAGTTCAATTGCTAGACCTTAAACGCCCTGTGAGACCTGAAAGGCCTCAATTGATGTTTCTGGGATCTTAAAGGCCGCGAGGCTTGGAAGGCCTCTAATGAGGTGGTAAGGCCACAGGTCAAAGAGATTGCTGATAGGCCAAGAAGGTGACTGGGGAATCCAAAATGGCAGTCGTGCCACCTATGCCACCAATGGTCAGGTACCGTGGCTGTGGTCTGATTTTGAATTGTTTGGTTTGCCCCCCCGATCCATGCCTGTCATGGCAGGATATTAACAGAGTGGGGCTAGAAGGCCGGGAAGCCTTGCTGAGGGGTTTTGCGGTTCCAAAACAGCGGCCACGACTTGCAAATCCTTCAAAATGGCCGCACCAAAAATAACGGCCGGCCATGCGGCGGCTGGGCCTTCCTTGTCCAGGGGAACCTCAAAGGGCTACTAAGAGCCTTTTGGGCCTATTTATTCCCACTGAGGCCGAAAACAAATGACTTGCAGTTTGGAGCTCCCAATGGGATCGCTCAGCTGAGGCTAGCCCCCATGCCTCCTAGAAGTAAGATCTGGAGAATTTCCTTTTGCGATGATATCGGAGGCCTGTGAGTCTGAGGAAAGAAGCTCGGGTGGAGCCTGCAAGGCTCGCTAGAGCCGAGGCTGCAGTCTGTTGCCAGCTATAATTTGGAGCCGAATTGACCAGTAAAACTAATGTTTTAATTTGGATTACTAAATAATTAATTTAATTAGTTGCTAAATATTTAACCTAATCTAGTGTTCAGAGGAGCCAAGAAAACTGCGTCCTGCTGAGCTAAGACTAAAACAAAAACTGGGATGGTCCAGCCCAGGAGGCGTGGCAGATTTCTGACTTAGTCTCAACTGAGCAGGAAGGCTGAGATTACCCATCGATGGATTCTACACTCATCATGCTGGAGAATTTAGGACTGTAGGATAAACTGGTGGTGGTGTTTTTTTAAGTGTTAACTTTGGAGAATTGCAATAGCTACCCATTAACAAAAAACTGCTTAGAAGTGTCTGTGTTATGTCACCCGGAATTGAACTCAGCTTGAAGGAGATGTCTTCTGAATGACAAGAAACTTATACCTCAGCCACCAATTAGGTGGTTCCCTTGAGCAAAAGACAGTCTCACTTATATTTCTACCACCTTATGTCCAATTCTGCAACGTCTGGGCTGGAAAGAAGCTTGGTGTGAGTTCAACAGTGCCTACTTTTGAGTAAAAAGTATAGGATTGTGTTTTCACTGAGTTAAACTTTACAACAGATTAACCAGCAACTCTGAAGGGAAGACATTCAAATTCTGCAGGAGATAGTATGAGGTCAGCAGAGGACTTTTGAAATGGCTGGATTTCAAGAAGCCGACACAAAAATTAACTCACTAATGAAAGAAAGCAAGAAAATATCAATAGGCACTTTTCTTAGTTTATGTCAGGCTCCCTTCCCCTCCAGGGTTATTGTTTTAGATTCTTTTAATTAAAGTAGCTAAGTGGAGCTAGCCTGCTGCACAATGAAATGCAAACAACATTTTTGTTTTCAGTGCCTACATAGACCCTATAGGTATTCTTCGAAAATGCAAATAGTGAACGGCAACAATCCAGTACTTGGTCTGGAAGTATACCCATCAGGCAAAACCCAGGTGGACAAAAGTAATCTTGGATGAATAGCTCTTTGGGTGAGCCATCATGGCTGTCAAGGTCATATATTGGAGTTGGGATATAGCTCAAAATAGCCCAGATGGTGGCATGCAATCAAAACCTTACAACCCTATGACTTTTGACCCTCCTCCTTAAGGATTTGCAAGAGTGCCCTAAAAATCCCGAATGTGTTCTTCAGCCACCAAAGCCACCTTGCCCCTGTGCACTGTGCTCTCTCTGGACTCAGCATCTGTTGTGGTCCATCACTATCCCACTCTGCCCCTCAAACAAGGTCACTCATTTTTGTGACTGTCCCTGGAGAACAGGAATTGAGATTCTTCCCCTTTCTGTGTATCTATCTTCATTTTTTTCATCTCCTGAAAAACTGATTCTTTGGAAGCAAGGGATGGGAAAGAAAAAAAAATGAGCTTGCTCTTTTTTTCATGGGCAACCTTGTTAGGCAGTAAAATAATACAACATTGTACTCAATCAGTACTAAAGAAATTCGAGTCTAATTAAAAAAGGCAGTCTTGCTTATCCAAGCAAGAATGCTGGCTATGCACCTGTAGGTATGAACAGTGGTCTAGATTTTTCAAATGGGTTTCAAACAAGAAACAAATGGCTTTTTCCCCTTCTATACATTTTAAAAGAAAAAAAAATCATTGCTTCTTCGGTCTCTCCTCCAGAGCATGGCAAGTCTTCAGTCATGTTAATGATGCTGTTTTCTTCTCTGGGGTGACTCTGTTGCCATTCTACGGTATGATGAATATGTGTGGCTGCTATGCCATGGAGACCAAGCTGTCATTTGCACATCACGCTCCCTAAAGTGACTGCTAATGATAATGCTTTTCAGCCCCTTGGCTGGAGCCCCTAAATAAGTTCTTTGCCCCCCAAAGCTGAATTTTTTGGCAGACTCTTCTCCATGAGCTCACCACTATAGCAGGACCCTCCATACATGGCATTTTTGTTAAGGAAATGGAATTACAGGATTTCTTGTTCTTGTTTAAATAGGGAGCATGAAGTCTGGGCTGCTGAACAGCTGCTGAACCACAGGAGGCAGGAATGGTAGGGAAAGGGGGAAGAGAGAAATGGGGGGAGAGGAGAGCAGAAATGTGTGGGAAGTAAAGGAATAACTTTCATGAATATGTGTTTTCTCTTAGAATTAAGGAGGGGTGGCTGGGTGGAATAATGGCTCCACAGCTGTTCCTCTTGACCAAAATCATAAAAGTAAGCTTCGGATCTTGTCATACATCCCAAGAAAGATAAAACCTCCAAGGCTGATCGAAGAGATTCGAGGGACGATGCCGGAAAACAAGCTGGAAGAAAAAAAAAGTCATTTGACATCTTAGAAGTTCTACCACTAGGATGTTCTCTCATTCCACTCCCACAAATATTGTAGAGAGGTTCCCCTCCATTTTAAAACTGCTTCCCTGAATGTCAACTTGAGCTCAATTTATTTGTAACTGAGGGCTGCATGAGAGCAGATTTGGGAGCAAGGCTTTCTGAGAGGGGGTCACTTTAGTGAGGAGAGTTGGGCCCCTTCCTACCTCAACATCTAGTTGCAAGCCTCGTGTCAAAAAGTGGCGCACCAGGGGCCACAAATGAGCTGAGGCCATCACTGTTCTCTCCAAAATAGGGCTCCCCTATACAGTCCCCAACAAGTCCAAATAATGTGACAGAAAAAAAGAAAATAATTAAATATAACAAAGTAAATCAATTTTAATGTTGAACTCTGGTCCAAATCAAGTTCTTGTTCATGTGTCCAAAATAACATTTTCTTTCAAATTCTGAGAGATGAGTTTATATAAATTCTGCACACGGGTGTTTCCCGATATCCAAAATGTGTGGGTTTATCTCATAAAATATATCACTGAATTATTTGTCACAACAGGCTTCGGCATGTTTCCTGAAAGAGGCATGGATTTGAAAAACTTAGACATGCATGGGCAACCCAGACGATCACAAGGGGGTTCATGAGAACTCAAATACAAATTGAATACTGGGAAAATAATAAAAGAAAAGGAAACAGATACATGAACCGTTCACTCACAATCCATCCTTGCTCAAGGTCTGGGAAAAGAGCCACAACTTCAAGCCTTATTGAAGGGAGCATAGGATTGGGGTTGCTGCGACACCATGCTTCCTGGTCCCATCAAATGACACTGCTTTAACATGTGCGACCTGGAGCATGTGCCTTCTGTTGGAACTTAAAAGATGGGAGAATGGTGACAGCCACACCTTATGCCAGGGATTTGTAGATGATAACCAGTACCTTGAACTGTACCTGGAAACCTACCAGTAACTGCTGCAGTTCACAAACAAGGTGTTACATAGGCATACTGTGGTGCATTTCCAAGACAGCTTATTGTAGTTGTCCATATATGAAGTAAACAAGGCATGAGTAACCATTGAAAGGGCCTTCTGGTCCAAGAAGAGGAACAACTGGCACACAAGACAAATCTGTTCAAAGGCTTTCTTGGCTACGGCTGCTACCTGATTTTCAAGCAAAAGCTGAGAGCGCAGGAAGACACCCAAATTGTGTGCCAGTTTTACCTGGAACGGTGCAGTTCCATTCAGAAGTAAACCAGGACATCAGAAGAATTATGAATCCACAGCCAGTCAGTCTTATCAGAGATCAGCTTAAGCCTATTCTTTAGCTTCAGGACCCTGATATAGTGCAAGGACTGGGTCAAGACTTTCCAAAGTCTCCCCCCACCTGAGTCCAAACACCTCAGCATATTAAACCTCTGCAATTCAGCCTCTACTTTAGTCCTGCAGTAACCCAGCACTCTTCATACTGCTCCTTCCAATGCCAACACCACAGCAGTCATTTCAACCCATTGGCTCCATCATCTTCAATAAATCTTGTTAAAGAAGACACTGTGTGCCTCATGCTTGTACTGCTACTTTCAATTTGAAACAACAGCCCAACAGCCTGTTCCATTTTGCTGCGATTACATTTTCTTTCTTTTTTGTTTTATTATTTTTTAACAGCGTTCAATAATAATTATTGAACAAAAACGTGTTGTCTGAGTATCTTATTCACTAATACAAATTAAATTTCTAATCCTTAAATCTTTTCTCTAACCATTGATAAAATAGGTCCCAAGTTTGAAAATACTATGTTTCTTCTTAAAGTAAGTCTGTCCATTTCCGCACAGTCTAATTTTTTTTTATTATTTCTGCTTTTGGTGGTATTTCTTCGTTCTTCCAATATTGTGCAAATACAATTCTTGCTGCTGTTATCACATGTAGAATCAAATATGTACTTTGCTTATCAAGTTTTTCTGGTATTATACCTAGTAAAAAAAATCAGGTTTATAGTCTATGTGTTTCTCTAACATTTTTTCTAACCATATTGTCCAATATCTCCTTGCTTTAACACATGCCTACCACATATGATAATAAGTGCCTGGTTTGTATTTACATTTCCAACATTTATCTGACATGTTTTTAAACATTTTTGCTAATCTTGTTGGTGGCAAATGCCATCTATAAAACATTTTATAGAAGTTTTCTTTGTATGAAGCTGACATTGTCAATTTATAGTTTCTTTCCCACAAACTTTGCCACTTTTCTAAGTCTATATTATATCCAAAATTCTTTGCCCATACTATCATTACTTGTTCATCTTCCATTTTGAAATTTAATAAAAAAATTGTAGATTTTTTAATTAACTTTTCATCAGAAGTTAATAATGTCTGATCAAACATAGTTTGTTCTTTGTAAAATCCATACTGTTTGATATCTTTATCATATCTGACTTGCATTTGTAAATGTGACCACCATGTTAAATCGATGCCCTGATTTTCCATCTCTTGCCTGGATTTTAAGTTCCCTTCAGAATTTAGAATATCTTTGTATGTCCATATTTTATCGAGACTGACTAGATTTGGATGTACAAATGCTTCCATTGTTGAAAGCCATCCTGGTATTTTCAAATAAATTTTACATTTTATTTTTTCCTTTTTTTTAAAATATATTTTTATTGGTTTTTTTTTTAATTTTTACAGAAAAAAGAAACTACTCAAATCAAATCATAGTGTTAAAATAAACAATCATCCATAAACAAAACATAAATACATTTTTCAATACATCAAATACCAATAGCTCAACTGAAAATAATCATGCCAAACAATTAACATTACTGCCCGGTACCCCCACCACCACATCCCCCTAACCCTATCCTTCCCCCCTCACTTACCAACTAGCTACCTACTTTCCTCCCTCCTTCTCTACTTCTCTATACCCACCTATCCCTACTCATCCCCCCTCTTGCCATCCTTCTTTCTACTTCCTTTCTACTTCCCTCCATCCTTCTCTATCTCCATCCTCTTCCCCCTTCTTATCAACTTCCACTTACTTCAGCCTTCACTCCTCCTTCCTCTTTCCATCAGATGTGGTGCCCAGAGGCCACCCGAGCAACCCCTTAATGACAGTAATTACATATTCTTACATCAACCCCAATTACAGTTGAGAAAACATCATATATAAAATTATAAACCCTCCCTAACCCTCCCCCCCCCGACTTCCCAGAGTGAGTACAGGGTAAAACAAAAGAAAACCCACTACATCAAACAAAATTATTATATAATCCTAACAAGAATTTTAAACTATATACTATATGCAATCTCTAAATCAATTCAATCCATTAGACAAAACAAACAAATCATCTTGTTAAGAATAATAATTTTCATTTACATATCTAAACCATCAATCTAAGTCAAACCTTAAATCACTTCAATCCATTGAGAGGTTATATAAAATCACCCAAACAATCAAGTTTTATATACATCTTCCAGTAATCAACCTCTTTCAAACCATTAAACATAAAAAAATCATCTTTTTAGAAAAATAAACAAATAATATCAATAAACCCCTCAATTCAAACAAAAAAAAAGAAATTTTTTTTGTTCTTAATCAATTTAATATATCTTCCATTAAACATCCTCTCTTACATCTTACTTATAAAATTGGTCTTTGATTCAGCCCATAGTCTTAGATTAGCCTTAATTCCTTTCATTTAATTATAAATTTCATTTCTTCAATCGACTTCTGGGCTTTCTCATCTGTCAAATAAACCTCCATAACCAATACAGTCTATTTATTCTATTTCTAACTTACATTCCTTCAACTTTATCCAATCACATAATGCTTATCTATCCCATCACTCAATCAATCTAATATCAAACCTAGATCATTTCAAAGCAAATACATTCTTCATCAATTTAATTATATCCATTAATCATCTTCTCTTACATCTTACTCATAATCTTAGTCCTTAATTCAGTCCATAATTTTAAATTACCCATAACTCCTTACATACAATTTTAAATTTCATTCCTTCAATCGAATTCTAGGTTTTTTTTCAACCAGGTAAACCTCCATAACGAGGCCTCCCTTCCAAATAATAAGTCTCTCTTCTTTACTTCTTCAGCCCCATAAGTAAGTTGCTTCTTAAACTGAATCAATGTCTCTTTTTTCTCAATTAAATCATCTTCTTGCTGCTTATCTAAAAGGAATAGCCATCCCTTCCTTTCTTGAAACAAATCCTCTTCCTCTCCATAGATGAACTGTTTATCAAGCAAGATCCATTTCCCTTTATTCTCTTTATTCTCAGTACTATCTTCTTCTTTTTCTTGTTCTTCTTCTAATTTAGATTGTATTATAAAATGTTCATCAGTCGATTGTAAATCAGTTTCCTTTGGAAGAAAGAATCTAGTTAATTGTTCTTGTTCTTCTTCTTTAGATTGTATTATAAAATGTTCAGCAGTCGATTGTAGATCAATTTCATTTGGAAAAAAGAATCTGGTTAATATTTCTGTAATAGTCTCTTTCAATATTGCTTTAAACTCTTGCTTAAAACTCTTCACTATTTCAAGCCTTTCTTCATGAAATTTATCAATACAGTCCAAAATAGGTTTAACATTTGAATGTAAATTCCACTCCATTTTAAATTTAAAACAATCACTCTGGCTGTAAATCAATTCCTACAGCCATCTCTCTGGCATCGCTTACGAGAACAAGAAGAGAGAAAAAAGTAAAGAATTCACTTTCACTTTCCAGCACTTTCCTCTAACAATGAAAGCAGTGAAAGCTATACGCCATTTTGAAAGCATTATGTTGATTGTAGAAGTTAGAAATATATAGCCAGAAAAACAATAAAAAAAATACTTGCAATCCATTAAGAACTCCTGTATTCACTCAGTCTGCTTACAGTCTCTCCTGTGTTGTAATTTTTACAAGCAGAAGTGGTCGCGGCGTCTTTCTCTGTCTGATGACAGAAGCATCTCTGGGCAGGAGCGTCCTCCGGAGCTTTAGGGAGCTCACACTCTTGATCCCTGAAAACTTTTTTTTCAGGGATTTAAGAGGAGCTCAACCCTACTCCTGATGCTCTACACCTCTCCTTTGCCCGAAGAGGGGATTTTTCACCGCAAAAAAACAGCTGGTGTGCGCTGTTTTTTGTGGCTTTACAAGCCCAGAGAACGGAGCCTCACAGAGGAGACTCTAGCGGCGCCGGCGGAGCCACCGGAAGTCCCATTTTATTTTTTCCCAAGTTAATAATAATGCATTTCTTTTTTTTTAATTGATTAAAAGCTTTCTTTTTTTTTTAAATAATTTTTTTTTGTAAAAAATTCTTTTATTGAAACAATCAACATCAAACATAAGATCGTATTAAAAAGCAATCATCATATAACCTGCAATACAACACTATGGATTAGTCTTTGTAAACGTCTGCTTTAGTAAACATTCCTCTTATATATGTTCTAACTACTGTTTCTAGTCTATCACATATTGTTCATTCGAGCTTCAGAGGTAAATTCGTCTCAGTAGTAGTGCAATCTTTTATGCTCCCTAGCAAAAGATCCTGAGGTAGAAATTCAATAACCTGAGGTAGAAATTCAGTACGCATTTCCAATATTAAAGCAATCAACATTAAACATAGGATCATATTAAGAAGCAGTCCTCATAAAACATGAAAATACAGCATGAGGTATTAGTCTTTGTAAACGTCTGGTTTGGTAAACATTCTTCGCTCCTCACGTCAAGCCTCAACTATACACCTGATACATTTTATTTGATTGGTGTTTCTCTTATATATGGTCTATCTACTGTATCTAGTCTATCACATATTGTTCATTCGCGCTTCAGAATTAACTTCGTCTCAGTAATAGTGCAGTCTTTTATAATCCCTAACAAAAGATCCTGAGGTAGAAATTCAATAACCTGAGGTAGAAATTCAATCCGCTTTTTCAATATTAAAGCAATCAACATCAAACATAAGATCATATTAAGAAGCAATCATCATAGAACATAAAGTACAACATTAAGTATTAGTCTTTGTAAACGTCTGATTTGGTAAACATTCCTCCCTCCTCACATCAAGCCTCAACTATACGCCTGTTACATTTTATTTGATTGGTGTTTCTCTTATATATAGTCTATCCACTATTTCTAGTCTATCACATATTGTTCACTCGAGCGATCCTTCAAGTATGCCAAAATTTTCGCTATTTCTGCCAAATGTATTACTTTCAGAGTCCAATCTTCAATAGGTGGTAATTCTGGCCTCTTCCAGTATTGTCCCACCAGCAGTCTAGCTGCTGTGACCAAATTCAGAATTAAATTCGTCTCAGTAGTAGTGCAATCTTTTATGAACTCTAACAAAAGATCCTGAGGTAGAGATTCAATAACCTGAGGTAGAAATTCAATACGCTTTTTCAATATTAAAGCTATCAACATTAAACATAAGATCATATTAAGAAGCAATCATCATGAAACATAAAAATACAACATTAGGTATTAGTCTTTGTAAACGTCTGATTTGGTAAACATTCTTCACTCCTCACGTCCAGTCTCAACTATACGCCAGATACATTTTATTTGATTGGTGTTTCTCTTGTATATAGTCTATCCATTGTTTCCAGTCTATCATGTATTGTTCATTTGAGCGATCCTTCAAATATGCCGATATTTTTGCCATTTCCACCAAATTTATTACTTTCAAAGTCCATTCTTCCATAGGTGGTATTTCTGGCTTCTTCCAGTATTGTCCCACCAACAGTCTAGCTGCTGTGATCAAATTCAGAAATAAGTTCGTCTCTGAGGTAGTGGAATCCTTTATGATCCCTAACAAAAAAACCTGAGGTAGAAATTCAATACGCTTTTTGAAAATGGTTTGGAGTGTCCACCATATCTTCCTCCAGAAGGCTTTAATTTTTCTACATGTCCACCATACATGAAAATACGTAGCCTCCCCATTGCCACACCTCCAACATTTAGGTTGGGTGTCTGGATAGATATATGATAGTTTTTTCGGATCTAGATGCCACCTATAGAACATCTTGTAGAAGTTTTCCCTTAACTGTTGCGCTTTCGTAAATACTACATTTCTCACCCAGATTTCCTCCCACGTTTCCATCGTGGTAGAATGCCCAAAATCTTGTTCCCACTTTACCATACAGTTCTTGACTAGCACAGTTTCAGAGTCCATTTCTATCAGAACTCCGTACACTCGTTTGATGTGCATGATCCCCTGCTCTCTAATCTGTTCAATTAAGTTCTCGTCTGTCAGGGATAAGCCCTTCTTCTTGTCTTTTTGCCACCTAGAATGCAGTTGCAGATATGATAGCCAGGTACCTCCTATTCCTTCATCTGCTAGCGTTGTTGAATAATAATGCATTTCTAATGTAGCGGTTTTGGAAGTATTTATGTATTTCATTTTTTCTGTACCATAGAAAAGCATGCCAACCAAGTTGCAGGTCATGTCCCTCCAGATACAGCAATCTTTTATTTTTAAGAGTTATCCATTCTTTTGTCCATGTTAACACTGATGCTTGATAATATAAAACCATTTTCTGCTTATAGAAGACACAGTTAGTTCTGAAAGTCACCTATGGATCATTCTGAGACTGTGTTCAATACTGCTAAAAGCAGATATAATTGCGAATGGTGACAGTTTTTAATGCCCAGGCCTGTTAAATGGCTATTTGGCAGTTCTAGAGCCTATAGTATTTAATGGTGATCTGCCATTTCCAATGTTTACCCATAACTTAATTACCACACTAAAACCAGTGGTGGGATTCAGCCAGTTCGCACCACTTCGGCAGAACCGGTAGCTAATTTTTGGTTGCCCAGGCCCAGAATGGACTTCCGGAAGCGGCATCCACACAGAGAACCAGTTGTTCAGATATTTGAATCCCACCACTGACTAAAACTTTTCCATCTCATTCAACAACCAATATAATCCTCTAAAATTCAGATCTGGATAGACTTATGACATATTTTGTGGATTCCTTCATTGTAAGAAACAAGCTCATCAGAACCAACAAGCCTTTCTAAAAGGCTTGTTGTTGTTTTAACCAAACCAGCCATAATCAAAATCTCTGATTAATCTGTAGACTTTGGAAAACATGAGAAAATTCTACAACACCCTTTTGTGAAGCCCCCCCCCATCCTTAGCCACTGCTAAGTCAGATTCTTTGTTTTCCTTCCTGCACTTGTCTGTGGTCTGCTTCAGGGCTGTGGCAGGCAGATGGAAATGTTTTATGGTTTCACTAGACAGCAAGCCACTGCGTTACCATAATTACAGCTTTAAAGCTAAGTAATTTGTAGCAAGACAAGTCCTGACAGAAGATTCCCTCAGAAGACCAAGACGTATATCTGGAGATTAGAAGATTCCTACTGGAAAAAGGTTAAGATGGCACCCAACCACAGCCAAAGAAATTGCCTCTATTATTTTATCTATTCAATTTCTCTTTCAAAGGCTAATTCCTCAATAGAGTTCTGGCTTACCTAGCTCTCTCTTGTTCTGACTGCAGTCCAGTCATTTAACTCCTTCCACAAAAGAAAATTTTAAGAATGACACACTTTAGTTTGGTTTTCTCATACAGCAAAGAATGCAGGAAACAGATTTGGCTGGAGTTACATAAGAACATAAGAACATAAGAAGAGCCATGCTGAATCAGGCCAAAGCCCATCGAGTCCAGCATTCTGTGTCACACAGTGGCCCACCAATTGTACATGGGGATCTTGAGCAGAAAGAGAAGGCAAAACCCTCCTTTTCCCTTGACCCCCAACAAATGGTACTCAAGGGAATCCTGCCTGCCTCAACCAACATAGAGGCGGCACATGGACATCCGTTTTAGAGGCGGCACATGGACATCCATTTTAATAACCACCGATACACTTGGCATCCATGAATCTGTCTAACCCTGCCTTGAAGCTATCAAGGCTGACAGCTGTCACAACCTCTTCTGGAAGTGAATTCCATAAACCAACGACCCTCTGGGTGAAGAAATATTTCCCTTTATTTGTCCTCACTTTCTTACCTACGAGCTTTAGGGAGTGCCCCCTTGTCCTAGTATTGTGTGATAGAGAAAAGAATTTTTCTCTATCCACCTTTTCTATCTATCTGTTCTTTTTTTTTTTGTCCATAAATATTGCATTTTATTTGAAAAAGCCTCTTGGTTCCCCCCCCTTTCACTGCCAGTTTTGTAGCAAAGGATCTCTGCTTTTCGAAAAGAACCGAAGGACGGGTGTTTTAAGGGACTCACTCTTAAATAAACAGGCAATTTCAGAGCGGCTCAACATTAGTTCAGTTTCACAAAGCCTGCTAGGTTTCTGCTCCCGTCGTCTACAATTCCTCTATCAGAAAACAGGCTACGTGTGAAGGAGACCCCTTGTCTTTTGTGCAATCAGTTTAACAGGAGGAACCAAGCATTTTAACATCTGAATACGGTACCACTATTGAAAAGGCACCTGGCTAAATTGACATGTATCGAAGCAGTTCAGGTTGCAAAACTATTCCACATTTGCTGTTAGGATTGAAAAACAAATAAACATTTGAGCAATCATGGGGGAGACTAGAATGGGGCACTCACTTTTTTTTTTTTAAGTAACAAAGTTTTACACTGAAATCGTAACTAAAATTAGTAGATCATTTTGCTAATCCTTAGGGCTGCCAGGCATTTTTTTTTAAAGGATTAGCAACTTAATCTGCAAATGCATGAACTATATATATTGTCCTGTTGTAGCACTGCTTACAACACCAGGAAAGAAATAAAAAAGATCAGAAAAAAAGATTTCAAAGGTTAAAGTAAATTCTTAAGATGCAAAGTCAGGGCTTGATCCATTGTATCAAGAAAGAGATAAAAGGCTTTTTGTGGGCTTAGAAGAAGAATGATTACAATAAAGAAAGCCTATAAAGAAAAAGTCCAGTTGGTTGAAGAGATTCTTAATCTGAGTTACATACATCCACAGTCAAGCAGATGAAGTTTCCTGCAGCTCAAAGTTTGGTCTTGTGGATAGTCATTTATACTGTATATTCTTCTACATCAAGTCTAGAGGAGCCATATTGTACATCCAAGTCAAGCACCATGGGCTTGGTAACAGGGTGCTGAGGTTCGGATTTTTGGATTATCTCCTTCAAAAGTTCCATCAGATGGAAAGAGAATGTCCTGGCTTCCAAACATGGCCAAATTGGCCTCTTCTCCAAGTGGTCTTCCAGCCAAAACGATGTACATCAAGACACCTCCCTGGAGATCAGCCTTTAGATCAGCGTCTGATAGGTGTTGTCCTTTGACCGGAGGAACTTCATCACAAAGAAGGCGACAGCTTGGATGCTGAGCACCAGGACGATCCCTCCAATGAAGCTGGCAGAGTCGAAGCCGGGCGGGTAGAACTCGGGTGGAAGAGTTTTGGGTGGGCCAGTGGTTGAACCATGTGTGGGAACCTTAGGCTGCTTGGAAGATGGTTGCGGAGGCTCCTTTGTCGTTGGGTGGGGATGCGCTGTGGTAGTTAGCTTTAGTTCTTCGCAGCTGACAGTAGTGTTGAAAAATGAACATTTCTCCTTCAACGCTTCGCCATTCTTCACGCAGCTCCCCGTACCTGGCTTCTCATGAGACTCCTGACAGTATTTCCAAATGCAGTTTGTAATATTCTGGGAAGGAGAACCTTCAGTGCACTGCTTACATGACTCCAGATCTTTACATTCCCCTGCCTGGCTGGGGACCAAGCCTCGCGCGCACAGCAAGGCGCAGAGCAGCGCCGCCCGGAGCTCCCAGAAGCGGGCCGGGGCAGGCATGGCTGGGGCTTCTCGGCGGGCCAAGCAAAAGCGGCAGCCACTCGGGCGGCAGTTTCTCCAATCACTTTGGAAACGAGGCTCGCCTGAGAAGCACTCGGCAAAGGGAAGCCTCTATCTGTTCTTCCCAGCCGCATATAACTGTGTTGTTTTCCATGGCTATAGCAAACTTCTCTAAGTTGTAGGCCACTCTCAGGCCACTAAAATAAATGAGATGAAATATATGGAAATACGGAACTTATAAACCTCCCACCTCACTGCTTTAACACATTGCGAAATCTTATTAAAGGTGCAGTGATAAATAAGGCTTGCTTACAAGACAGGTGTCAAGTCAGGACCAATTATTTCTAAATAAAGCTATAAAGAGATATAATTCAAAATAATTTTTGATCAGTATTTTGATAAATGTGTTCCACTGGGTGCTAACCCACGTGTGCTAAGGCAGACATGTCAAACACAAGGCCCAGGGGCCGGATGCGGCCCGCGAAGTGGTTTCATGTGGCCCGCGAAGCCATCCTGGAAAGTGAGGGAACGGCCCCCGCTGCCTTGACCCTGGCCAGGCTGGCCGGCCGGGAGCCAATGTACAATTTTGTGGTGGCCATCTATGCTGAAATGCATTAGCTCCACAAGGCCATCTGGAAACAGCGAGGAACCAGCCTCTGCTGTGTCAGCCCCACCCCCTGGGTGCATGTTGGGGAGGTATCACCCTTTGTGAGGAATGAAGAAATGGACCATGCCGTGGCACTTGCTCCAGTCCCACCCCGTTCTGCCAGAGACCCTCAGATCTGTCCCACTCCTGCCCAGGCCCCCACAGGCACCCTTGATGTGAACGATGTAGAGATGGCCATGCCCACCCAGTAGGCCACACCCACTCCATCCATGCCCACCCAGCAGGCCTCACCCACCCTGCCCACACCCACCCGGCCCCCCCAAGGGCAACCGCAATGCTGATGCGGCCCTCAATGAAATTGAGTTTGACACTTCTGTGCTAAGGGATCTCTATCTATCTGCTGTGCTTTAGGTTCTAATTTCGCCTAATAATCCCTTCTAAAATATTGGTTCTCTCTACAGAAGAGTTTGGTTACCCTTCCTCGCTTAAAGATGTTATAAAAAAATACCAAGACTGATACTGTGTACCAGGACCTGATTCCTGTCCATAGGTATTCCCTCTAGTAGCTTTTCCTAACTCAACAGATGACTATCAATCAAATAATGTGAAATCAAGGAGTCAAGGAAAGCCTCAGGCCCATCCCTAGGGCAGAGCCCTATAGGTCAGGTTGTGCCACTTAAATCTGGAATGGCAGCCCAGTTTTGCTGCCATTTCATCTGCTGATGAGGATATCCAGGAAGGAAAGTGTGCTGTTTTCTTTTTCCCTTGTGAATTTTATTCCTTTGGAGATGTTGATTGTTTCATGTGTTTTCTCTAGTTGCTCCTTTTTTTTATTATGATAAAGATACTGTCTACAATTAGGTCCAGAGTGAGAGTTGGGTCCAGCCTAAATCCAGTCATATATAGTATCCAGTGGTAGATTCAAATATGTGAACAACCGGTTCTCTATGTGGATGCCGCTTCCGGAAGTCCATTCTGGGCCTGGGCAACAAAGAATTAGTTACCGATTCTGCCAAAGTGGTGCGAACTGGCTGAATCCCACCACTGATAGTATCTCCAGATAGGCAAGCTAACGACGGCATCAAGACAGTCAAGTTTAATTCTCCCTCCTGCTTGCAACGGTTGCCAGCTCCAACAAGCATAAACTATGATGACTAACGCACATATAAGCTCAGAGAACTTGATAGTCCATCAATTGGTTCCAAATGCCCAACAGATTAAAGTTTAGGATTGGAAAGGAATAGGAAAAGTATTCAACTGGTAATCCTAACCACTGCAAGCCTGTCCTAGCTGCTGGTCAAAATATCTCAGCTAATAATTAGTGCCTCACATTCTGTAGGGCTGCATGTAATACTGCTATGAGGTATGATTAAACTTGGAAGCTACTCATCCGGGCATGGATTCAAAAGAACAAAACTGGTACAAATCTATGTCTAGTTTATGGCCCTTTAGTTTTTTTTTTATAATCCCCCATTACATCATAGTGACTGAAAAAGAATTAACATCAGCAAAGAGAAGATGGGATGTTAAACCTGCACTTTGAGCGCCACTTGGAAGCAAATACACAGCCTCTGGTTTTAATAAGGTGGCAGTCTGCAGTCTGAGGCTCTACAGTTTCTCTTAGCTGTCTGTGAAATAACAGGATAGGAGATAAGGCAGTCACCATCTATCCTCTCAGATGGACACAACGCTTGACACTTTTACTGTTTTGATTAACCACTTATAATTGGTAGAAAATCTTGCAGAATTGGCCTGTAATATTTCCAGCCGCCTTCCAAAACTTCCCTGAAGCAACGTTGCCCCAGCTTGCCACTTCTCCTTTCCTAGACATCGCTCAGAGCTATAATTTTTCTGACTCTATGATTCTAGACAAATTTCAGTCACCGAAATAATAAATAAATCCCCAGAACAGCCAGAGGAATGTAATTGTAAGTTCCAAGCCTGGCAGCTGAAGGAGTCCATCAATTAAATGTGATTTTGTTTTCAGCTACAATTTTATATAAATTGTATTCCTCCATAATTCCTCCAGCTTTCTACATTTATCGGTTCTAGTTAGCAATGCTTTCCATGACAGCAATCATGCCAGAGGAACACCCAAAAGCAGGAAGGCATTGTCAAGAAGAGCTCTTAGAAGGGCCTTGATCTCTTTAAGACGGGCCAGCATCATCTTTGGGCCATATATAACCCCTGCTAGCAGCCACACTACCAATTTTCATTGTTGTTGTTTTTTTCATGGAAACACATGGCAACTCTTAAACATGATTCACAATTTTAGAAGAAAACCTTTACTGAAAAGCAGGGATTAAGAGTAATTCAGAATATCTTAGCTTTGGCCAACTTGCATCACTTCCTCATCCACATATATATATTTGAGGAAAATATCCAATTACTATATTGAGCATCCTTTCTTTTTTTCTTTTTTTTCTCTTTCTTTCTTTCTTTCTCTTTCTTTTCTTTTTTTCCTTTCTCTTTCTTTCTTTCTTTCTTTCTTTTTCTTTCTTTCTTCCTCCCTCCCTCCTTCCCTCCCTCTCTCCTTCCCTCCCTCCCTCTCTCCCTTCCTTCCTTCCTTCCTTCCTTCCTTCCTTCCTTCCTTCCTTCCTTCCTTCCTTCCTTCCTTCCTTCCTACAAACCTTATGATCCAGGGGTCCACATGTGTCTCCTTTTCATATTGGGGAACTAGCAAGGGCTGCTGTGGCTAAAAGCTGCTGTGACAGAATGAGATCACTGAGCTGTCTGTTATTGGGTTACATGACTGCCCTGATACAAACATCGTTCTTCTACCCTGATATGGGCTGGAGAGAACAGCAGATAATTTTTCAAGCAGACAAAAACTTTCTCAAGAAATGGGAGAGAGAAAACAGTGTGTGTATGTGTGTGTGTGTGATATGCTAAAAGGAAGGGTAAGTTAAGGCCAAGATGAAGCAATGGCTGATAAGCCTTATTAGACTAAGCATCTTCGAAGGTGAGGAAGGATTCTTTGCACTAGAACAGTGTGGGAGAAAATCACTGAAATATTTAAAGGGTCCACAGATTCCATTTCCTTTGCTTCCCAGCTATTGTATTTGTTTATTTTGACACTGTTTATTTTGCGACTTGTGACAAAATAACACTATTGTTTTAATGCATTACATTTCACCAAGCATAAAGTGTCTGCTTACTGATAAATAATAGGCAGCTAGTATGCAAATTTCATGTCCTTACAGTATTTTTTTTACCCAAAAACTATTGAAAGCACACACCCATGCACATTTAAAATAAACAGACATGGCAATTGCTTTGTAGTATAGAACTAATGAAACATTCTTTTAATAAATCAGTTTGAAAGTTGGCTAAGAACTGAACACACTCCAGTTCTTAAATACTGAGTTCCAATAATTGGGGGGGGGCTCCTACAAAGATAAGGGGGCTCACACTATTTTCCAAAGCACCAAAAGGCAAGACAAGAAACAATGGATGGAAATTAACCAAGGGGAGAAGCAACCTAGAAGTAAGGACAAATTTCCTAACGGTGAGAGCGATCAACCAATGGAATAGCTTTTCTTCAGAAGTTGTGGGTGTTCCATCACTGGAGGCTTTCAAAAAGGGACTGGACAACCATTTGTCTGAAATGGTATAGCACCTCCTTCTCGAGCAGGGGGTTGGACTAGAAGACCTCCAAGATCCCTTCCAACTCTATTATTCTGTGTTCCATGAGTTGAAGTCTACATTCAGCTATAGATGTTCATTGCCTGATTTAGGGCCACTAATTGTCTTGCAGCCTAAGTTCTTGTTGTTTTGGGGAAGATAAATTGGAGGAAAATGTGAACTATACAGTGTTTGAACTCCTACAGGAAAAGTAAGTTATAAATCTATGAAATAAAAAAAAAAGAATACATACAGTCAGTGGTGGAATTCAAATACCTGAACAACCGGTTCTCAATGCAGCAAAATTTAGCTGCCAGTTCTCCTGAACTGGTGCGAACCGGCTGAATCCCATCACTGCATACAGTAGATCTATAAATATTTTGTGTTAATCATAATTTTCCTGATGCTCTTTGGGGAAAACCCTGCTATCTTTTGATTCAAAATAAACTACAGAAGGCCTTAACAATGGACTCAGACCAGTCACAAAACAATTATGATTGTTAGCTTCCCTAAGCAACAAAAAAGCTTTTTTTCCCCTTTTCCCACTGTGAATTATTTACACGGTTGCAATATACACAAATTATGGAAGAAAAACAACTACTTGGTTCACAGCCCTCCACAAAAACTATCTAGCTGACATCAATTTAACTTTCTCAAAGACTTTCTCATGAATTATCACCAGACAGCACATACCCAAACTTTAAAGCATGGAACATTTAAGTGAAAAAATATACATATATGTTGCTTTGCTTAGACATTCAGGAAAAAAAGTAATGACTTTCCACTGAAAAAAATGTGTTTACATTTTCCCTCAAATCATCCCTGTCCCTTTATTTATCCTTACCCAGATATTCCTTGAGTTCTCCATACATCTCGAAGAGCTGACAACACATTCCCACTTGCAGTTCTGGAGCCAGTCTATTCAGACAAAGAAACAGATATATACATATAAAAAGCTGCCTCCAAGAAAACCATCATTTTATCCAAAATGTCATACAAAGGTCTCTCATAGCTGGAACTCTTTCACTGAATTACTGAACTAGGAAACAATTATCTGCAATGGATATGCAATGGATAATATTTAGTTCAGCGGCCTTCTCTGTGGTGGCTCCCTCCCTGTGGATCATCACCCCTGAGAAGATTGGCTGCCACTTTGACACTCTTTTGAAAGGCCTTGAAGACATAGTTTTGTCAACAGGCCTAGGGACCCCAGGGAGATATGGAGCCCATCAAGTGGTTTCTTTGATTATTTGAACCAGGTGGGTAGGGGTTTATTGGGTTTTGAATTGGGATTTTACTTTCGTAAGTTTCCAGGAGTTTCTTACTATATATTTGTAACATATGTTTGCAATATAATATAAAATAATAATATATTTAGGTGTGTGTCATGTATATGTTTCAGTTTGAGAGCGGGCAACTAAATTTCATTTTTGATGTGTGCCGTTGTGCCCACAGTAAAAAAATGACAATAAAGGTTATCTTATCTCTATTTACATTAAATGGAGGCAACTATATACATTTTCTTAACAAATAATAAATATGCTCTACAGCTCACAGTCAAGCACTTAAAGTTTCCCATTTATTCTACCAAACAGATACTCGTCATTAACAGTACTGTAAATGTTATCACCTACGAATATCATGTCACACAAAAAAACAGTGAATTGGAAAGCTGCTTGGTCTTTCAAAGATACAAGTTTGCTCCTAGAACTAGTTTATTGAAGAAGACAAAGGTAGCAGTTCTTTTAGTCAATGCAGAAATGAAATATACCTGTTCTCATTATGATTCTTGTACTAAAATTAGCAATAGACGCTGGATTCGGTTTTGTTGCTGCCATTAAGCAAGATGCCAGAATTATTAATCTGAAAACTTGCCAGCCATCTCTACACTCTTCTTCAAGTTCTTACCTTTGCCAACATAATTCTTGTCTTGGCTACATCTAGAGGAGTGGTGACTGCAGCTGCAAATCCACCTGAGCATATAAAAAATGCCAAATACAAACAAGACTTTGTTAGTTTACAATGCAGGCTGCTTAGCCCCATAGTTCCCATAGCTTCTGCCAAATTCACTTTATGTACTCCTGAACCTTGTCCTTCACCTCAAGATTTATCTGAAGTCAGAGCCACATTGACTCGTGGTAATCAGTCCAAAAATGTATCTGTACGTATATGTATATGTATGTGTAGATAAACACCATATCTTTCTGCACGTATTTATTTATGTTGGATATAAAAATTCTCTGAACAATTTTTGTCTAGTCTCCAAACTTTCTTTTTAGAGGAACACTGGTTTTTTTTAGTTTTTTTTAAAGTTTTTATTGAATACAAAGAAAAAAAAGAATTAAAAACATTGAACATGGTAAATCGTCTTTGATTAACATCTCAGTCCATATTGTACATTAATTACATATATCTATATACAAACTATACAATTCTGGTCTCTATCTTAACTTATCTTTTTATTTGTGACCTCCATTTCCCCCCCCTCCATCTATAAAATTTATTCCATGTTCGATAAAACTCTGTTTCTTCCTGATTTTTTAATCTTTTAGTTATTCTATCAAGTTCTGCGCAATACATAATTTTTTTTATTAATTCTTCCTCACTCGGTACTTCCATTGCTTTCCACTTTTGAGCAAATAGTATCCTTGCCGCCGTAACCACATGAATAATTAAATATGTGTCCTCTTTATTTACATTTTTCTCTAGTATTCCTAATAGTAATGCCTCAGGTTTGTATAGAATGTTTTGCCTAGTCATTTCTATTGCCCATTCCCAGACCATACACCAATACACTTATGCTTTAGAGGAACACTGTTGAGAAGATGTGCAGGCTGCATTTACAGAGGACCCCAAAAGAAATGGATTACCTGGACCCTTTTCAGACTGGTTTTCAGTTTGGATAAAGTACAGAGATGCCATTTGATTCCACTTGATGATGATTTGAAGAGGCTAGATTGGAGAGATGTGATCATCCTGGCCACCTTAAATCTCTCAGTGATTCTCAATTCCTCAATATCTTTCTGACCTGGCTACATGAAGAGAGATGGGATGACCGACTGACTGACTGACTGACTGACTGATGGTCCTCTAACTTTCTTTGTGGCTGATTTTATCAGCTTTGGGGGAAGGGGGGGAGAAGGATTCTGAACAATCTCTTCCCAGTTTAGCTTTCCATTCCATCTGAAGAAAAAGGGAATTACAAAAAGAGTAAGAAAGGTTGAAAAAGCCCTCTAGCTAGATATAGGAGGTGGAGAGAAAACATGGAAGGAGATGTAAGCTAAAAACACAAAGGAAGAGTGAACTATACTTATCCCATCACTACTTTTACTAAACATGCCTACAGTACTTCACAACAGGAAAATGAAAGACACAACGTTCAAAGAACATGGCTTTCAGTAGATTCATGTACCTATTCATTTACTCTTCATTCCCACCAAGAAAAAAAATTGAGGTCTAATTCAAGAGGCGTTTATTTGTTTATGTATATTTATGGAACACAGCAGTGCAACTGAAATCAATGGTACGGAGGGTGGTGGGGCATCAATGAGAAAAAACAAAAATGGAAATGCAGTTAAAAATAACAACATCTACAATTAATAGGCAATTGGGAATCCTTGGTATATACTATATCTCCCAAGGTGAGATCTCTTATCATCCTGACCCAAACATCTGAGGGAACAGCCAAGTGTTTAATGTGCCTTTTAAATGGCAACTGGATCAGGTGAACTATATGTCAGAGGAGATCATTCTAGAGAGCAGGTGTTGCAACAGAAAAGCCATGTCTTCTCATTCCCATCCCATGATGTTGCTTCACCAGTGAAATCTGAAGCACGTCCATTGCGCTAGAATGTGTAAGACTGGTAGAAACAATTGGAGAAAGCAATTGCACAACCAAGCTGGACCTGAACCTGTGCCATATAGGGGATAACCAAGACTCTGAATTACATATGGAAACTTATTAGGACCCACAAAGCAAGTATGTTATATGGCCCTGCCAAGACAAGATGGCTTGACTGGCCAACTTAACATTTCAAATTTCCAGAACAAAGGCAAAAGCTATCCTTGCTATCATGAAGCTTTTATGACTCATTTTTTAATAAGTTGTGCTGTTCTTAGATTAGTTATATATTACATTGTTTAGACAACGATTATGGATTTATTGCATTTATATTGTATATTAAGATAATTAACATCATGTGGTATTTTTATGCCATAACAGGTAAAAAAAAGCACCACTCAATATATGAATCAGATTATCATTTGTCAACTTTAGGTCAATGAAAGTTTAATAAGCCTTCATCTGCCTGCATTGATTTCTCAACATCTGTAAAATTATCCCAATTATCTCTTGGATTCCAATCATTTGAACAAGATGAAGAATAATGCTTGTAGCCAAAATCTTTCTGGCTGATTCATGAAGGTGGGACATAGTCTCTTAGAAGTGCCAACCCTAATTTCATCAGAATGTTCAACAGAGGAGCCTAAAATTTAAGACTCCAAAAACACAATTGCTTTACAGTAAAGTGAGTTACAAGCCTACATGTTCCCCACTATCTGCTAACACATGCACCAGTCAATTGCACATCTGGAAATGGCCAGTTTGGGAAAAGGTAACCTTAACCATCAAATATGTTATTTTTTATTAAAACTGATAAGATGGAAAAGGGACAATGCTAAAAAGACAAGACAGTTTAGTGCAGTGGTGGCGAACCTATGGCACGGGTGCCAGAGGCGGCACTCAGAGCCCTCTCTGTGGGCATGCGTGCCGTCGCCCCAGTCCTAGGCCTTCAGCTGGGTTTTATAAAATCTTTTCGCTTTAGGCCTCCGCCACTGTGTGCAAAAAAAAAAAGAAAATGTTCAATCAATCAGTCAATTTCAACTTTTTGCAGGGAAAAAAAAGATCTTGCAAAGTTGGAATTGATTGATTGAACTTTTAGTCCCACCCAGTCTGCCGTTACTACCGCAGCCACGCCCACCCAATGGGCCACACCCAGCCAATGGGCCACACCCAGCCGGCACCCAATGATGCATAAGTGGGTTTTGGGTTGCAGTTTGGGCACTTGGTCTCTAAAAGGTTCGCCATCACTGGCTTAGTGTACTATCTGAACTAGAGATTCTGATTTATCATTCTCATACAACCCAGGATCTATAACCAGTATTAGATCTAATTTGCATACCTGGCATGCAGTGGACATGAGAAGAATTATACAAGAGCAAAGAAGCAAATAGCCTGCTTGCCATAATCCAGGATTATCCAAAATCCTTTCCAGTACAAAAACACATTTGTACAGTATATTTACTTGCTACTGAAAAAAACAGGAAAGAATGACTCGTGTAACTTTTTAAGCCAGGATTGCTGACTAAATGTAACTCTTAACTATGCTCATTATGACAAAAATGACTACATTTGAACAATTCCACCTTGCTTCTAAGCTGTGGATATAACTATGCTGCTGTATTCCTTAGAAACAATAACATGACTAATGCATTTAGAATTAGGAATAGAATTTACTGTTCTAACAATGAGATTTGGATACAACCCTAGCTAAGAAAAGAATCACAGCAATAAAGAAAAGAAGAAGAAAAGAGGTTAAAAAAGCAAAATTTTCTCAAAGGAGAGTACAGAGTAATATCATTAAAGTCCTCGAATATGCTAGAAGATGAAGGAATAGTTTATACTTGGTTTTCATATTTACAATTGCAGTCCAGATGGCAAAAAGACTTGAAGATGGGTATATCCCAAACAGATGAGAATTTAATTAAACAAGTTAGAGACCAAAGGTCTATGCATATCAAAAGATTGTATAATGTATTGATAGAAATGGACTCCGAAACCGAACGTGGGAGAGAATTTGGGTGAAAAATGTAAAATTTACGCAAGCGCAACATTTAAGAGAGAACTTTTACAAAATGTTTTATAGATGGCATCTAGATCCGAAAAAACTATCATATATCTACCCTGACCTCAAACCTAAATGTTGGAGATGTGAAAGTATGGATGCTACTTATTTTCATGTATGGTGGACCTGTAGAAAAATTAAAGCTTTTTGGAGAAAAATATGGTGGACACTTCAAACCATTTTGAAAAAGCGTATTGAATTTCTACCTCAAAAGACTGTACCGCCCTGGAGACGAACTTAATTTTGAATTTGATCACAGCAGCAAGACTGTTGGTGGGACAATACTGGAAGAAACCAGAATTACCATCTATTGAAGAATGGACCTTGAAAGTCATAAATCTGGCGGAAATGGCCAAAATATCTGCATACTTGAAGGATCATTCAAATGAAAAATATATGTTGGACTGGAAAAAATGGATAGACTACATACAAGAGACATATCAATCAAAGAAAATGTATCTAGCTTATAGTTAAATCTTGATATGCTGAGTGAAGAATGTTTACAAGTAGAAAATGATTGTATTAAGTTGAGTTGCACTCAACCTGATTTTTTCCTTTGTTTCCTCTGTTTACATTTACAAATATATAATTAATAAAAAATTAAAAACAGGGGGGGGAAAAGGGCCAAGATCAGACTACTTGTTTCAAAAAATCCAGCACCGTAACATTGGCTTGTAGATATCTATAAATCATGAGCTTTTCCTCTTAGTTTTGTGGAATACAGAAAGCATGTGCTTTTTCAAGGTATAGGTGGGAGGACACATATTTTAATCGATAAAGGCTGAAAACTGCATTTTTCAACTAACTGTCTATGAATTGAGAAAAACCTTTTGATTTTTTAATTTTAACTTCATATATATTCTCATCCAGGCAGGTAGATCAAACTACATCGTAGCCAATATACAACCAAACAAGTCTAATTAAGAGCAGACTTTGACTTTCTCAGATGCTATAGGTTTTCTAACAGCTAGTATTTGAGGTCCAGGGAAAGAATAGGTTGAGTGGGGGTAGTTATTTCCGGTCTCTCTTGTAAATGGAAACGGATGTTTCCCTACTCAATAAAGAACCAAGAAATGTTAGTATTTGTGTTCATTGGCATTGTTTTGGAACAATGGCTAGGTATGATTTCAGAGAAAGAAACAAAATGAAATTACACTTTCTATCTGTCTATTATTTAGACAGAGCCCATAATAATCTAAAAATATTTCTATTATTGTCCAAGGCAATAATAAGAAAGGGACTGTTATTTCTTACCATACCCATATGCTCATATTCAGTAGGTTACGAATACTGAGTAAAACACAACTAGATGCTTAATTATAACAAGTGTAAAGATCTTATCTTGAGGTAGAGAAACCACACACACACACACATAACATGCACACATCAAAAAAAATCAGAATTGCAGCATTTTCAATTATAATTATTTAATCTAGGTATAAAGTCTACAATCAATATGTTTTTACATTTTAGTACAGTTCCTTAGAGAAAAAAGTCACCATAATTGGTTCCTCTAGCAAACAGAATCAATGCTACCTAGATCATACACAAAAGTAATTCAGCAATAACAATTTAAACAAGATGAAAAAAAAGTGGAAAAAAATAGTGAGTCCTGCCTCCTGCAACTTGGTGTCTGGCTTGCCTAGCATTAATTGCTAACAGATCTTTAAAGGAAATATAATCCATCTGGAATCAAATAATAGTGACAATTATATGCTATGATGGTACCTATCCCCCAGTGGGCAATTTTTTGCCGATGTCTGCCCACTGGCTAAATTGTACTTCTTAAAGAAATCCACACTACATTTAAGGTCTCTTAAAGACTTAGATTTAAGAATATCACCATCCTTATTTGTATATTTAGATTAAAAGCTCCTGGAGGACTCACATCCCCAAAGACTTTCATCAGTTAAAAAGTAAATGTTGATATTCTATAAAAGGAAGATTTGAGACACAATAGGAACAGAAACTTTAAAACTGGGCATTTCCTCTGTAACTCTTTAACCAATTTAGGATTGGAAGAACTGTCTTGAGCATCTGCACAGAGTCACTTCTAAAGAGAGATGTCATCATTGACTTTAAATGCCTTGTATGGGCAGGGAAACTCTCTAAACACAGCACTGTAAACTTGTCAGACCTAATTAGAGCAGAAGGGAAATCAAGGCAGCGGTCCAGCTTTATGGGCAAAAAAGCCATTGCTAGCATTTTATTATTTGCAATCTTCACTTTCAATAGATTTCTGCTCTTATGATATGTCCATGATTGAAGAACAAATGTGCTTTATGGACAGGATGAAGTGGAAAAACACTACAGCATTCATCAATTTCTTCAAATGCATCAAAACAGTATTGTCGATCCAATATATTATAAAAAGCATCAGTGTGAATTAAAGCAATCTAACAGAAGGAAACTTCTACACTGGATAGAATAACAAAACCATATTAACAGCAATCTTTAAGTCTAGGTTTACTTCAGAAAACAAATCCCTTCTCAGAGCAGTTCATCATAACAATATTTTTTTTAATTAAATAATGAAGTTGGGATACAGGGTAGCCAATAAATACATTCAATAATCTAAACTTTGGGGGGGAATCTTAAAAATTAAATGCATTTTTAAATTTTTAAATGCATTACTGAAGGGTAGGCTTTTATATTTTTCTCTTTATTCAGGTGAGAAATTATAGTTTTGACCTTACAAACTTACTAGAGAAGACCAATATTTGGTTCAAACGTGTTTTGCATGAATATTTTCATGGCTGTTGAGAGATGTACTGTGTTGTTTTGTAGGTTTGGGGAAGGCAACTGTAGCAGTAGAGAGGATTGTTTTAATGTCTTTATCAATATGAGGTATCCTCAAATATACCGATTGTCTCTCCCTCTGGGTAGACTTATTCCTTCTGAGTTTTTCCTTCTGAGTTTTTCTATCAGTTTCAATCTTGGTCACAAATTGAAAAAAAGTACAGCGTCTGGCTTTTTCCAGCGAAGCATTACATTGAGCCTCTCTGCCTCTATAGAGCATCTGACATGTAGAATGACAGGGCTTCTGATCATGGACTTTGTATTTCCGCATCCTTGATCATGACAGTGTCTCTTTTCCCTTTGCTATAATACAAATTAAACTGGATAATTTAGCCAATTTTAATTTGCCCGATTCAAAGTGTTGGGAGGATTGTTGTAGAATTACAGAGCAAATGCTGCCATTCTGATCTCACTTATCAGCCAGAGGATTAAGAGATGGGGGGGGGCTGCATGCCCTCCAGTCCTCTGCTTCAACTAAAGACGCAGTAGCTCCAAAAATCCAGTTTTCATGCAAGACAACCTTCTCTTTTCTTCTTCTTTCTCTCTTTCTTTCTTATTGAAGAGAAGAACTATTCTAGCAAATATGGGCAACCGGTGGTCCTTCCCCCCTTTTGATAAGTCTCAATTTAATACTGAAAATTAATGGTGCTATTTTTCTACCCCCTTGAGACAGAAAGCACATTAAAACTGAAGGAGAAGCCCTAGAATAAACAATCTAGTTTTTGAAAACCATGACCACCAAAGTAAAAATCAAAACCTCACCCATTTACATGATCATCTATCCACTGAGCCTCTTTGATTCTCCCAATATTAAGTGAGGCCCTCAGCCCATGTCCAATTGTGTCATTCCACATCATTCTTCTGTCTTCTGCACCCCTATTCAGTCTACTACAGAGAATTAGAAGACTCTCCAGAATACATCTGAGACATTGAGTAGAAGCAGAATTACACTTGTGTGTTGTTGGTTGTGATTCGGTGCTAGCAGTGGCTGCAGCCACGCAAGGGTGACATGAAGAGGGGAAACCTCCAGTTGTTGGAGCTATTTTGACTTTCTTCTGACTGGCATCTGCCTAACATATTTCTTGCCTTTTTGACTTCAAGAGAAAAACCTGGAATCTTGCCTAGACAATTCAAAATGGGTAGAAGGAGAAAAGAAATTCTCATCAATTTGTTTTAGAAAAAGACTCCTTCAGTCTTCTTTATTTAAACTGACTGAAATTTTGTGACATGCCAATGGTTACATATGGTTCGCATATGTTTATTTAATCTTTTTAGTTCGTCCCGTTGTTGAAGACTCAGGATATTATACATATTTTATAAGACAGCTTCATATGCAGAAGAGGAGAATTAAAAGAAGTCCTTACTCATCCATAAATGCAATTTTGTGTAGAATGCTGGAATTCCTATAGGTAGTCCTTTACTTACAACCATTCATTCAGTGACCATTCAAAGGTGCAACAACAGTGAAAGAAGTGACTTAAGACCATTTTTCATACTTATGACCATTGTTGCAGCCTCTGCATGGTCACATAATCTAAATTCAGACACTTGGAAACTAGCATGTATTTATGATGTTTGCAGTATTCTGGGGTCATGTGATCCCCTTTTGTAACCTAATGGAGAAGCCATATTCACTTAACAACCATGTTACTAACTTAACAACTGAAGCAATTCACTTAATTGTGACATGAAAGTTTGTAGAATGGGGCAAAAGCCACTTAACCACCATCTTGCTTGGCAATAGAAATTTTGGGTTGTATTTGAATTGTAGTCATAAGTTGAAGACTACCTGTATTGTGTCCCTGAGTCCTGCAAAGTATATACAAGCTGAACTAATCTTTATGTTGACTTTTACTAGTGAAAATATCTGGATATAGAAACAGTAGATTCAGTAAAATTGGCACTGTGGAGATGGAGAAATATGGCATTCTTTTTTAGAGTCTGCTGGCTTGAATATTTTTAATATTCAATATTTTTAATATTTAATATTTTTAATATTTAATATTTTAATACGACATAGACCAATATTAAACATACAAAGACAAACATACACAGCAATTCAGAATAACAGAAAGGCCTTTTATATAAAATGTAAATATAATGCAAAGAATTGGGGTTAATTTCTCAGCCAGCTTTGTGTTCTACTAAGCAATGGGCCAGAATTACAACATTCTCCAGTCTGTTTCTCTTCCATGATATTATTACTCAGCCCACACAAAATTTCTTGCTTAGAAATCTGACCTACCATTTCCATACAACTGAGAGGAGAATAATGGTCAGCAGTTAGCAGGGTTCGTATTCTTTCCTTTTCTGAAGCTGAAGACTATTATTGCTTTATTCAGGCAAGCAGTCAAGCCTATTAATAATAGGTGCAAAGAACTGAAAGCAGAAGTGCCTGATTGTTGCTATAAAATTTCTCTAACTTGGAAACTTCGAACCAGCACCTTATGCTTTGGTAGGTTTGCCTGAACCAACTTTCCCCTCCATAGAAAGAGAAAAAGAAAAAAAATATATATCTGAAAATCCCTACAAAATTTCAAAATATAGCAGATAGAAATTTCACAAGAATCTTCTAACACAACTGTCCTTATAAACAGAAGGACACTGACATTGGCATTCCCTAAACTCTGCTGAAGATGTTACCCAGCCTGATAACTAAACGTTCAGAAACCAACCCACAAGCTCGGAGAATGAACCTTCACTCTCATCCTATGCTCGAGCCACAGATATTTGCCACTATTGCAATACAACTCTCTGCTAGAGTCATAGACTATTCCTTTTTAAGGTGCTATAAGGACAGCAGTTGCAGCAATCCCATTTTCCATTGTTAGGTAATCCCACACAGTTGCCTGATTACTCTTTGAGACATCCTGCCAGATTCCTCATACACCTCGTTTGTCAGAAGACAGCAATCAAGGTTGCATATGGTGATCGCATGCCTGCCCAGTTTGGTATAAATGCGCACACACTGAGAAAGTAGATGTTGCTCTGAAGAAGAAGCTAGCAGAATTATTACTGGATACCTTAAACCTATCCCTCTGGGTAAGATCCACCATCTAGCCAGTATTTCCCTGACTGCTCTTTGCAGAGAAACAGCAGCATACAGAGAGCTTCCTTCCCTCAACAGAAGACTTCAAACAATTTAAAAGCAGGGAGGACTATGGAAAACTACAAAGAATCAACACTGGATAGAACCAACGGAGGAGCTGGCTCTTGGGTTTGGCGAGCGCTGGGAAGCATGGGAATCAGACTGTGCAGGGGTACAACAAGATCCAAATGGGGCTATCTAGTGGCTTCTGCCTTTTGTGATAGTGATACAGAAAACAACACAAATATATATCTGTCCTTTGTGTCCTGATCAGTGCATATTTGAGGGCTCATTTATTAGCATTGCTGATTGCAGTAATATTGTGACAGAATGCAATAAATGTTGCTAGTTTCGGGGCATGATCTGTTTAACTTGTACATCTGCAGCTACAGGGACCCATCATAAGATCCCCTAGTTCAGCACTGTCCTAACTTTGAATCGTCATTGGATGAGTGGATATTAAACAAGGACTACCTGTACAGTGAAAAATTAGCTTTTCGGAGAAGGAGAGAGATCTATTTCACTCTTCGGAAGATTCAAAATAATAATTCTGTATCAATTATTATAGTTAAAAAATAAACTTAAAAACACATTTTTCCAGGTTACACACTGGGCATTTCAGACTCCAGCAGGAATTTTTCCAATGGTGAGAAATACACTCTATCTTACGATTATAATACACATGGGAAAAGCATATTGCTAAAGCACACCTATCCGTTTTTGTTTTTAGGTTTATAATGGCACTTAAAATGGTTTTTTTTCCCCTGAAGGAAATATAACACAATTGCAGAAAAAATCTTGGAACTGCCTGTATTTACCTGTAGCACAGATGTTTGTACCTGGTTGCAATATTATTGCGATTAGCAATGCTAATAAATAATAATGAAAAATAATAGTGCAAAACAACAGATCTACTATTACTTGCAATTTTGATAACTGTATAGTCTGGCACTTAGATTATTACCATTACATTATTTAACTTCAAGATAGTTCATTCATGTCTTTATATTCAATAATTCTTCATATTCGTGCATAGTCATACATATTAGAAAAGAGAAAAAGTGCCTCAATTTGGCTGGAATTAAAATTAGATTCAAGAAAGATTCAAAGACTTTAGGGATGAAAGCCAGCTGGTGACATTGAACCAGTCACTGTCTCTCAGCCCAACCCACCTTACAGGGTTGTTGTTGTTGTGGGGAAAACAGGAGGAAGAAAGTGTGTTGGATATGTTTGCTGTCTTGTGTCAACCTTGCAATGGACCTGGCAAAGCCATTTTCCTTGTTTCCAGTTGCCACAACATTGGGGGTGTGGGGAGAAATGGGAAGTTTTCTAACAGACTAAACAGTTTTCAGTCCCATGGGAACCAAGGTCATTTCTGTTTCCCTCAGCTGGGAAAGATAATTCAAGTGTTGGAAAGCCCACTTGGATGTGTTATTGGGGAACATAGTTGAATGCATAGCCAGAGGGGTGGGAACTGTAACTTTGTATTACTGTTGCTTTTGGAAGGGGATTTTAGTCTTGGTTTCACTTTTGACCGTGTCAATACTTTGTATCCAATAAACATGTACTTAGAGGAAAACTCAAGCCTCATAGTTCTGTATTGGCACCATGGCATCTTGATTTTTTTGTAAAAATAATAAAGGTGGGATATAAATAAAAAACTAAATAAAATAGCAGGTAGTATATGGAAAACAAAGAAGATACTGGTGGAACCCATTCATAATTTCATTTTATTTCAATCACTTGGACAATTACTTGATTGCAGGCTTCTGATTGTATTTTAAAGTTTGTATTCCTCGCTCTTTGTGGAATAGCTGTTTTTTATAGACATACAAGAAAACATAACCAAAAAACACACTGCAAGCTGCTAAAACATCACTGAAAGTTGACTTTAACCACTCGAGTTTTAACGGCGTTAAAAACAGAAAAGGATAGTGTTGATGATTTAACTTCGCAGTAATGTTTGTTTTTTCTGTCAAGTATACAACCTTTTCGTTAAGAAAGCAGCCAACAATATTTTTTTTGGCTAACGTGAGAGATTAAAATCAGAATGTGCATGTACCTTGTTTCATTTCCTCCCGCCTCTTCTCTGACCTCTAGAACACTTTAAGTAAATTTTGTGGTAAAGCAAAGACCACGAGCACAGAGGGCGTCTGAGACAGTCATAGTGTCTGAATATGCTTTTTGTGGTATTGGCAACATGGCTTGAGTTTGTACACTTTTATTTTCCTTTCCCAAAAAAACTGTAACTGAATTAAATAATGCAGAGGCAACTGATCTTACTTATATATGTTTAAATGATTTTATACTATGTCCGATTTAATTTTGAAGTGTAATCATATATCTCCATCTCTTCATGACCCATGCGCAATTCAGTAGACAAAATATTTTAGGCTTCTAAATTTTCATGGGAAAGGAGGATTAAAAAAAATTATACTCTGTCTAGAGTCTGTTCCCTGATCTCTTATAAGATATATGAAAAGACTGAGACAGCCAGAATCTCCTGCAGGGGAATATGAGAACTAAAATAAGTGACGATACTGGTTTTTTGTTCAGCAACTGTTAATACACTTTGTGACTCCTTCAAAATCCAATTTGGAAAGTCAGCATTTCAGCAGCATAAGGAGATTTAGCAATGGATTTTCCCCAAACCACATAAAGCTTCTTCACAGATCAGACAATGTTCCCTAGATCTCAGCTCATGAAAACCCAAATACCAGTACAGGTAGTCCTCAGCTTAAGACCATATGGAGCCTGCCCAGTTGAGACGGTCATAAAGTAGGTCATCATATGACCAACCTGATTTTATGACCCTTTTGCGGTGGCTGTTAATCAAATTCTTTATTTGCTATGGGTTTTTTTTGCCAAAAACTGGAATTAAACCCTGGTTTTTGGCAAAAAAAACATTGCAAACTGCAGTTATATGACTGTGGGATACTGCAAATGGCTGTAAATGTGGACTGGTTGTTGAGCACCCAGCATGAGGTCACGTGACTGTGGAGAGATGGGGCTGGCCATCAGAACTTTGGAACCAAGTTATAAGTATCTTTGAGGTGTTTCTTCTTTAACTCTGAAGAGGGGCTAAGTGGATGGTTGTAAGTTGAGGACTGCCCAGTGATGGGATTCAGCCAGTTCACACCAGTTCGGGAGGATACCATGTTACCTCAGACACAAACTCTAGGTACATCAAAACTATACAAGACTGAGAAATTGTGAGGGCATCCATTTCCTATTTATCTGTCTTCCTTATTTTATACAAAAGAGGAGAGTCTGTTTTACATAATATAAGAGAAGCTGAGTAGACTTCAAGCCTTTTTCTTCTCAGAATTCCCTGCTAGATGTGGGAAAAGTGTTTGGCATAATGGTACACAAGTAGAGAATATGCAGTCCCTGTATTCAGTGCATTCCTCTTTCTATTAAAAAGAGGATAATTTATAGCCTACCTTACATATGAACTGAGAAACCAAGTCCAGTTCAAGCTTCCAAAACTTTGTTAAAGTCAAGGGGAACTCCAATAGTTGGCAAAACCCCACAAATTATGTCTGTCCAAGACTTTTTTTTTTAGGCAGCATGTATACAGTTCTTGTGTTGTTCATTAAAACCACTAGGAAGCTTTTACTAAAGGAAATGGGTTCTTTACTCAGACAAAGGGACACCAAGGCAACTAAAACTTAATGCTCCAAGCACAACTATAGAAGCTGAGTGCAAACATTATACCAGAAAATGTCTTTTGGTTTATGCTTGATTGATTGATTCAGTGGTTCAATTTCAAGATGACATTGAAAAGGGCAGGGGAAAATATTCTTATTTCTATTTCTGAGATCATTTTTTTCAAAAAATAATGATTACAGAGCCTTAAAAGAGAATGGGAACAAAATCTTCAAGTTACATTTTCAAGTAATTTCATTGTCTGAAATAGTAATAATATTAATAAGTACCTAATGTTCATTAATTTCTTCCAGTGACTTTGCATATATTGGCGAAGAAAATGGAAAAATGGAAAAGGTTTGCTTTTAATGAGTAAGTGCATTAAATACCTAGTCTAAAAATAGTAAAAATATAAAGGCATGGGAGGAGACTGACATATGAAGGAGAAAGAGAAGTCTGATGTATTAAAATACTTTCGTGCAACGTAAGTAACTGAACTGAATAAGCGAACCAGTATTTACAAAGATAACTACATTTAGCAGTTTCCTCAAACTTGACTCTTCCAGAAATGTCGAATTATAACTTTCATCATCCCCAATCACCATGACAACTGGCCATGCAGCTGTTTGTGAGGGACTATATTATAATTGCTCTGGGGAAGGCTGCTAGAGCATCTTCAGCTATTTAATCATTCATACAGCTATTTTATTTTACCCTGTATCTGAATGAACTGTTAATTTCTAAGAAAAGACTTCAGATGTTAGGATACCTCAGCCATAATGAGAAGGACAAAAGGTTAAGAACTTTTCAAAGGCCTTTATAACTTCAAACGATCACTAAGCAAATGGTTGTAAGCTGAGGACTACCTATATTAAAACTGGGTGAGTTTTGCTTAGCAACAAGCCAAGAGTACCATTGTTGCTCCTATTTGCACCTTCCTTCCCTCCACCTTCAGAACCTGAGGCTGTGCATTTTGGAGGGTTTTTGCCACTCAATCCTGAATGCCCCCAAATCTCAGATTTCTAGCAGAATGTTTACACTTCCCCTCCACGCTCCTTGTCAGATGGGTGGGATGGGCCACTTGTGACATCTGAAAGGAAATTATTTCAAAGCAGGCTGTTTTAATAGGGCAAGGTGGCTCTTTAAGAATTCAATTAACTCCCAGTCTCTTTTGCAATCAATCATCCCAGAGAATGTCCTGCCACTCTTCATTCCAGGGAGAGTGTCCGGAGACTGCCCAGATGTTTCAGCCTCCGGTTCTCCTCCGTGGAAAGTTTCCGCCTGGAGGCTGCTGCGGGTAGACATTCTGTTCTCCTGACTCTCCTTAATCTAGAGTCCTGTCAGAGCTGTCACATGAAGAATGAATCATTGGAGGGCCCTTGAGCCTGGAGAGGAGCTCAGGGCAGGCAGCTGCACAAACCCGCACCCAAATGAACGTTCTCCTCACCGAGAGTTTTACTGCTCAACCTTTGGATAATCCCAGAAGCTGACTGACAGACCGTTTGTTCAATAACAGAAATTTGCCAAAAACAAATTGGCTGTCTTTCAAACTGACACCCTGGCCTGGGCTTCTTAGACTCACCTTCTTCTCCCCCGTCTCCATCTCCACCCTTCCCCACATTCCATTTTCTTCACTCTAAACAAACCAGAATTATAAAAGAATGCGGCTGCCTCACTGGCCTTCATAGAGTTGCGCTCTATCCCTCCTCCCTGCTTTTCTTCTTCTATGTTTCCCAGGATAACATATAATCCTTTGCACCTGCAAATGCTCCACAGACTGCCGACTGCCAAGAATCCACCACGTGTCCTTGCTTCCATGACCAAAGTTCCTGTGTTTAAAGAGAGAGGAGGTGGGTGGACAAAACGTTAGTCTCTGCTTTATTTGCAGCTTGCTAGCTTCCTATCAGGAGGGTGGGTGGGTGGGAGAGTGCTAGCATTTTAAATGGCTATTTTTGTGGCATCTTCAATTATAGAATAACTGATCACTTCTACCCACCATCCTCCACCACCCTGCCAAAAGACCACATGTAAAAGTGGTTGGTCTGAGAATGATAAATAGCACTGAAGCTTGCTTGGGGAGAGTTAAATACATATTTTTTTTCAGCCTGGAGAAATGCAATTTTGCAGATACTGCCCGGATCTTTCTTCCTCTTGGGAAGATAAAACACATGAAGAAAAAATACTGGAAAAAATACCAGCAGTGACTTCCAAGCTGAATATTCATGTCAAACAACTTTTCCAAACAACTGCTCCACATTACACCATACCCAAAACTTTGGCCTATATTAATAATATTAAGACTATACTAAGTTGACCAGTCCCAAAGCTAAGCAATCATCACTATTAACAGTAATCTTAATGAGGCAGAAACATGGCCAGAAAATAGTAACTTGTCACAGACAACCCGCTAACTTAGTGTTTCTCAGCCTTGGCAACTTGAAGACATGTGGACTTCAACTTCCAGAATTCCCCAGCTTAGAAAATTCTGGAAGTTGAACTCCACATGTCTTCCAGTTGCCAAGGTTGAGAAGCACTGCTCTAACTATATAGCTAAGCTGCTTAGATGTTATAGGGTTTTATATATCTAACAGCTGAGCAGTGAATCTGTATTCCCACCTGACCCACATTTTGGGCAGAAATACAAACATCTAAACTGAAAGCCAATTTACAGTTTCAAAAATAATAGCTAATCATGAGCACATTCTCCCCCAGTCTTCCCAGAAAACTGATTGACAAGCTGTCGCATCAATTCCCTATACAGCAACCCCAATTCTAGGGTTGTTGTTGTTTTTTTAAAGTTCTGAAGAATGCTGGAGAATGAAATTTCAACAGCCGAGTCTTGTATCAGTAGATAGAGCATATCCAAAATAAGGCTCATCTCACAACCACAAAAGCCACAACTATTCCTGGAGAAAGACTCAGATTCAAAAGTTCAAGCCTAGATCAGCCGTCTTTGTGATGCCTTCCAGATGTTTTGGAGTACCTTAGCTGCTTTCGCCAGCATGGCCAGCTATAAGGAATGGTGACAATCAGAAAACATCTGGAGGGCACCACATTATGAAGAGCTATTGCAGACAGTATTATCTCTAACCTAGGTTTATGCCATGTTTTCTAAAAAGCTGAACTGAGAGACAAGAACCAAGAAAACTGGGCAACATCCTTCCATATAAGTACTCAAAGCAATTTAGATGACCATGGCCAAAGGGAGAATGCAAACTGGCCAACAGGAAATAAGATAATCCCCTTACAAAGAGGCCAATTTAATTATGCTGTAGTCTTCCCCAGCAAAGCAGGGAAAGCCCTACTCTCAGAATCATTTAAAAATAGACCACAGAATGCAGCACTTGAGAGCATACCACAGGGAATAATTCACCACTGGCACTTGACATAAATGAGCTAACATGTTTCTTTCCATTTCCTTCTTTTACAAGGAGATCCAGCTGAAAATGTGAAAGGAAAAAAGCAAAACAAAAAACAAAAAAACCCTATCTGCTAAAGGGAAGGAGAGATTTTTCTAACAATTATTGAAAGTCTGCAAAGTTTGGTGGAATTTTTAACTTAAGAGAACACAGACGAGTACATATTTTCTTAAGGAGTGCATTCTGCTGAAGGACTGTCTGTCAGAACTTTAATCCAAGAATGGGTTAAAGGAATGAGTTCTCTCACTCTGTTCTGTTCTCTCCTCTCTCTCTCTCTCTCTCTCTCCCTCCCCCCCCCCACACACATACTTCCTCTACCAATTCTTCTCTTGCATACATACTTCTCTCTTTTTTAATTCTCTTCCCTTCCACAAATTTATCAGGGTGGGATTGAGGGCTTCCACCTGAGAAGTGAACCAATCAATGACAGAGATCTATTCTCCCACTACTTGCTATTCTTCTCTCCTGTCAGTTCTTTTCCTCTCCCTCCCTTTTCTTTCTCCTTTCCATCTTCCTTCTCATATTGGTCTCTCCTGAGTGTAACTAGGCAGAATATCATATGTAAATTTTGCATAGTATTGTATTCATTTATGCTGTATATAACATTGGGACTTTGGGAAGATGTACGTGTATAGAAAAGAATCCCATAATAAGACTATATGGGACATTTTGAATCTGATGGAAAATCCTTTGGAGTATGTTGCTTATGTTGGTTATGGTTAGAGTTAAGAGATCTCTAAATTAGAAGACAGACAGACAGACAGACAGCTCTGCCACTGGGAAAACAAGGATTACTCTAACTATGGTATAGTTTTTAGATATTCTGCCTCAAGATGCTGTTTTGTTGTGAAATATATAGCAAATTATTTATCTTGTATGTTGTAATTACTTTTTCCAAATAATCTCATAAGGTGAATGCTTATGAGGCATCAGATCAGATAATATTTTCTGTGTCTCTGAAAAAAAATGATATAAATGCCTGGCAGGGGAAGATTGATCATATCTGATGTCCTTCAGAATTTTTTACGGCTATCACAAGCCAGCCATAGTTGAAAGGCTGAGTTAAAATTCCTTTGTAAATGTTTTTTTTAAAAAAAATGAAAATCTCAAGCATATCTATCTGCTGTACCTCTCTGATATGCCTATATTCATGGACAGACAGTTACGAGGACCACTGAAGTGGTTATTGTCACAGACTGGCATTGAAGAGAACTAGGTTCAATTCCACCCTCAGCTACAGAAACTCACTGGGTGCCTTTGGGACACTCTCTCTCTCTCTCTCTCTCAGATCACCCTACCTCAAAGGTCAGCTCTTGCTGGGATAAACACAAGAGACCTCTCCATGGAAGGCACCTTGAGCTCTTGGAGGAAAGGCAGGAGATATATCTATCAAAGAAATAAAATAAATAACTACAGATTGAAATATTTTCCTCTGTGGAATGAAGAAACTAAACAGCGAAAAGCAAATTGTTGTATAGGAACATTTTTCGATTGTTTATGCCTCTCAATTGCAGCCATCAATTTCTACGATTTCCTTTATGGAACCAAAACAGAACAAACAAAACCCACAGAAGCACAACATAGTTGTGTGGATCTACTACTTGAGACCAGATTTCGGTAAGGAGTTTAGAGTGTCCAGGGCACCCAAGTGATTTCCCCACAGAAAAATAACAAAGGCCATAAATTTACCATTAACAGCTCAGGGAAGATTTTTTCAACAGTTCCTGAACATATATATTATCATGGGACTCACTCCTAAGAAGTCCCCAGATATAATATTCTGCATCAGTTAAGAATAGGCAAGAAAACAAAAAAAGATCAGTAGAGACAAGTAAAAAAAAAATTATACATACACACATGGCTAGTACAAATTGGCAGTCTTTTTGAAGTGCAAAATTACTCCTCTCTTCATTTTGTTCTCAGAACTGGTTTTAGAGGCATAAAATCCATAAACTATTGTGCTATATTGCGATAATATACTATGAAGCATGACAAACCACTTGCTGCCTTGTTGTGGGATCCCAAACACTGATGCTCAAAAACTTGTGTTGCCTACCCAGAATATAAAATAATACTTATTGATAATGTACCATTCTAATCAATATCAAATACCATTGTGTTAAAGTGTCTTTCTGATAGAGATTAGCAGAATTAGAAGAATGCCAACAGCTGAAAGAGTTACATTGGGCTGGGAATGTTAAAAATATGTGTCATGACTCACTGGGACCAAATAATCCAACACTGTATGATTGGATAACACAAGATAGCCCCAGTCTTTCAAATTTACATTCATAAATGTAGTACAGTTTTTCAAATTTACATTCATAAATGTCCTCGACTTGCAACTATTCATTTAGTGACCATTCAAAGTTCCAACGGCACTGAAAAAAGTGATTTATGAACTTTTTTTCACAATTTATGGCCATTGTAGCATTCCTATGGTCCCGTGATCAAAACTCGGACATTGGCAACTGGCATGCATTTATGACAGTTGCAGCGTCCCAGGGTCATGTGATCACTTTTTGCGATCTTCTGACAAGCAAAGTCAGTAGGGAAGCCAGATTCACTTAATAATCGTGTCCCTAAGTTAACAACTGCAGTGATTCACTGAACAACTGTGGCAAGAAAGGTTGTAAAATGGGGCAAAACTCATTTAACAACTATCTGGCTTAGCAATAAAAATGCTGGGCTGAACTGTGGTTGTAAGTCAAGGATTACCTGTGTTTTCATGAAGTCAAAAGATAAACCTGAAACCCAATGCCCCTAAAACAGTCACACGATTAACCATTAACTAAAATGGTCGAATACAATTATGATTATTTTGCTCTTTTAAAAGATATGCTGGAAAATGACAAAAGCTTTTTATCTGCGTCTTTTAGGACTAATTATCTCTGAACCTAAAAATTCCCTGGCCAGGCATTAATATATGTACCTAAGGTTTCACTCATCCAATTTCTTTCTAATAATTCCTTTAACTGATTGCCTGAGGTGTGTACTATTAGAGGCAGCAGGATATAATTAATCATGTTTTTGTTCCAGAATAATATCTGTTCCCACCAGTGTTCCCAGTATAGGAAAGCAAAAAATGACAAGCAGTGCACTTTTACAGCAGACGGTGATGCCAAGCCTGTGTCATGTGTATTTTATTAGATCCAAGCCTGAATAAAAGACTTTGTTTTCCACTTCCATCCCAATCTTCTGCTCTTCCTTTATGAATAACAAATTTAAAATAAATCTTTGGGATGAAACACATGGAAACTCATAGCATCTCCCTGTCTTCCCAGGTCACTTATGTGCTATGTTCCTTTGGTTTATTATTAAATTTGTTTAAGAAATTCCAACGTATGACCTATGTTGGAATGCAAATATATTTCTGTATTCCATAAGATACAAAGAACATCTTTCTCAAAAGACAAAGGATATTCTCATGTTGCATTATATTTAAGACTCTGATACTTTTTACCACATGTGTCTCATCTTCATCCACCTGCTGTATAATTTATACTAGTACAATACTTGCACATCACTGTTTGATAGATAAGGCTTCTCTTGGAGGGAAGGAAAATGTGCACTGCTGCATTCAATACAGACAACATTTCACTATTTCCGGACAAAGAAAATTAATCTTATCAATTAAAAAAAACCCCATGCTATCTCATTAACAATATTAAATCTTCTACAAGTACGGGTAATCCTCCACTTGATAACCATTTGTTTCGTGACTGTTTGAAATTACAACAGCCCTGAAAAAAGTAACTTACGACTGTTTTTACATTTATGACTGTTACCGCATCTCCATGATCATGTAATCAAAATTTGGACACTTGGCAACTGGCATATATTTATGATGGCTGCAGTGTCCCAAGGTCATGTGATCACCTTTTGTAACCTTCTGACAAGCAAAGTTATTGAGAAAGTCAAATTAACCATGTTACTAACTTAACAACTGTGGCAAGAACAAATGGGACAAAATTCAGTGGTGGGATTCAAATACCTGACCATCCGGTTCTCTGCGTGGATGCAGGCCTGGGCCTCTGAGGCCTAGAATGGACTTCTGGAAATGACATCCATGCACTTCCTGTGGACTGTTCTAGGAGGCCTCCTCCAGGCCTCCAAGGCCTAGAATGAACTTCCGGAAGCAGCATGGGTTCAGCTGGTTCTCCGAACTCAACAAAATTTAGCTACCGATTCTACTGAACCGGTGCGAAATGGCTGAATCTCACCGACAAAATTCCCTGAATTTGTTGCTTACTTAGCAACAGAAATGTTGGGCTCAATTGTGTTCCTATGTCAAGGACCACCTGTATTCCAAAATGTTTAACGTACTAAAATACCCACAAAAATCTTGATATCTGCTTTTACCAATGAGAACATAAACGGAAACATTCTAGTACACTTACTAGATGAAAACACTTCACATACATAAGTTTAGACTTGTTGCTATTCTTCTTTTCTTCCTTTCTGTCAGCAATCTGACACAATCTAGCCAAAGCAATCTTGTCACTCTAGTTTTCTTTATTTTTATTTTGTTCACTACTAGCCAGATAACTATGCTCATTAACACTTCAAATACGTGTTGGGACAGCAGGTCAGAAAGGATTAAAATGGAAGAATTTTCACTGTAGTAGGAGATTAAGGTGGTAATTTTTGAAGATAACTTCTTCCTCTTTCTAACTGAAAAGTGACAACTGGATATATAATAATCATGCTTAGGAAGCCTCAAATTAACCAATAATAGCCAAACTGTATATACTTCTCATACTAAGCTCCTAGATACTGATCTCGAGAAGGGCTATGCTTGGAAGCCCAGCAATAGTATCAGATTTGTTTCAACTTATTGTCCAGGGGGACAAAAATAGAGATTGGTAGTCACAGAGAAGAGAGAGTCGACCTATTCTCCAAAGCACCTGACAGCAGGACAAGAAGCAACAGGTGGAAGATCATTAAAGAAAGAGCCAACCTAGAACTAAGGAGAAATTTCCTGTCAGTAAGAACAATTAATGTGTGGAATGGCTGGCCTTAAGATGTTGTGAATGCTCCATCACTGGAGGTTGTCAAGAAGAGCCTGGAGAGCCATTTGTCCGGAATGATGTAGGGTCTCCTACTTGAATAGGTGATAGACTTGAAGACCTCCAAGGTCCTTTCCAACCCTATTATAGCAATAGCATTTAGACTTATATACTTCTCCATAGTTCTTTACTGCCCCTCTCTAAATGATTTACAGAGTCAACATATGGCCCCCAACAATCTGGGTCTTCATTTTACTGAAGGATGGAAGGCTGAGTCTTTCAGAATCGAACTCCTGGCAGTGGGCAGAATTAGCCTGCAATATTGCATTCTAACCACTGCACCACCACAGCTCTTATTATTCTGTTTTATGTTCTAGTAGCAGCAGCAGCAGCAGCACATGCATTACATTCTGGGGTTAATTCCAGCCAGTAAGATAAGCATCTGGAGAGCTATTGTCACTCAAAGCAGGTTGCCTGATGAATACCCCACCAAAGGTCAGAATCAACAGGATTATTTAACTAGGGCCATATCCTAGTATACTCCATTTCAGCAACTTTCAGAATCCTCTCTGGTCTTCTGCTGAACATTAGCACAAAGTATTCCTGCTATTCTGAGTCAAGAAGGATGACAAAAGCTATTGACTGAAAGGCTAGATAACTGATAACAAGGATAGCCCTAGAGATATGCCTGAAAACTCTGCCATCTCATCTTTACAATTCAGCCATGATTTGTTTAATGGAAGGCTCAGCTACTCTACTTTCAAAGGAGCAGGGAAAAAGGAAAGTCCTGACTAGTACAATATATTTAGGATCATCACTCAGTCCACTGATGGGACTGAGTAAGAGGGAGATCTATGTATATAGCCTTGAGTCCCTGAATGAAAAGTGAATTAAATTAAGTACATAAACACATCCTACTGGTTCCTAGGAGTTCTTGGGGGCATGGTGGCCTAATGGTTAAGATGCTGGACTTGTCAACCGGAAGATCAGCAGTTCGAGAACCATGTACTGCATATAGGGTGAGCTTCCGTTCTTGCTCTAGCTCCTGCCAACCTAGCAGTTCAAAAGCTTGCAAATGAGAGTAGGTAAACAGGTACCACTACAGTAGGAAGGTAACAGTGCCTCAGCATATAGTCATGCTGGCCACATGACACAGAAGCGTCTTCAGCTGGCTCTCTCAGCTAAGAAATGGAGATAAGCATTGCCCCCTAGTGTTGGACATGAGTGGGCAGGGGAAACCTTTACCCTTTTACACTAAGAAGGACTGCATAGTCCTTCCTGCCCAATTCAAGATTGCCTCCTAGGCCAGCCAAGTTCTTCCTTAGTTGCCAGAATGTTTTGTGACCAACATGCTCATCATGATCTATGTTTTTGTATCCCCTCTCAAATTCTTTTAATGTCTGAAGAAATTTAGGTATACCATCCTTAAGATAGATTTTTTTTAAAAAAAAAATGCTCAAAGATACCCTTCTCAATCATGATGATAGATGTGAGGCTTAACTGAGCTCCCAGCACTAAGTAACACTAGAAGAGCTCAGACCAGAGATTAAATCCTATTATTACAATCCCGGGACTGACTTCCTTCAGGGATTCCTTCCAGCTTCTGCCTACTTTTACCATAAACCTATATGTCCAAAAGATATTCTAATGAATGTCTGTAGGAAACTTTTCTTTGTAGACAATTTTGCAGATCAACAAAAGATTAGTGCATCATACAATGAGACATTGGCAAAGAAGCACCAAATTCTCAAATTAGGGAGTTCACAAATTAGGAATCACTACCCACAGGATGGATGCAAAACATTTTAAAACCTAATCTGGCTTGCAAGGATAAAACAGGAGTAGAGTTACTTTGGATAGTGAGATGAGCAGCATATAATTTAATAAATAAATACTAAATAAATAAGTAAATAAAAGATGTCAAAACTCTATCAGGCTTTGTTCCTTGCTTGGGCTGTACAAGCTTGCAGTAGCAACTATAGTAACACAAATTAGAAAATCCCCGGATTAAAATTTAATTTAATCATTAAAATAGTATATTTATTTCTTGAATGACCACTGAGATATATAATAGTAGTAGTAGTAGTAGTAGTAGTAGTAGTAGTAGTAGTAGTAGTAAAGTTGGAAGGGACCTTGGAGGTCATCTAGCCCAACCCCCTGCTCAAGCAGGAAACCCTATACCATTTCAGACAAGCGTCTGTCCAGTCTCTTCTTAAAAACCTCCAGTGTTGGAGCATTCACTGCTTCTGGAGGTAGGTTGTTCCACTGGTTAATTGTTCTAACTGTCATAAAGTTTCTCCTTAGTTCTAGGTTGCTTCTCTCCTTGCTTAGTTTCCACCCGTTGCTTCTTGTCCTGCCATCAGGCGCCTTGGAAAATAGCTTGACTCCCTCTTCTTTGTGGCAGTCCCTGAGATATTGGAACACTGCTATCATATCCCCCCTCGTCCTTCTCTTCATTAAACTAGACATGCCCAATTCCAGCAGCCGTTCCTTATATGCTTTAGCCTCCTGTCTCCTAATCATCTTTGTTGCTCTTCTCTGTACTCTTTCTAGAGTCTCAACATCTTTTTTACATCGCGGTGACCAAAACTGGATGCAGTATTCCAAGTGTGGCATCTGGATGATTTCTCTCTGGGAATGATTCTTTGCTGGATCTCTAGATCTCTAGATCTTTGCTGGACGAAGAGATCCAGCAAAGAATCATTCCCAGAGAGAAATCATCCAGATGCCCTATGGTCTCCCCAAGATACACAAAGAAGGAACCTCACTTAGACCCATAGTCAGCTCCATAGGCTCACCTCTACAAAACCTAGCCAAATTTCTCGCCAAACAACTACAGCCCTATGCAGAATCCATCACCTCACACGAAAAAAACTCATTCCAGTTCATAGAGATCATAAAGAAACAAAACTTACAGCCCAGCGACCTACTCGTTAGCTTCGATGTCATATCCCTCTTCACCCAAGTGCCAATCAAAGAAGCCTTAACAGCTATCCAAAACAAATATAACCCCCCCAAACACATCCTAGATCTGACCAACCACTGTCTATCCAACACATACTTCATCTATAATGGACAAAAATACAAACAAATAGAAGAAGCACCCCTCTCACCTGTCATTGCAAACCTCTACATGGAACACTTTGAAACCCAGGCTCTAGAAAAATCTGACCACAAACCCAAACTCTGGCTCAGATACGTAGATGACACCTTCGTAATCTGGCCACATGGGAAAGAAAAACTGGACAACTTCCTCACACACCTCAACAGCTTACACCCCAAAATACAGTTCACCATGGAAACAGAAACTAATAACCAACTTCCCTTCCTGGATGTCTTAGTCTACAAGAAATCCAATGGCTCCCTAGGACACACCATCTACCAGAAGAAAACACACACAAACCGCTATCTGCATGCACTCTCACACCACCACCCAGCACAGATCAACTCCGTAGCCAAGACACTCATCTCCAGAACCAAATGCCTAGCTGACGAACAACACCTAAAAACCGAACTACACACTCTCACTAATGTACTAACATCCAACGGACTCCAAAGAAATAAGATTTCCAACTTAATCCAAAAAGAAACTCCCACTAAAATCCAAGACAGAGAACAAGAAAACGGCATAGCCCTCCTCCCATACATAAAAGGCACCACAGACAGGATCAGCAAGATCCTCCACAAACATAACATCAAAACAGCATTCTGCACAAACAGAAAAATATCCATCTTAAGAAACCCTAAAGACAAAATTGAGTTAAAAAATCAAGGAGTATATGAAATCCCATGTACTGCCTGCCCCACCACATACATCAGACAAACCAACAGAAGAATAAATGCACGCATTGAAGAACACAAAAACTCAGTCAAAAAAGAGGAACCAACTTCTTCCCTGGTCCAACACCTTAAAGCCACAGGACATGAAATTGATTTCAAAAAGACCAGAACTATTGCCAAAACTGAACACTTTAATAACAGAATAATCAGAGAAGCCATAGAGATAGAAAAACGCCCACACAGCATGAACAAACGAGATGATACCTCCTGCCTACCTGCCATTTGGAAACCCGCCCTTATTGACAAACGAGTCCATAACAAAAAGAATGACACCAGACCTACACTCACGAAAACCACACAGGATGTCACCACCACACATCCATGCAAAAAGCAAACCCAAACCCACAACGATGATGAGGCAGGACCACAAACCAGAAGCCAGACCACAGCTGCATCATTAACCACCCTAAACCCCTCCAATCCATACATGAAGCAAACTGACACCCACCATGAAGATGAGGCATGACCACGAACGCGAAGCCAAACAGCTATGCAGCTCACCATCTCTAATCCCCCTGCAACTCAGACTAACCTGAGCACAACAAAGCCCCCACCCAAATAGAACACTCCCCAATCCAATCAGAGCACAGCCAACCCCCCATCCAATCAGAGCACAGCCAAGCCCCTAACCAATCAGTCCAAACCCCCACTGGCAGTTAAAAGGAAGAAACAGCTACAATCACACATTGCTCCTAGAAGCACAAAGCCGAAAGCACCAGCCTGAAGATGACGAATGGGACTTCATCGAAACGTCGCCAAGACACTTCAAATTCTACGTGGGAGAAAACCCGAAGAACCAAAGACCTATATACAAACACCCGTGAAAACCTCAGAAAACACACACACACACACACACACACACAGTATATATACATTGTATATATACATATACATATACATATACACATACACATACACACACACACACACATATATATAGTTATTTATTTATTTGTTGATTGATTGATTGATTCAAAACTCCATGTAGCATTTGAAGGAATCGTGGTATTCACTGGGGTACCTTTTGTGTGGTGCTATCCAAATTTGTGGTTTAAATGCAAAGCCACTGAAGAATAAATATATTTGGGGGTTTTTTTGTACACATTTAGAGTGAAGCAGAGAGACTTTTTTTTTTTTTTTTTTTAGAAAAAGGATTGCATTTCATTCTAAAAGCAGGTTTAGAAGCTCTGGAGAAACACCCTGTGTTTCTGTTCTTTGGCAGCTTGTTTTCAAACAAGCTGTCTCTTTCCAAATTCTTAAGTGGTTTCAAAGGGTGTTTTAACATTGCCAGTAAGGCCCTTTCTCCTTGCTCTTGCTGCATACAGATGGTGCACAAGAATGTCTTTGACAATATTTTAAAGCCACTGTGAATAACCATTCTTGTGACATGAATAAAGCAATGGCTTGTTTGCTGAATAGCTAAGGCTACAGTGTTCTTTGTGGGGCCAAGAGGAGAGGAGAGGGGGGAAACAGAGAAGAAAAGGCTACCATTAGGTAAATGGCAAGTCCACTCCCACTGTCTGGAAGTGACATCACCTCCTTTGAAACGGTGCCCTAGAAATCGGGTTTTCAGGGAAAGAGCACCCCACCAAATGGTAGACACGTTAGTGTTACAGAATGATTAGTGTTTAATCCCCCAAAGAAGCACAGTTGTTACAGCAAGATGGAGAAGTGAATGGTAGAACACTTATTGCACAGCTTGCAAGGAAATGGATTGAAAGCTTTGTCTGGGTTTTATCTAGCCTGAGTTTTAATGCCACTGAGAACAGTATGAAGGGAAATAGGGAGGGGGTGGTGGTGATGGTAGTAGAAAGGGAGAGGGCTGTGAAAAGAGAATGTGAGAGAGGCAGAAGAAAAAGAAATAAAGAAAAGTAGAGAGGCAGAAGGTGCCCAAGAGAATAACATTTAGGGATTAAAAAAAAAAAAAACCCTCTGGGATACCAAAAACAACAGACGATTGATTTTTTTTTAACCTGTGTGCATGAGAATATTCTCATCACGAGCTGCCAAAAATAAAATCTAAACAGTGAAAAAGTGAATGATTAAGCATAGCTGATAATTAAAAATAAAAGAATGTTTGTAATACTTTAAAGGAACGGCCTAGGCCACAGATCCTTCTGAAGATGTTTTGCAGAGAAAAATTAAGATGGTAGATTGGGATATGTATGCAAGCTGTTTTGTTGGCCATCAAGGCAAGAAAGAACAGGGTTCAAATTGTTACTGAACATTTAGGCCAATGTAGGGAAGAACGGAGCCCAATTTGGCCAATATGCAACAACATTGGCCTTCCTTTTCCCTTATTCTCCCCTTTAGGAGAGGGCATGCTTGACATTTGAAAAGGATGGCAACCTGGCTCTATTCACCAAGACTCACAAAATTCTAGATAATTGAACGAAGGATTGACGGGTACATAGACTATGGCCATTCAAAGAACTGATGAATTATCTTCCCTGAAAGTGTTCTATGTTGTATTGGCTAAGACCATAGATCCCACAAGACATTCCTTCCTGTTCTGAAATTAAAACATATAGTCAGGTTAAGATGAAATGCTTGAAAAAAATGTCTGTTTCACTGTTCGGGAGCCAGCTTCTCAGATACAGCCAAACGGTTCTAGCAAAGATGCGGTCCACCAAAATAATCTTTGTATCCTTTCAGAGTCCTGATGGGGCAAAATGTAGACCTTAAAAAAATATTTGAGGGGTTCAAGGCATTTTAACTGAACCATTATCCTTGCAGATATTTGAGGAAACCACTTTAATTCTTTAAAATTCCTGAAACCTGCACTCTAACTGAGGTTTCTTCCAAGACTTTGCCATCTTTGGCTCTGGGTGGTGTTGCGTTACACCAAAGAGAACCAGTGTACAATCTGGGGGTCCTCTTGCTTAACGAGCAGGTGGCAGTTGTGGCTAGAAGAGCCTTTGCACAGCCTTGTCTGGTGCGGCAGTTGTGTCTGTTCCTGAATTGGCAGGTCCTATTTTCAGTCATTTATGCCCTGGTCACCTCCAAATTGAACTACTGCAATGCGCTATGCTTGGGGCTGCTTTTGACAAGTATTTGGAAGTTTCAGCTAGTACAGAATAAGTGGTGCAGGCAGTTATATGCACTCTTAGAGCAGTGCATATTGCACCCCTGCTCGCTGCATTTTGCATTAAATGCAACTTCTGGACACTTATCATGGGTCATTAGCCAGAGTTAAGGCATAGTAAAGAGAACACTATTTAGGTGAAGCCTGTAAAGTGTACTTGATACAATTTATATTGAAACTGTCTATCAGTTCAGCCTTTTAGATATGTGGATGTTAACTCTCCAAATTTTACAGTCACTATTAGCATTGCAAAAAAAGAAGAAATAAATTCCACATATTTAGATAGGAGAAGGCTTTTAAACTCATACAGGCTTCTTTTTGAAGATGCCACAAATGGAATTAGTTTTGCACTTCAGAAGTATCACAATATGGTAAAGCTATCACACTAGGGTTATATCATAATGCTTTAGAATAATTAAAGAAAATTGTGGAAAGGTATACGTGATATAAGAGAAGACTATATCTATTCAAGCAAACTGTACAATTCCACCATTCAAATCATTTTTGTTCATCTCTTTAGCATAAATGTCTGAATGCATATAAATATGTAGTGATTTCACATTCATCAAAATATCCGCAACTATTGTAAAAGTATCGGACAATTTTCAATTTTTTCTTGGTCATTTTCACTGGTTTTTCTGTATTTTTTTTTTATTTCTGCAAGACTCTGCAATGCCCTTTTAATCAGGGACCTCTCCTCTTTTAATCTGTAATAGTTCATATTTTTAAAAAAAACATATCAAACACCCAGAATTTTATATAAAGGGACTTACCTTTAAAGATTCCCATACAGGAAACTGGACAAGAGAAAAAGGAATCTGTAGTTCAAGAAAGAAAAAGAAAAATGAGATGCATGATTAAGTTGGATACAGTTAGTTAACTAAATTAGGAAAAAATATTCACTCAATGGAACTGTGGCTTCTTAAAATGATAAATCTCCGAGTATTTTATTATTCACAAGGCTGAACCTTTGACTTATTGTCAAGTATTATAGCCAGGGTGGGCTCCGATAGTCAGAACTGGCACTACCAAGTATGGTGAACTTTAAGGACTTAAAGCCTGGAAAAATAATACAGAGAATAGCCTAGAAGGTACACGCAGAAACTTATTGCCAAACAGCTGCCTGCTCAGCTTTGCAGCTCAGTAGAGACATTTACCGTAACTGAAGACTCAGCTATTTACAACAAGGAAGCTCAGTTCAATACTGACCATTGGAAACAGAGCTCTCTAACTCATCTATCCCTTGGGAACTCAAACTATCAATGCAAGTAACCATATCTCCAAAAGGTTGCCATCTATCCTTTACAAACAGTCCTATGCTGAAAAAAGCCTAAACACAGCTGTTCCACTTGTTTTCAACACAAATGAATAAATATTTAGACCAAGAGACTGGTTGTAACCATTTTTGGCTAACAAGACATATCAAACAGAAAGCCAGAACTTTGAAGACCCTTCTTGTTAGGATACCTTAAGGCAGAAGTCCCCAACTGGTTACGCGGAGAAAGTTTTTTCCGCGGACCAGAGAGGGAGTGGTTTTGTGTGCTGCCTGCATCCCGCAGATGGATGTTTGCTTGCTTGTGCGGACCAGTTGCTGGCATGCCACGGACCGGTATTGGTCCATGAACTGGGGGTTGGGGACCCCTGCCTTAAGGCACACAAACAGATTTCCTCTCCACACATATATATGCTGATCTAAGGGGAAAAGACTGGCCATGAAGCTGTTCTTCCCAACTAAAGGGAGGTTTTGCTCTATCCTTAATACAAAAATGCAAGGAGTAATTTTAATTTATTTTTATGTAATGTATTCATATATTTATACTCCGCTTTTATTATTTTCACAAATAATTCAAGATGGCGAACATATCCAACAAACCTTCCTCCTCCTATTATCCGCACATCAACAACCCTGTGATGTGATTTGGACTGAGAGAGGGGGACTGCTCAAGGTCATCCAAATGGCTTTCTTAGCTAAGGAGGGACTTGAACTCACTGCCTCTTGCTTTTTAGCCTGATACCTTAACCACTAGACCAGTGGTTCTCAACCTTTTTAATGCCGCGACCCCCAACTGGTCGTAAGTCGAGGACTACCCAGTCGGTCGTAAGTCGAGGACTATCTAGCCGGTCGTAAGTCGAGGACTATTTCCCTGCCCGGGAGCGCCGTGCATATGTGGTGCCGCCCCCTGCGCCGGCCGAGGCGTAGCTGGCAAGGGGCAGCGACGGTGCAGGGCGACCACTGGCTGGGCCACCAGCTGGCCCAGTCAAGAGAGTCTATTCTATTGGCTTTCAAAAGCCAATAGAATAAGAGGGAGTAGCACAGCTAAGGAAAAGGGGGGAAAATGGCAGGCTGCGTTGTTTGGCGGCCCCCGTGAAAAGGTCATTCGACCCCAAATGGGGTCACGACCCACAGGTTGAGAACCGCTGCACTAGACCACTTAACCGATAGACAAGTCCTGAAATTTCTCCAATGAGCACTCATACAGTCGTTATAGTTATAGCAAATGCACAGTCATTTATTCCCTTTTGCTAGAGTTAAAGACATATGATGATCCTCGGCAGCCCAGTCATTAGCTGGGACACCAAGAGATAAAGGACAGCTAGTTTCCAGAAACTACAAGCTACTACAAGCCCAAGTTCTGGGATGAATTCTCTTTTCTAATCCTAAAAATTCATCATGAATGTGGTCTGAACCCTGAGAAGGTGTAGGTAGTCCTCAATTTACAAGAATTTGTTTAGCAACTGTTTGAAGGCACTGAAAAAAAAGTAACTTAGTACTAGTCCTCACACTTATAATCATCACAGCATCCCTACAGTCACATGATCAAAATTGAGGCACTTAGCAACAAGCATGTATTTACGACGGTTGCAACATCCTGGGCTCATCTGATTGCCGTTTACAACCTTTCCCAGTCGCCTTCTGACAATAGGGGAAGCTAGATTCATTTAAGAACCACACAATTCACTTAACAACTGCAGTGATTCGCTTATCAATCATTGTCAAAAAGATCATTAAATCAGGTCTGTCTCACTTAACAATGCCTTGCTTAACAATAGAAATTCTATGTTGGAGGTGTGATAGTATGGAGGCTACATATTTTCATGTATGGTGGACATGTAGAAAAATTAAAGCCTTCTGGAGAAAAATATGGTGGACACTCCAAACCATTTTGAAAAAGCGTATTGAATTTCTATCTCAGTTGTTTTTGTTAGGGATCATAAAAGACTGTACCACCACAGAGACGAACTTAATTTTGAACTTGATCACAGCAGCGAGACTGCTGGTGGGACAATACTGGAAGAAGCCAGAAATACCACCTATAGAAGAATGGACTTTGAAAGTAATAAATTTGGCAGAAATGGCTAAAATATCGGCATATTTGAAGGATCGCTCAAATGAACAATATATGATAGACTGGAAACAGTGGATAGACTACATACAAGAGAAACACCAATCAAAGAAAATGTATCTGGCTTATAGTTAAATCTTGATATAAGGAGTGAAGAATGTTTACAAAATTAAATCGATTGTATTAAGTTGGATAGCAGTTAGCTTGAACTTTCCCCTGGTTTACATATACAAAGACTATAACTTACTGTTGTATCTCATGATTTATGCTGATTGCTTTTTAGTATGCTATTATGATTTATGTTGATTGCTTTAATATGCCATGACTATCCCTGATGTTGTATCTATGATTTATGATGATTGCATTTTATGATTATGGTTATGATTATCCCTTGTTGCTCGTATGTACACTGAGAGCTTATGCACCAGAGACAAATTCCTTGTGTATGTCCAATCATATTTGGCCAATAAAGAATTCCATTTAAAAAAAAACAACAATAGAAATTCTGGGCCCAGTTGTAGTCATAAGTCGAGGACTACCTGAATCTTTTCTAATCACATGTTGATCTACTGAAATTCCTTTAGGAGAAACACTCTTGCTTTCTGAAACACATCCTTTCCTATCCCTCACTACTTCCTGACTTTCTTAACGTTCAAGTTTCTGGTATCCACTGAACGAAAGCAACAAAACAACCGTAACAGTAAAGAAAATAGCAAAGCAGCACAGAATCCATTAGCAGATATATGGATCTAACACAACTACTAATAGATACTGTAACTGCAAGATTTTTTGATAGGAAAAACTGATCGTGAGAATCCATTTTTAAGTCTGTAACGCTAAACTGGGATGCCAGTTTTACCATGTAGCCGAACTTTTCATCTCTGAAATTTTGGTGGAATATATCAGATCCTTTCAGATTTTATTTATGAATGTTTTTTCACAAGAAGCTGCATGTTCAACAAAAATGTCAATCTTGAGAGACAACTGTGTATTTATTATATGTATGTGGCTGCAAACAGGAAATCTACTTACCATGTTTCCCTGAAAATAAGACCAGGTCTTATATTAATTTTTGCTCCAAAAGACACACTAGGGCTTATTTTCCAGTTCGGTCAGTGGTGGCGAACCTATGGCACGGGTGCCAGAGGCAGCACTTGGAGCCCTCTCTGTGGGCACATGTGCTGTTGCTCCAGCTTTGCCTCCATCCGTGACCTCCTCCTCACCAGCAGCTCCCCTGAAGGAGAGTCGCCCCTGAGTGTGGCCCACATGGAGCAGCGCAGCCAAGGACATGGCAGCCTGGCAGCGTAGACAAGACTCTGCCCTCACGCCCAAACATGCACAGTTGATGCTGTGGGGCATGGGCAGAGGGTGTGGCCACCATCGCGCTGCTGGGCTGCCTAGGCGATCTGTGGCAGGCCCTGGAGGCAGTGAGTGGCCCTGCGGGCAGGCAGGGTGGGGTGAAGTGGGGGCGGGGCAGGGGGTGGAACAGGGGTGGGGCAGGGGCGGGACCAGTTTTGGGGCACTTGGTCTCTAAAAGGTTCGCCATCACTGAGTTAGGTCTTATTTTCAGGGAAATACAGAACTAAATGTGTCTGTCTGTCTGATGATCTTAACTGGGGCTTATTTTAGGGGTAGGGCTTATATTACGAGCGTCCGGAAAAATCATGCTAAGGCTTATTTTCTGGTTGGGTCTTATTTTCGAGGAAACACGGTACATCAGTCTGAATTCAACAAGCATGCTTAATTTTACAATGCAATGTAGCCACTGCCACTGTACTGTAGTGTATTCACAGCTTTTCATGTTATTTGAACATGTCTACAAACTGTTTTTACAAAAGCTATATTGCTTAACAGCTACAGTTTTTCAAATGTAAAATATTATTATAGGATGATTGTCAACCTCAGCTTATGTCACAACTAGCTATCCTATGAAAACTATATAGGCATATATTAAGGAAGACTGAAGATGAGAATGAAGTAAGCTATTCATAATGACATGTAATTTAATGTAATACTAAAATGTGTTCGAGAATTCTGAGACAAATTGTTTACCCTTTAAAATTACGAAGATGACATATATTTGAACAAAACAGCAGAGACACAGATGTAACCATTTAACATTAATCTAATATATTCACTCAAAAAAAAAACCTTCACCATTTGTTATCTGTTCACATCACCATCTGTCTCCTTCTCAGTTTCAATTTCCAAAAATGGAAACTCAGCATAATACAATCCATGTGCATTGCAATTTTAATACTTCCCTGTTTAAAAAGTTAAGGAAATGGGCATTTCTGCTATACTATTTTTACAAGTTATTAATGTTGTGGGGTGCATTATATGAAATCCATCAGGTGCAATTCGAAGGATCCACCTACTTCTGAATGTCTGCCTCTTGAAATCTTCATTACAATCTAGCTAGACAATGGGATCCTATCCTGACGATGTTAAAGCCATTTAATGAATTGCTTTGCACAAGATGCTATGGTATTCTTAAGTAGCTTTGTGAGGGCAGGGTGAAATCCACCCCATGCCTACCAAATGAAGTAAGGCTTGCTTGATTCCTTTCCCTCTGGTGCCCATCCATACTCCCCCAACAAACACTGGTTTTAGAGATAAGCACTGAGATTCAATCCTTGTGCAAATGGGGATCTTATGAAGCAGCCTGAGTACCTTTGTGCAAGTTTATATTTGCACATATGTCACCTCTTTTACAGGAAATGCACTGGCTGTCAGTCTGCTTCCAGGTACAATTCAAGGTGCAGGTTACCATCTTTAAAGCCCCACATGGTTTAGGGCCACATTATTCGAAGAACGGCCTCTCTCCTATTATATCCAACTGGGCTACCAGGATGAGAAGGCAGGATATGTTACCAGTTCCATCGATTACGGACTGTCATCTGGCGGGCTCACAAAAAAGGGCCTTCTCAGTGGTGTCTCCTTTTGTATGGAACAACATTCCCCCTGAGGTATGGTTGGCCCTCACCCCCAAGGCCCCAAAAACGTGGGTTTTATCAGTGGAGATAGAGCCAATCAAGGGGCTGATTTGATTGTGTTGTTGCTCCCATTGGTGATAGGGTGGTTTTTTTAATAGGTTTTTATTAGGCAGTGGATTTTTAACTGTTGTAAACCACCCAAAATCCACCTATATAGCCAGGTTAGCCAAATGTATTGAAATTTGTTTAATAAATAAATCTTTCCACCATTTTTTCTTCTTTTTCCATCTTCTTTTCTTCTCTCCACTCCATTACTGATTTGCTACAGAAGAGTCCCAGTTAATTTCTGGTTTTTTAGGTTTTTGCAATAACGTAGTTCATGCTTCACACTTTTACATAATTAGGAAAGCTACTCCAGGTTTTTGTTCTTCGATTTATTTTATTAATCATACAAGAACAGTCATATTATGATTGCTCAAGTGTTTTTAGCTACATAAAACAATTTAGTTTTGCTGTTCAGTCAAACCTTGAAACTCCAACCCAACCTGAGGTCATGGGACTAAACACAGTCCCTAAAAGCTTTCAAAGGCTTCCAGAAGTTATCTCCCATAATTACAATTTTTAATGATGCAGACACGCAAAATAATTATATATTAGGTCTGTGCAAAACAGTGAAATGGTGTGTTCAGCCCAATGAAATACTGTAAATGACAGAAGGTTAATTCCTTTAACCATATCTATGTTAATATAAATGAGCTGGAATTTAATTTATGCACTGATTCTCACTACTTTTTGAAATGCAACCACTACATGTCATTCAAAGGACTAAAGGTAAAATCCTGATTCAGAAATTACAGTATGAAATGTAGAATAAATGAGGCACAGTGAAACGAATAAATCCAGACCCCACTTTTAAATTGGATAACCAAGAGGGCCTATTACAACTTAATGAAAAGTCTGCTCTTAGATAATAACTAATGGAAAGCATATTTAACCTCTCAATTCATCGTGCTTAGAGCTCTTCATAAAATAATACTATTATAAGTCATTTACTTCAAAGTCAGCCCAAATGTGAATATATACATATGAAGTTCAAGACTGTATTCACTTTCTGATATGTCAAAATAGTCAAAAATACTAGTGTGTTCATGGCAGATGAGGTATATAACACCTGTGTGCAACTCCTTCAACCAAGTGTGTCTTTTCTTCAGACTGAGCAGCCACACAATTCTAGGAAAACAACATGACTGAAGGACTTGCAGGCAGATATACCTGAGTATACCATTAGTAGAGAATATTTGTAACTCAGGGTTGAACTATGGGATTCTTGGTGTCCTTTGGTTGTTTTCTTGCAGATGTTTCATTACCCACCTAGGTAACATCATCAGATAATGAAACATCTACAAGGAAACAACCAAGCTCACAGAGCACCAAGGACCCTATAGCTGAGTGTCCCAGATGCCTCAAATGAGCTTTTTGCCTTTGAATTTCAAGTACTGAACAGCCCTAATAAAGATCAAAAATGCTTTTGCATAGGATTTTGTTCTACCTTATGCAAAAACAATAGACTCATGAAAAATACTCTGCAGTCTACTGCAGCTTTCCCCAACTTGGCATCCTGCATAAATTGGGGTTTCTACTCTCAAAATTTCCAACAGGTCTAAAATAGTAAATTGAGAAACTTTGTTTTAAAAGAATACACAGAAGGATTTCTTTCACCGAGACTGGGAAACAGAAAGTTTTCTGCAGAAAGCAAGTATGAGTAAAACTGGAATAAACTAGTATTTGGGTTATTATTTTCCACAATAAAAACCCTCCATGTCGCCAGAAAAGGCTCTGTTTCTATGACCATTCCTCCCCCATCTTTTTCAATACCCGCAGAGTTAAAGATTAAGGTCTGGTTCATCATATTGCAGCTAATGATTAATAAATGAAGCTACACCATTCCTCCACCAAGCAAAACTCAGTTTGATAGGCACCTGCTAAGGGAAATTTGTTATCTGGATTGGCAGGAAGTAGCATGGAGAAGAAATCAATGTCACTGCTGCACACGGAGCTGACAGACTGAAATCTCATAGGAAATTTGGCATCACAAACAAGGAAGAATTTCCCTTGTGGCATCTCAAAACCCCACAGTAAAGGTCAAACATGGTTCTTATTTATCAAGGCCATGAAACTCAAGTGCTGTGATTAAGTTTCTTCCAAGCCCCAATTTCAGGTACCAAAGCAAAAAGGTATAATATATTTATGAGGGGATTCATGCTTGTTCATGCTTGTTGCTGAACGGCAATTAGCTGGAAGATTGCCTTGTCCTATTGAAGCAAATGCAACATTGCTGTCTTTGGCTAAATAAGTGTGCGGTTCACATCACAGAAATGCAACATTCAACAGCTTCCTTTCAATTATTAATTTTCAATTGTTTTTGTTTTAATTTTCTAATCATTGCAGCTTTCAATATAAGCTTGAAATACATCTGAACAAAAGGGTTGAGCTTTTCTGAGCTGACTTTGGCTCCATTTCCATAGACATGTCTACATGGATTGCTTAGCAATAAGAAGGCAATGAGCTGTCATTGCCCTCATCAAATGCACGGAATGGGATATCTTGATGTGGCCAACTTGCCATGGCCAACTCGTTGTGGTCAACTCCACCGTGAGACAGTTCGCTGTAGGACAATTCAACAATTCAATTAAGGTATTTAAAATAATTTAAAAAATATTTTAATTGTCATTCACATTTTATTTTGTCCCTCCTTTTGCATCCTTTCTTTAATGATTCTGTTCCATCATTTCTTCAATATCAGTGTAACTCTTGTCCCGCAGCTAGTTGTCCCACGGTGAGTTGGCCGTGGCAACTCATCCTGTAGCGAGTTGACGGTGGCAAGTTGGCTGTGATGAGTTGGTCGTGATGAATTGGCCACAGTGAGTTGTCCTAGACCCTCAAATGCAATCTAGGGGTGATACTACTTAGCTTTTCAACTTTAGCCAACTTAAGAGTATCCAAGTGCTCCCATATACTTGAGCAGTTTTTATTTATTTGTTTGCCCAGGATATGGCTTGGATATCTTCTTAAACTTCCTTGGAGCAAACTAAACAAAAGATATAGTAGTCCTCGATTTACAACATTCGTTTAGTGACCATTCGAAGTTACAATAGCACTGAAAAAAATAACTTATGATCATTTCTCACTTATGACCATAGCAGCATCCCTATGGTCACATGATCAAAATTTAGATACTTGACAACTGATTCATATTTATGATAGTTGCAGTGTCCCAGGGTCATGTGACCCCCTTTTGCGACCTTCTGACAAGCAAAGTCCTTCATGGCATGGGACCAGGATACTTACGGGACCGCCTTCTGCCACATACTTCTCTACGACTGGTGAGAGCACACAGGGTCGGCCTCCTCCGGGTCCCGTCAGCGAAACAATGTCCTCTGGCGGGCCCTAGGGGGGGCTTTCTCTGTTGTGGCACCCGCCCTCTGGAACCAACTGCCTCCTGAAGTCCGCGTTTCTCCGACTCTCCCGGCCTTCCGAAAGAATTTAAAAACCTACCTCTGCCGGCAGGCCTGGGGATGATTGTTGATTGTGGTGTGACTGATGAGTATGTATGGGGTTTTATTTTTAATGTTTTTTTGTTCGGATTTAGTTGAAATTGTTTTATATATATGTTGTGAGCCGCTCTGAGTCTTCGGAGAGGAGCGACATACAAATCCAAATAAAATAAATAAATAAAATAAAGTCAATGGGGAAGCCAGATTCACTGAACAACCATGTTATTAACTTAACAATTGTCAGTTAACAACTGTGGCAAGAAAACTTGTAAAATGGGACAAAACAATTCACTTAACTGTCTTGCTCAGCAACAGAAATTTTGGGCTGAAGTGTACTCGTTAAGCCAAGCACTACCTGTATTATGTAACCCAGAGAATTGTCAATCTTCTGTTAACCAAGTTTCTTGACTAATGTGCTCCTTTTCTCCTCCACCAACCTGCTTGATTACTACCTTTTCTTCAAGGAAAGAAAAGCTTCTTCTCTTGGGCACGGGGTCAAGTGTGTGTTCTTTTATCTCTTCCAATTTACAAGGCAGAAAACTTTTCTCTTCCAGAAAATTTAATTTCCTTATTTCCCTTTACAAGTGCCTGCCATAGTTTTTTTGTTTTTTTTGAAACAGTGATTCATAGCCGTCAAGTAAAGATTGTTGACTCTGGTAAATTCTTGGGTTTTTGAGGTAGTTCTCAACTTAGGACCAGTTGCTTAATGATCATTTTTTATTATGACCAACCTGAAAAAGGAGGCTTTTGACCTAGATTCAAAGTTTCGATAGCCAGGTCCTTCTGCAGTCATGTGACTAAACTTTGGGTGCTTGGCAATGTGACTGCATTTATGGCCATTTATGACAGGTTTGGCAAAAAATGGCCCTAACTTCCATTTTCAGCAAATGTGCATGCCATAGCAAACCCATTGGTTCACTTAATGACTATGGTGTTCATTTAAAGACTATTGTGTTTGCTTAATGAATGGTGCAAAAAAAGTCTTAAAATGAGGTTGGTCATGTGCCTGATCCATTTTATGACTATTATGACATATAACAGTAATGGACAGAGTCCATTACGATCATATGCCGAGAACTACCTGTACAATGTTAGCTACACATGTGTTCAACATATATGTGCCTATGTCTATGGAGGAAAGGAAGGCAAGGATATGTCTGTAGGCACCAATGTGTGTTTATGGACATCAACTTCTGTAATCCCTTCTTATAGGGTTTCTTGTCCCACTTCAGTAAATATTTGAACTAACCTTTTAATTAAAGGCAAATAAGATACAAATTGACATGTTGCCAAGCACCAACCTCTTACATAATTTGCCTTTTTAAAATAAAATGTCTCTTGGGCTCATACATATAACAATGTGAAGGAAATCTAAGAAAAAATATTTTAGAAAATAACAGCAGGAGGTAATGCAGACTGTTTCCTAGAAGGAAAAAAAATACTGGAAATGTGCAATCCTGTCCAAGAAAATAGGAAACAAAGAACTCTGCCTCAGTGGCAGCCATTTTAGGAGAGGTCCTAAAGCAGTGGTTCTCAACCTTTTTCAGGTTGAGACCCCACTTGCCCCGCCCATGCGTGCCGTGACCCCGACCCGGGGGCGCGCGTGCGCGCGACGGACCGATCCGCGCATGTGCGGGGCGCACGCGCTGAAAAAAAACCCAAAAAAAAATTTAAAAAAACCAAAATGGTGGACCGTGACGGGCAGATCCATGCATGCGCGGTGCACGCATGACGGGCCGATCCACGCATGTGCGGCGCGTGCGCGCCCAAAAAAAAATAAAAAAAAAATAAAAAAAAATTCAAAAAAACAAAAAAACAAAATGGCGGATAGCAATGGGCGGATCCGTGCATGCATGGTGCGTGCATGTGACGGGCCGATCCGCGCATGCGTGGCGTGTGCACGCCGAAAAAAAAAAATTTTTTTTAAAAAAACAAAACAAAATGGCGGACCACGACGGGCGGATCTGCGCATGCGCGGCACGTGCGTGACGAGCCAATCCGCGCATGCACGGCACGCGCGCGCCAAAAAAAATAAAAAAATGTAAAAAAAAATTAAAAAAAAATTAAAAAACAACAAAATGGCGGACCGCGACGGGCGGATCCGCGCATGCGTGGCGCACGCGCGATGGGCCGATCTGCACATGCGCACGCTGAAAAAAAATTAAAAAAAACCAAAATGGCGGACCGCGGTGTCCGGCGACCCCCGCGAAACGGTCGTTCGACCCCAAATGGGGTCACGACCCATAGATTGAGAACCACTGTCCTAAATTGACATCAGGCCTGAAACGTTTGTGTATCATTAACAATAGTATGAATAATGTCATACCCTACTGAAAATGTTTACATTGCTATTTTTGGCAAGAAAAAAAATGAATGTTTGGGCTAACCTGTTGATTAACCTCTTTCTTTTTGTACATATATACTGTGATCAGATGTTGGGTCGATTTGATTATCAGAGAGAGATCCCCTCACTTGGAACATTTGCTTATTTAATACAGTAATTTGGGATGGGAAAGTTTATAACTATTTGTAGACCCATTATGTAAACGGGAGGAGAATTTATCAGTTTTTCTTGTTCTGTTTTTTTTCCTCAGCATCCAGCCAGGGTGCATTCTATATGTTTAATGTTAAATTTGTATGATATTTGGGTTATTTTTTCTTTTTTATACACATTTATTTTCTTTTTTTGTTGTTATTAATGTTAGATCAGAGGTCTTCAAATGTGGCCTTTTTATAATTTGTGGACTTCAACTCCCAGAATTCCTCAGCCAGTGTGCCTGGCTGAGGAATTCTGAGAGTTGAAGTCCACAAGTCATAAAAGACCCAAGTTTGAAGACCCCCTCTGTTAGATGTATGTTTTTCTGTTTTGTATTTTATTTTTGTTGATAAACAAATACTATGAAATAGAAAAAAATGAATTGATTTAACACAAGTTTTGATGCTTCAGTATAGTATCTTAGTTCCAACTGTCTTCTGTCGGGCAAAAGTCAGATAGTCTTGATGTTACCAAGGAATTAAACTAAGAACTTTTCCCACTGTGGTGGTGTCCAGATACGTCAGACTGTAACTCCCACAATCCCCCGCTACCCTCTCCTAATCAATCATATACTAACTAATCAATCATATACTAATCAATCATATACTAAATAGTGAGGTAGCAAAGTTTGCTGATGACACCAAATTGTTCCGGGTAGTGAAAAGTGAAACTGACTGTCGGGAGCTCCAGAAGGATCTCTCGAAATTGTGTGAGTGGGCAACAAAGTGGCAAATGCATTTTAACCTAAACAAGTACAAAGTTATGCACATCGGGGCAAAGAACCCCAATTATACTTACCAACTGATGGGGACCAAACTTTCTGAGACAACCCAAGAAAGGGATCTTGGGGTTTTGGTGGACAGCTCGATGAAGATGTCAACCCAATGCGCAGCAGCAGTAAAAAAAAAAAAGCAAATTCCATGCTTGGCATGATTAGGAAGGGAATCGAAAATAAGTCAGCAAGTGTTGTATTGCCTCTGTACAAATCGATGATGAGACCACACTTGGAGTACTGTGTACAGTTCTGGTCACCACACCTCAAGAAGGATATAATGGAACTGGGAAAGGTGCAAAAAAGGGCAACAAGAATGATCAAGGAAATGGAGCACCTCCCTTATGAAACCAGATTGCAACGCCTTGGTCTCTTCAGCCTTGAAAGACGGTGTTTAAGGGGTGACTTGATCAAAGTGTATAAAATCATGCATGGGATAGAAAAGGTGGATAGAGAAAAATTATTTTCTCTATCACACAATACTAGGACAAGCAGGCACTCCCTAAAGCTCATAGATAAGAAAGTGAGGACAAATAAAGGGAAATATTTCTTCACCCAGAGGGTCGTTGGTTTATGGAATTCACTTCCAGAAGAGGTCGTGACAGCTGTCAGCCTTGACAGCTTCAAGGCAGGGTCAGACAGATTCATGGATGCCAAGTGTATCGGTGGTTATTAAAACGGATGTCCATGTGCCGCCTCTATGTTGGTTGAGGCAGGCAGGATTCCCTTGAGTACCATTTGTTGGGGGTCAAGGGAAAGGGAGGGTTTTGCCTTCTCTTTCTGCTCAAGATCCCCATGTACAATTGGTGGGCCACTGTGTGACACAGAATGCTGGACTTGATGGGCTTTGGCCTGATTCAGCATGGCTCTTCTTATGTTCTTATGTAACCTCTAATTTGAATTAATGCTCATATTGGATGTGCATACTGGGTCTTTCAGATTCTAACAGCAAATTTTGCAGAGCACATATCCTGCATGTAAAGGACTAGTTCCAACCCCAAACATTACTATTTATTATTTATTTATTTATTTAATTTGATTTGATTTCTATGCCGCCCTATTCCAAAAACTCAGGGTGGCTTACAACATAGATAATAACATATAGAAATCTGACATTAAATACATTTATAAAACCCCCAGATTAAAAACCAATCATCCGAAAACAAACTTACAACAAACATACACTGGCTGGGGCAAGGTGTTAACTGCCCCAGGCCTATCGGCAAAGATGTGTCTTCAACAACTTACGAAAGGCGGAGAGGGTGGGGGCAATACGGACCTCTGGGGGGAGTTGATTCCAGAGGGCCAGGGCCGCAACAGAGAAGGCTCTTCCCCTAGGTCCCGCCAGGCGACACTGTCTGGCTGACGGGACCTGGAGAAGGCTGACCCTGTGGGCCCTAACCGGTCGCTGGGTTTCATGCGGCAGCAGACGGTCCCGTAAGTAAACTATGTTCATAGCATAAAATTAGATTAGTTATACTTTTGCCAAGAGAAACATATTTGCAATAGACTCTTTGGGGAAATGGGAAGGACAAAGGTGATCTGGCCATTTCATAAACAACGGAAATCAAGAGGACATAATGACTTAGCTATGAATTTATTTAAATTATTTGTCCCTTGCTTTCCAAAATAACACAGCTCCCAAGCAGCTTATAAGAAAAATAATTGCAAATAAAATCACAAATAAACAAAGTAATTGGTCATTTGGGAGGGAGGGGAGGGGAGAGGAAAATGAAGGACACATAGAATTAGAACTTTTTCTCCAAAAGACGAAAAAAACCCACTTTGCATATCCAACCTTTTACTTATATTTCCAACAGTGGCTAAATCTGATGCCATTGCTAATAGCACCATTCCTCTGGTCATAGCCAATTAAATCATTTTTCTCCTTGAGGCTAAAATGTTGTGATATCCTCCATCTCACCCGAGCAAACTGACATCTGAATAACACTTCAACACCATCAGCAAAACAACATCTTTTGTCACATCTTAGGGCAGCAGTATAGTTTAGGAGGAGAATGCTTGTTGTGGAGCACAACAACATTGGTTCAACAATCCCTCTGTTCTTAGCATCGCTGTTGCCCAAAGCAGCCACGTTATTCTATATAATGATATAGTCAAAGTTGTTCATAATCTTGTTTGTTAGTGGCTCTCATTAATTCTACTTCTGTTCCAAGGTTTTGCTGTCACGAATAGAATATTTATAGTCAGCATTTTCTGAATAGTTTTTCTATAAGCAAATGGTCATCCCATTATGTCAGACTGCAAATATATAAGAGGAATCTGATCGAGAGAGATATATATACTAGGCTCTTTCCAGGTTGATTCACATACAAAAAAGAAGTTTGTTGTATGTGAGTGCCAGTGTATCATGTTACATATCATGTCATGTTACCTATGTTGCATGTTACAAGGAAATCTCCAATCCCCAATCAGCCACCAACCTTCTGGGCTTCTGGAAGAGTGATAAGACTTGGTTCTGCCAACTGGCAGGGGGAATCCAAGAATGGCAGGCAACCCTGGGGGTGGTTGGAAGCTTAAGCTGCCCTCCTCCCCCCAACTTTTTAATTTTTAACTTTTGTCATTCTTAACTCTTTAACTCTTTTTATTTATTATTTTTTTAACTATCTCTTTTTAAATAAAATGCTCACAGTCAGTAAGGTAAGATGGATGGTGTAGAAATTTGTTAAATAAACCTCAGATGAAATCGACTGGAGAAGTTGGGCATGGATTTGGGGGCATGTTTGTAATTTTTGTTCCTGTGCACCCCTCCTATTTGGGGGAAGGGCAATAGTCATTTTAAAATTGGGGGTCAACTTCCTTTTGGATAAATGAAGTTTCTCAACGCTTTTTCTTTTTCTAGTTTCACTATAGCATTTAGTCCAACCACTTTCCAAAGTAACAAAGGCCAACGGATACACAAACCAGGCCTCCCGGAGTTCCAGATTCCCCAGGCAATCCACTTCATTCAAGACACTGAATTCTAAACCCAATTGCTTTTCAAAAATAGAGACCAATAAAGGAAAAAAGAGCCCACAAAATAAACCACTACTGATTAACCACAATTCACTAGATTAACCATTCATCTCATTTTATGCATCTCAAACAATAACTTGCCAGGGATGAGATAAAGGAGCAGTTAGTTGCCATGGAAGTTGAAAATCAGTACCATTATTAGAGAGCTGGCTGAAAAAATGTTAGGAATGGTAACATTTTGCTGCAAAGCCTATTACCATTATGAGCTTAAGAATTTGGTTTTAACAAACAGACTTGTACATATACAGATAGGTTTAGAGTTACACTGTGATTTAAAGGAAAATAAGAAACCATGTTCCAAAATATTGTATGAATGGTCATATGGATTTTTTTTTCAGTTTCAGATAAAGGGGATAAATAGATGCATTATTATCATTAAATTGACTCATACCAGTCATGACCAGAACTTTCTGTGGAGTCCAACGATTTGATAGAAACTTGGTGCAAATATTTCAGAATTTTTCATTTTTATTAAATAGTTAGACATCTAGTTTGCATACCCCATCCAAGGTATTTTATTTTAATGGACACTTAGAAAACTTCACTCTGTTACTCCCTCTTTTTTGTGCCCACTTTCAGCTAAGAGCAACTGGTTGAGACATTAAATTACCATGTATCTGAATTTTCTTCTCTCTACTTAATATTATGTAGCAGGAGGTTTTTTTATACAATTCATAATAATAATAATAATAATAATAACAATAATATAATAATAATAATAATAATAATAATAATAATAATAATAATAATAATAATAATAATAAAGTTGGAAGGGACCTTGGAGGTCATCAAGTCCAACCCCCTGCTCAGGCAGGTACCCTACACCATTTCGGACAAATGGCTGTCCAGTCTCTTCTTAAAAACTTCCAGTGTTGGCACATTTACCGCTTCTGGAGGCAGGTTGTTCCATTGGTTAATTGTTCTAACTGTCAGGAAGTTTCTCCTTAGTTCTAAGTTGCTTCTCTCCTTGATCAGTTTCCATCCGTTGCTTCTCGTCCTGCCTTCAGCTGCCTTGGAGAATAGCTTGACTCCCTCTTCTTTGTGGCAGCCCGAGATATTGGAACACTGCTATCATGTTCCCCCTCGTCCTTCTCTTCGTTAAACTAGACATACCCAATTCCAGCAACCGTTCCTTATATGTTTTAGCCTCCAGTCCCCTAATCATCTTTGTTGCTCTTCTCTGTACTCTTTCTAGAGTCTCAGCATCTTTTTTACATCGTGGTGACCAAAACTGGATGCAGTATTCCAAGTGTGGTCTTACCAAGGCATTGAAAAGTGGTATTAATACTTCACGTGATCTTGATTCTATCCCTCTGTTAATGCAGCCCAGCACTGTGTTGTCTTTTTTGGCAGCTGCAGCACACTGCTGGCTCATATTTAAATTATTGTCTACTAGGACTCCGAGATCCCTTTCACAGTTACTACTATTGAGCAAAGTGCCCCCTATACTATACCTGTACATTTGGTTTTTCTTGCCTAAATGTAGAACCTTACTTTTTTCACCACTGAATTTCATTTTGTTAGATAGCTCCCAGTGTTCAAGTCTGTCCAGGTCCTCCTGTATCCTAAGCCTGTCTTCTGGAGTGTTGGCTATTCCTGCCAGCTTGGTGTCATCCACAAATTTGATGAGTTCCCCATCTATCCCCTCGTCCAAATCATTGATGAAGATGTTGAAGAGCACTGGGCCTAGAACAGAGCCCTGGGGCACCCCACTTACACACTTCCCTCCATGTAGATGCGGTTCCATTGAGGACCACGTGCTGAGTACGGCCAGTCAGCCAGCTACGAATCCATCTGGTGGTGATGCTGTCTAACCCACATTTTCTATCTTATCGAGTAGTAGGTTGTGATCTACTTTATCAAATGCCTTACTGAAGTCCAAGTAAATTATATCCACAGCATTCCTCTGATCCACTAATTTTATCACTTGGTCAAAGAATACAATAAGATTTGTCTGGCATGATCTGTTTTTGACAAACCCATGTCGGCTTTTAGTAATGACTTTGTTTGCCTCTAGGTGTTTGCTGATTCGTTGTTTGATTATCTTTTCCAGAATCTTCGCAGGTAATTTCCTGGATCCATTTTTTTCCTTTTTTGAAGATGGGAACTACATCAGCTCTTTTCCAGTCCTCTGGTAGTTCCCCAGTGCTCCAAGATCTTTGAAAAATATAGTTCAGTGGTTCTGAGATCACATCTGCCAGTTCCTTGAGAACTTTGGGGTGTAATCCATCTGGTCCTGGTGATTTGAACTTGTCTAGGCTGGATAGGTGCTCACTTACCATTTTCTTGCCTATCTTAACTTGTGTTTCTATACTGTTTTTATGGCACTATTTTTGATAGGTTGGTCTGTTTTTTCCCTTTGTGTAAAGACAGATGCAAAAAACGAGTTAAATAGTTCTGCTTTCTCCCTATTGCTAGTCACCTTCTTACCACTTTAACCCACTAATGGACCAATCGTTTCCTTCACTTTTTTCTTGTTTTTTACATGTTGAAAGAAGCTTTTTTTTGTTATTTTTGACTTTGGTCGCAAGCCTTAGTTCATTTTGAGCCTTGGCTTTCCTCACTTCATCTTTGCAGGCTCGGGTTATTTGTTGATATTCTGATTTAGTTATGTACCCCTTGTCCCTTGTCCTTTAGTTATGTACCCCTTGTCCTTTTTATCTTTCAATTTGTCAGAGAGTTCTTTATGTAGCCATGCTGGTGTCTTTTGAGAGCTGTTATTTTTCCTCTTTGTTGGTATTGAGCTAGACTGGGCTTCTATTATCTTGCTTTTCAAAATTTCCCGAGCTTCTTGCGTTGTTTTCCCCTGGAGGATTCTCATCCATGGAATCCTTCCCAAGCCCTCTCTAAGTTTATTGAAATTAGCTCTCTTGAAGCCCAAGACTCTAGTTTGACTATGTTCTATTGCTGGTGCTTCCATAATGTTGAATTCCAATATTGCATCATAATATGGACTAAGACAGAAATGCTATTTCTATTTCTATACACTGCATACTTTCTAATTTAATGAATGGTTTCAGATACAGGAATAGCAAGTGGAAACCATGCTCAACTTTGGTTGATGTGATAGTTACATCCAGGAAGCTTTAGTGGTTACAAGTCATGCACTGATCACCATATAACTAGACTACTTCAATGTACTCTAAATAGGGCAGGCTTTGAAGAAAACACCTGGATTAGAATGCAACAACCAAGCTACTGGTAGAGAAGCTGTGGAAATTCTCCAACTGCTATGGAACCAATATTACTTTTTATTAATATGGTACCGCATAAATCTCATTGGTGATTGGGCTGAGACTTGGAGGGGGAAAAGCTCAACCATCCTTTGATATTTTTTGACCATAGTGTCCTTCTGGACCATTTGAAAGGATTGGGAATTGGAGGCACTATTTTATGGTGGCTCATTCAGGACCAGGAACCTGGATGGGGAGAAAAGGCTTAGACTAAATCCAGGAAAACCAAGTGTCTGTTAATTAAGAAGCCTACTGATTCCAGGAATAGAAAAACAGATTCTCAATGGGACTGTCCCCTCATAACTTGGGATTCTTTTGGAACTCATACTGCTGGAATAGTTATCTTCAAACTCTTCAAAGATGAAGGATGTCATCAAGAGGGCCTTTGCCCAGTCTTAGCTGGTACACCAGCTGAGGGTTTACCTGGATCAGGCTTCACTAAGGACAGCCACTTGTGATTTATTGTCTCATGGCTGCATTACTATAATTCTCTCTGCATATAGGGCTTCCCTTGAAGACCAAATGGTTCAAAATGCAATGACCTGTGCTTTGTAGGCCGGACCTGTACTGTCAAGTGACACTACTGCCGTGGGAGTTGCATTGGCTATTGCTGCATTTTCAAGCATAATTTGGATCAGTGAGGGAACTTTAAGGTGGCTCCTCTCTTCTGGAACAGCTATCTCCCAAATCAAAGAAGGCCTCTCTAATGACCTCTGAAAGCTAGTAACATTTGAATTTTTCCTAAGGCCTTTGGAGATTGTCTATGTTGAGTCACTAGTACCAATTTGAGCAACTCTACTCCATTACATGTCCATCTCCTTCAGTATGAACTCTGGCATGTTCACAGAGTTCTATGAGACATTCATGGTTGACATTCATTTAGTGCTCATCCTAGACTATGAGAAAAATCCTCCTACAGTAAAAAAAAAAGAATGACAGAAATCCAATGTAATTTGTTCTCCTTAGCTGCAATTCCCCACAAATCATAAACTTCTCTTTTTTAAAAAAAAAAAGGTTTTATGTTTTGACACCATATTCACATAATACCCGTAAAGAGAAAAAGGGAGGCCCCAATACTGAGACAAAGATACAAAGCCTGCTTTCTTTAGGAGGTCATTCAAAGACTGACAAAAATCGATTGGATTCACCACAAGCTTTTTTTTTTTTTTTTACAACTTCACCACAATTAAAGCAATTAAAATGTCTTGCACCAGAAAAGACTTTTCTTGCTGCTGCAGCAGCTTTTTTTGGGGTGGTTTGTGAACTGATTGCATTCTGTGATTATTTTCCTAAAGAAATGACTGAAACAGAAAATCATCACGCCCTGCCAAGCATTTCTATTTACACCTGAAATATGTTAAAACAACACTGAAAATGTGTTTCCCACATGTGCATAAGTTTCTGCCAGGAAAAGGCTGGCTGGCTCCATCAGCTCCTCTATAATCTTCACAGAGAACAGACACTGCAGTACCAGCTCTTTGGCTTAAACCTATACGCCTATACTGATTATTCAGCAGAGCTGACAAATATGGAATTACTTCCAGACAGACATCAATTATTGCAGAATGTTTTACATATTAATATTGTCAATTCTCTATCAGCCACATATACTTTTATTCCACAATAATAATAATAATATTCATAATAATAAACCACAGCTGCCAGTTAGTTTTTTAGCTGGTGTCAGCCTTCATATGCATCAAATTCCCAAGAACTTAGGATGTCGTAATACATTGGTATAGTACAGTATATATGCAGATTCAAGCAATGTGGCCTCAATGCACAGATTTTTTAAGAGCTGTCCAAGATTTTTGGATATGGCACCCATGTGACAATAACAACTGGGAGGCTGGTTTATGCCATAATCATTCAGTTTTCAGATCCTGATACTCTCTTAACTTCTTCAATTCTTTGTCTTTTATTCCACAATATTATGATATTGCCATATCAATTATCTACATTTTTTAATTTTCAAACACAATTAAATGTGTGTTAAGAGTCGAGATTTTATGAGTTTGTATTTGGAAATCCCACAACCTGCTCATTTTTTACTTCTTTTTCAATTGTATATTCCCACCAATTTTTCATCATGAGCTCATCATTTTTAGATGTGAGTGTGAATCATTTTGGCAACAGTTTATAATCAGTTTGTGCAATCTTCTTGCACGATCTGAGCATATGATCCATTGTTTCTTCTGTGTCTTTGTAGTCTGCATTTTGAATTATTTATTTTTTAGCTCTGATCTTGATTGGATTAGTTCAAATAGCGTACTCTTGAGCAATGAAAATCAAGACTTCAGTTTCTTTTTTTAATGTTTTAATTTTAAGTCACAGTCAGGTTTTATCTTTATCCACTTTCCCCTCAGTCTTTAGTAGGAATTGACCATGTAATGCTTTTCCTTGCCAATATTCTTATTTTTATTACATTATTTTGAACCAAATAGGTTTTGGTTCCTGCACATTTAGTAAGTTCGAGTTTTTAACTTGCATCAATGCTTGTTTTGTACTTTTTTTTGTATAATCAGCCAATGCATGTTTTTCTTCTTCAACAATTTGACTTAAAGCAAATCTTTGGAGAAAATCACAAAATATACTGCTCAAAAAAATAAAGGGAACACAAATGTATAGGATCCTATACGTTTGTGTTCCCTTTATTTTTTTTTTAGCAGTATATAAAAACCTGCAAATAGAAGTTGAATGACAGTGGCAAAGAAAGCAAATATAGTACCAATAGTGTAAGATAATTTGAATGCAATCACAAAACAACTGGAGCACCAGCTGAACATCATTGGTATAGATACAATCAACACCAGCCAATTACAAAAGAAAGCTTTACTTGGAACAGCTTAAATCCTGCGACAATACAAACTAACAAACAACATCTGCCTATCCCAGGTCCTTTGGAAAGACCAAATACAGTCTGAACATCTGGCTAACTATGCAGCCAATGACATTAATATCATTCATTTTTATGGCAACAAATGTTCCAGGTTTTACAGTTTTATTGTTTATATTAATTCCACCTCTCTTTATATAGTCTCTTATTTCAATCTATATTCAACTGTATTTTAAGGAATGTTGTATTTATTTCTGAGACAGAACAGCGGTTGTACACATTACCAAATTAGTGCATAATTTTTTGAGCATACTTTTTAATCACAACAAATTTGGCTGGGCTAGAATTCTACTGCTTGTATGAATGATGAAGCATTTTCAATATTCTACAAAAGATTTAGTTCTGAAAAAGAACATACTTTCAGTAAAGTGTCTTTCCTGGGTGACAAATTCCAGAGAAGTAGTTGTGTTTAGCAGAGCAAAACTGGCATAAGATCTTGAGATGTTTGTTTATGCTTTTGGTTTTGCCATGATAATTTAGTGACTCATTCATTTTGATTCTATTCTTTGGGTTGGAACTGGCTGCCTATTGGTCTCCGAGCGCAATTCAAAGTGTTGGTTATCACCTATAAAGCCCTTCATGGCATTGGACCAGGATACTTACGGGACTGTCTTCTGCCACATACTTCCCTTCGACCGGTGAGAGCGCACAGGGTCGGCCTCCTCCGGGTCCCGTCAGCGAAACAATGCCGTCTGGCGGGTCCTAGGGGGAGGGCCTTCTCTGTTGTGGTGCCCACCCTCTGGAACCAACTGCCCCCTGAAGTCCGTGTTTCCCCCACTCTCCTGGCCTTCCGGAAGAATCTAAAAACTTATCTATGCCGGCAGGCCTGGGGATGACTGTGATTGCGTGTGAATTATGAATGTGTTCGGGGGGGGGGTTTAAATGTTTTGTAGATTGCTTTTTTATTTTAAACTCTGTGATGTTCTTTTGTTTATGTTGTTAGCCGCTCCGAGTCCTTTGGAGAGGAGCGGCATAAAAATTTAATTAAAATAAATAAATAAATAAAAATTCATTTCTGTTCTATGTAGGATTCAAACATGCTCACTGCAGATTCTTTCATTGTTTGGCCATGTTGACTCCTCATTTTCCTCAGGAATCTCTATATGTTTAGGACCAAAACTTGGTATAATTCTGAACATGCTGTATCTCTTCTTACATTTCATTTTCACTGGAATAGCAGAGAAACCACCAACTCTCATCATGACCTGCCAAAGTCTACTTCCCCAAAATATTTTTTTGTAGAGTGTTGAAGCCTCCATGAATATAAATGGAAGCGCAGCTTCTTGAATGAACTGCTTTAGAGTATGCAGATATTTATGTGCTTTAGAACAAGACAGATACTGCCAGCCCTCCCATGGCACGCATCTAAATTCCCATTTTCCTGGAGAAAAACTCTCTACATATCACTAAGAGTCAACTACAACTTTATGGCATATAATATAATATAATCAATAATCAATGTGACTGCTAAGTTACGTCTACTTCCAGACTAGAAAAAAATGAAAATAATTCTCCAGGATAATGAAGAATTTAAATTTAAGCATCAGGATTTATTAACAGACCTTGCCACCATACTCAGGCAAATGGTCACAAGGAGAATAATAGCAATAGCACCTACACTTATATACCACTTCAGAGTGCTTTACACCCCTCTCTAAGCAATTCACAGAGTCAGGATATTGCCCCCAACAATCTGGATCGAAAACACAAAACCTTTCGTTCCTTCTAGAATCCACAGATTTTGTTTACTACTTCAATCCTGTTTGTACAGAAAGGCTGATTACACCAATGAAGCCCTACAAAAAAGAACACTGCAGAAGTTATGTTTTGGACAACCATTTGTCTTTAATGGCATAAAGTCTCCGGCTTGAACTGGGGGTTGGACTAGAAGACCTCCAAGGTCCCTTTCAACTCTGGTATTCTATTATTTCTACCTAATAGGAGACAGTACGGATGGATATTAGGAACCAAACATTTCTGTTAAAGCTATAGAAGCTTCCATAATAAAAGACTGAAAAATGGTATGTTCAACAATGCATAACAGTTCTTTTGTATTCCTCTTACAGCGTCAGTTTAAAAGGTCAGACAAGATAGATTGCAGTTATCCTCAAGTGTGGGAATTCGCTGCAGTTCATTTGTGCAAATCAGCTGGGCGACAATGTGGATCTTAACAAAACAGATGAGAAACAACAGTCTTCGGGGTCTAAGCAGGCCCTCTGCAAATTCTGACGTTGAGCAGTATTTTGGAAAGCCCACAACAGACACAGCTTGCTTGGAAAGAGGCAAAATATGAGAAAGATTCCTTGAGAAATGAAATAGGCTTCAGAATTCCAGAATTCTTCACATCAAGAGGAAACAGATGTCCATGGTTGGAATTTGCATGCGGCCTTACTTTCTTCTATGATACAATAAAGGCACTCTTCTTAAAACAGTGGCATGGCATGCCTACTGCAGCTGTGCCTTCTGGCCTCATCCTTTGTTGCTATATTTTTTTTAAATGGGAAGAAGAAAAAATGGACAAACAAGAAGTAACCCCCCCCAAATGAAAACAATGGCATGAACTCTCAAAACAATCTCAAAACTACAGATGTTCTTACTAATCTGCAGCAAGCATTTGTTTATTCAGGTTCTGTCTGTTTCTGAAGTAGGTCAGTCTCTGCCTTCCAAATTAAGTCCTTTAGCAAAACTCTAAAGTAAATACTGGAAGAGAAGATCTGTACAAACAGCCTCGGGAGAGACGTAGCTCACCTTACAGTAACAGCAGGTTTTGTTTAATTCAACAGGTGCAGCTGTGCTTTTCTGTAGAGAGGCTAAATATATCACCAAGCAGAACTTAAACAGATGAAGACTCCAGAAAAGCAAACTTTTGGCAATTACACGTAAACTCGTCATCCACATATAGTCATGAGGCAGTGTCCCTTTGCTCAGTGGATATGAGCAAAGAGGAAATAAAAACAAAGAATTAAACAAAGCAACAATGGCAATGCAAAAGTCAAATGGCAAATTCTTTTTCTAAACCCATGCACTTCCTAATGCCAGTGGTACAGAAATGTTTAACGGTAATCAGAATATTGTGTTTTTATAACCGCCTTCTCTTCCTTCATTAGATTACTGTACTGAAAAACTGGCAACTAGGGATGATGGGAATTGTAATCTACCACACGTAGGGACAATGATGTACAGAATGTGAACAGATATGGCCTATCTTTCTTTCCCTTGTTCAGCTTTCAGCACCTGAATTGCAGAACTGGGCTTGAAGCAAAGATCCCGACTGCAAATCCACCATGCATATTTCCTTCTCACTCAGTTCAAAGCATGGCCACAAAAAGGTTTGATGATCCCTGAAATAGAAGGAATACACCATTTCAAGATTTGAGATGTCAAGCCAGAAAAAGACAGGGAACTTGAAAAATGCAGGAAGAAGAGACAGGCTACATACTTTTTCTTGCAAATGCTGCTATGGAACCCTTTCTTTTTAGTTTATTCAAACTTATACGTTTAGTTTATTCAAACTTATACGCCGCCCTTCTCCAAAGACCCAGGGCGGCTCACAACAAGAATACAATAACAATTTTGGTCAAACACCCTGTTCCCACTGTAGAAAAACAACCTTCATGGTATGCCTGGTGCATCATCTGGTCCAGTGTTACAGGTAGACCTCAACTTACGATGGGTCACTTAACTACGCTTTGAAGTTATGATGGACCCTTCCGAAAAGGACTTATAACTCCGTTTCAAAGTTCCAACATTGTCTTCCCATGGTCACATGACTGCATGTTGGCCACTCTGCAAACCGGCCTGCATTTATAGCCATTGACAGCACCTCCTATCTAACCTACAGCCCAGAATGTGAGCTTATGACATTTTCACTAGAAACCAATCTCTACTTCCGGTTTCCAGCAAAACCTGCCCCATGCCAAGGAATGGATTCGCTTAATGACCATATGTTTGCTTTATGACTGCCACTTTTGCCCAACAACTGCCAGAAAAAAGATTGTAAAATTAGATCCTGTAATGCCTGAACCACTTTACAACCATCACGAACTTATAGCTCTAATCGCCAAGCTCAGTGGTGTCCAGCTGGATAATACAGAACTCCTTTTTTGAAGGAATGTACCTATTTTTGTTGCCTGCTTGGCAGAAGTTATAGTTATTAGGAAACATCATTTTCCATGTCAGTTGTTCTAAAGATAACTTAGAGCTCAAAAAGAGGTTGGGTTCAGACAAATTCAGACAAATTCTGTAACAAAATTATGACAGTATCTGGGTGGTCTCAATAGGAAGACTCCAAGGGAGTTCTCTTATATGAGGGCAGGATGAGAAAACCTCAGTGGTCCACAGCAGAGAGACAAAGGAGAAGTTAAAGCTTTTCTGAAGAGTGCTTGGTTGTAATCCTTTATTATAATCTCTTATAAGAAGAGCAGAATCAAGAGTAAGAGGGTGATATTGGTGGGATTCCCTTTCTTTAGCCAATCTGCAGAAGCCTCACCATGTGAACATCTATATGCGAATGGTGGAAGTTCTCCAAGATAAAAGATGGTCTACATAGTTTTACTATCCTTGTAAATAGCCTAGGTTGGGCAAAATGACCTCAACTCAATGGAGTAAGAAAATATGGGATTAATTGCTTCACCTTATATTTGGGGGGGTTTACTAGATCTCTTGTTAGCCTCCATAAATTAATGTTATTTACTTGAACACCCTGAGATCAAGACACAGGAGGACCAGGTCTTCTCAGTCACGTAGCCATGTTAAGGATCACCTGGATGCATTCAGCTATGGCAGATAGCATATTTTCCTTGACCAACAGGAGAGCTTCCATTCTCTCTTCATGGGGATTTTGGTAGACAACAATATTGGTTAAAGGGATAGTTTGGTCTTTTAGAAGAATCTAGAACTTGCTCAGAAGGGGAAGGGAGTGAGGTAAGGCTAAAATCTGTTGAAATTGCAGAAGTCTTAGATGGAGCCAACAAGCATATAAACCTTCCCAAGCAAGACAGGGCCAGAATTAGGAAGATGTCTCCTATTAGCAAAAGTTTTTGTAGCCCTGCTTCTGGAGTCAGCGAGAGATAACTTGCTGTAGGATGCAAAAAATAAATAAATCTGTTTTGTAAGTTAAAAACACACAGAGCAAAATAATATGGAAGTGTAGAGGCTGTACAATAACTGCGTTTGAAAGCATATAAACTATCCCAGTAGCACCAGAGGTCCCCAACTTTCAAGTAGAGACATACAGACAGTGGTGAGATTCAAATATGTGAACAACTGGTTCTCTGTGTGGATGTTGCTTCCGGAAGTCCATTCTGGGCCTGGGCAACAAAAAATTAGCTCCTGTTCTGCCGAAGTGGTGTGAACCGGCTGAATCCCACCCCTGTATGCAGATCAACAATAAGGAAGACTGTGCTAGATATCTCCATCTCACTTTGGAGGCGACCTCATCCTCTAAGAACCCAGGGCCAACAGAAGAGGCTTGCACTAGGTACATCTTCTGAAATATTTCAGAATTTCAGTATTTCTGTCTGCTAGTCTTTCCCAGAGGCGGAATTCCACCCAATACTCCCATTTTCAGGCTTCAGATGCAGAAGAGATGCAAGAGTACTTGATTTCAAAATAATGCTAGAGGCAGTAGAAATATACAAATCTTCATGTGAGGGAGGCTCAGTATTGGAAAAATGCTGAAACTGGCATCAGTTTTGATGTTTCCAAGTTGCCCAACTACTGATCTTAGGCCTCTTTGTGTCCATATGTTGGATTATCCGTCATGCTCATGAACCAGAATTATTGTTTAGCTTTTCTTCTGGCTTTGGACTTTCTTGGTAAGACTTTCTTGGCTTCTTCTCTTTTATTCATTCAGTCAACCTCCTGAGATGTACAATAAACCTGCATGTGCTTGTGCCTCTCACACCTAAAAAGACATGCACACATACCAGTCAGTCTTGCCCACAGAATATATCTTCTGGCCTTCATCTTAACCATGACCAGCATGACCCCTATTTGGCTTGTGGCTTTCAGACATGCTCAATTAACATACCTGACATTTTATGTCTTCCATCTGGAATCATTCTGCCTCACTGAGGAAGAGGGAGGAATTCAAAGGCTTCCCTTCTATTCTGTTGAATGTTCCAATATACGGAAACAATCTCCTGCCAAAGGAACTATTTCAGTCTGTGGTCAACTTTGAAAACACCAAAGTGACGATTCTGATTATTCCTCCCATTGGCCCCTTTTATGTAACACGGTCCCACCTTTTCCTGTTTTGTTTTGGGGTTTGTTTGTTTTTTTGTATTCAGCACCATCTAATTTCAATTCACAAATCTCAGTAAATGTAAAGCAGTCTGGATATTTCTGGAAAGTCATCAATGAATGTTTTACCTCACCCCTCCATGACAGAGACAGGAAAAGAACAGAAAAGTTAACACACACACACACACACACACACACACACACACACACACACACACACAGAGAGAGAGAGAGAGAGAGAGAGAGAGAGAGAGAGAGAGAGAGAGAGAGAGAGAGAGAGAGAGAGAGAGAGAGAGAGAGAGAGAGAGAGAGAGAGAGAAAACTGAAGTGAAAGAACATTTAAATGTCATCACATGAAATAACTGCAATTTGTGACATTAGCAGAACAATGGCTACTATTAGGCAAATGTGAATGGGCAGAAATTTCAGGGTAGAAATTTCAGAGTAGAGTAATGGGTCACCTCAGAAATATTTTGGGGGGCAAGAAAAAGAGGAGAGCTGAATTGCATTGTTCAAGCAAGAAGAGGAGCAAATGTATGGCCAGCTGACTGTTAGGATATACTGCCATCTATTAGTCTGTCTCATGTGTGCAGAGACAGAACAAAAAACTAAAACCAGCCCTGGTGCCGCAAGAATGAGAAGAAAGAAAGGACCTATCTTTCAGCACGACAGTCAGAGAAGAATGGAATCAAGAATCTCTAAATTTGCTTAATATCTGAAGATATATCTTAACATCTCACTTAATATCTTAAGACATTAAGGTGGGGTCAAGCAGGCTCCAAGGTAGGGCATCCACATCCAGAGTTCTTGGTTTAGCCAAGAAGCAAGCAGCACAGAATTGCAAAGTTAAATACAAGATCCTCTTATGTGAGAAGCAAACCTTTCCAGATTCAGATGTTCTCAGACTTGAGTCCTTGGTACTCTCTGAGCTTAGTTGTTTTCTTGAAGACATTTCATTACCAAACTAGATAACATCGTCAGTGGTAGTAAGAGTCTCCTCTCACCAATACTGTCAGGGCAAACCACTAGTACATAAAATGAGAGCAAACCTTACTCCTTTACTAGCACTGATGATGTTACCTAGTTTGGTAATGAAACACCTGCAAGAAAACAGCCAAGCTCAGAGAGCAGCAAGGACCCACAGTTCAACCCTACAAATATTATTTTCTATCGGTGCCCTCAGAGTGCAAGATTTTCTTAGCCCATAAGCAAACTTGCACACTTCATGTCCATGCCATTAGCTTATGGTCACCTGTTAGTCAGACTACTAAAAGAAACAATCAACAGTCCTCAAGCCTTACTGAGCAAGTTCTACAATAAATTAAGTTCTAATAAAATTACAAAGGAAATTTATAGCAATAGAGCCTAGTTGTATACTCACTCAATCTAGAGACTTTCTCCTCTTTTGTACGCAATAAGGGAAGAAAATTATCATTTGTCATCATTTTTCTATAACTAACTTGTGCAACAGATTTATTCACTGTCAGGTTTCATCCAGAGAAATACAGCAGTATACAGTAGCTTACGATTTAGGTCGACTATAGATGTTGAATTGTTTTATTGTAGTGCCAAAATATTACAATAATTATCCAGCCACAAGTCACTTTTGTAACTTTTGTGTGTTCTGATTTCAAATTATTTATATTTGGAATATGCTATAATGACAATGTAGATCAGGGGTGTCAAACTGCCGGCCCGTCTGGATGCGTCACGCGGAAGCCGCACCCACCCCAGCTCCGGCAAGGGGAAAAAAGTCATGATACGTCACGACACATCACGTGACGCGACGAGTTTGACACCCTGATGTAGATTATGCCTTCTAGCTAGGAACTGGGAGACATCAATTTATAAAATACCATTTCTAATTGTATCTTTGCACCCAAAAGATGCAAACTCACTGCAGTCTTCTAGAATATTATGATTTCCAGTCATAAGGAAGAGGACCAAGAGGGAGGCATTCAAAGGGAAAGAGAATATATAGCAATCCACTTGTATTTGCCGTTTTCAAGGCAAAGATACAAATCTCATAGGATAACAGATGAGTTTAACAGCTCTGGAAGAATGAATATATTGTTTAACAGGAAGCAGATGTATGTCAGATGGCAAACTCATTAGAGTGTCCCATCGTTAAAGGAAACAGGATAACAATGAGCCATCTGAAAAAATGAGACATGATCAGGAAATATACAAGCCGCAGCTAATCTCCTATTTATTGGTAGGTAATGCCTTTAAGTCATGCACATGCATTGAGTTTAGGACCATGAAGACTGAAGCTTTCTTTAAACTGAAGGAGAAAAATCCATAGCTGGCAACCCCTTTCCTTTCTTGGGTAGGGGAGGGGGACCTTCTGACCCACAAATGTATGAGAATGCAAGGGCCCTGGTATTTGAAGAAACAACTTGTAACTGTTCACATTGTCCCACAAATCTTTAACAGTGAACTTGTACCCCATTCAAATCAAATACAAATGTTTGTATCAGCAAACATTTATTTATTTTTAATTTTCTGAATGTGGTTATGGGGCCTATTTGGGATCCAGAAGCATTTTTGGAAATAAAGATGATGCTTCATGCTTTCCATAATTTTTCAATATTTATTATTTTTTTATGAAAATGTTAGATAGAACATGGATGCTTGGGGGTGCCAAAAGAGATATCTATAGGCATATGGTCACACAGTCATGATGTAAGGAGTCTTAGTCTCTAGCACTACACTACACCGAATGTAGTGTAATGTAATGGATCCCATATAAAGCAAAGTAATTTTAAAAACAATAATTGCTCATTAACATTGATTTTTTTAAAAAAAACCTTTCATACTTATTCAATCAGACCTTAATCCAGGGAAATATAAGAATAAATCGAATGACTTTGGCATGCTAAACTCTGCATGAGAAAGCAGTCTATTAATACTACTGAATTTTCCATGCGTATTAGCATAGCACAGATCAATATATAAATAGTAACAAGCAATATTCCCTTTCAATTTACAGATAAGAGAAAATCCATTCCCCTTTCTTCTTGAACTTTGGAGGCTTACTTCCTAATAGACCCATTACAGTATGTGCCTTAATGGGATTACAGAGTACATTTTAGATTTGGGTCCAGCATCTTAAAATTTAATAAATACTGTATGTATCATCTACAGTAACAAACGAAAAAGATTTCTAGTATATGAGAAATAACTTTCATGTATTCAAGTTTCAAATTAAGTTTCAAATTAAGAAAATTAACCAAACGTCACAGACGCTAAGCAAAACAATGGTTCATTATGAATAGAGTTTTGCTGAAAACTGGAAGTGCTGTTATTTTGGAAAAACAATCATAAAATGTGGTCAGGTGACTGCGGGAGGCTGCAAACAGTTGTAAATGCCCCCAAGTTGCTGAATGTCCAAAATCTGGTCACATGATCGTGGAGGAGACCCAACCGTCGGAACTTTGAATTGGGCTATAAGTTTATGTTTATGTTTATTCGCACTTATATGCCGCCCCTCTCCGAAGACCCGGGGCGGCTCACAACAAAAACACAACAACAATTTAAAATCAACCACATTCATACCCCACGCAAGTCTCCTTTTACAGTGTGGTTGTTAAGTTCAAATGGTCATTAAGTGAGCAGTCATAAGTTGAAGACTATCTGTAATTGTTATTAATATTCACTGAACACTGTATAACAATTAGACCTTGGAAAAGCAAGATCATTAGCCTGACAACCAAATGAGGTTAATCCGCTCTATCATGTTTCCTATAGCTATCTATGGTTATGAAATTTGGACCTTAAAAAAAAAAGCAAGATAGGAAGAAAATCAACTTGTTTGAGCTGCAGTGCTGGAGAAACCTTCTGCATATTCCTTGGGCAGCAAGTATTGGAGCGTATAACATCAGACATCACCGGAAGGCAAAAATCACTTATTTTGGCCATGTCATGTGGGGGAATTCACTGGAGAAGGCAATTATGTTTGGAAAAGTTAGCGGTAAAAGGAAACCAGGCCGCCAAAGAACACAGTGGCTGGACACCATCAAAGCTGACACCAGCCAGAGCATAGAACAACTCAGAGAAATAGTGCAAGATCAGAAGACGTGGAGAGACCTGGCCCATAGAATCGCCAAGAGTCTCAGACACAACTGAATGGATAACATCATCATCATCAACCCAGACCTGCCAACTACAAATGAACTACCTTGATTACAGATCATGTAGCTCCACATTTTTAAATCCAGGATGGAAGAAAAGGGAACAATTCTAAGACTATAAACCACTGTAAGATTGCTATGCAATAAAGAGAATGAAGACAAATCAATTTTCAGCTAGAAGAACCGTATTGCTTTTATCTGATACCATCTCCATCATGTGGCTGAGAAATTTATCACAGACGGTTTCTCAGACTCTGAAAATAAAAGCCACTGCAATGACATCATTATTAATATTTATGGGCCAACCTGCCAATGAAAACTGCTTATTCTCCAAATGTCTCCTCTCAAATATCTACAGACCCCTCACATCCTGGACATAATCTATTTCAACTTCTCTCCTTAGGAGGCCACTATAGAGCATTGCATGCCAAAACAACTAGACACAAAGATAGTATTTTTCCCCATGCCATCACTCTGGTGAACACTTTATTCCCACAGCACTGTCTCTTTTCTCATCTTCTCATCTTTCCTACTACATTCTCATATTGGTTTCTTATGATTTATCAACTGTTGTTTGTAACTTATGATTAATAATGTAACTGTGATTTATGGTCTATGAACTATTACTTGCTGTTTATATGTACACTGTGAACGTATGCACCAGAGACAAATTCCTTGTGTGTCCAATCACACTTTGGCCAATAAATTATTGTATTGTACTGTACTGTACTGTACTGTACTGTACTGTACTCTATTCTATTCTATTCTATTCTATTTTGTGGTGGGATTCAGCCGGTTCGCACCAGTTTGGCAGAACCGGTAGCTAATTTTTTGTTGCCTATACCCAGAATCACTTCCGGAAGCGGCATCCACACAGAGAACCAGTTGTTCACATATTTGAATCCCACCACAGATCCTATCCTATCCTATCCTATCCTATCCCATCCCATCCCATCCCACTGATGTTTTAAATAGCTTGCAAGTTAAAAGGGAATCCTCATGTTTTGCTATTTTAACCATCTGTATTTTGAGTAAGATTTTTGTTGTATTAAAAGAATATTCATTTTCAGCATTTGCATCCAGTCCTTAGGTTGTGTCTTCTCAATTTTGGAAGGCTCGTACATGCTTGCTTTTTTCTTAGCACTCCACACTGTTCATTAGACTAAGAACCGTTTTTTGAGTTTAATATAGAGAGAGAATGGATGGAAAAACTGCAAACCCCACACTTCTTGTCCTCTCCCTCTTTCTCTCGCTCTATAAAAAGGTACCAAGTTTAAACCCATCACTGAACAATAGAAATGATATTAGATACAAGCTGTAAAAATAAAATTAGGACAACTTGAACATGTGTAATTTCTCTTTCATTTACCAACAAAAGAATTTGTAATGGATAAACTTCTTTGGAATTTATCTTTTAAAAGCAAAACTTAAAACAAACATTCTAGGTATAAACTTAATTCTACCAGTTTGATTAGTAATGCTTAAATGTGCTTTTTATTGGAGGTCTTAGCAATTTAGTAATGTGTTAAGATCTATTCCACTCTATTAACTGGAAATCCATGTTTCAAAACTTGGAGATAACATTCAGAAGATTCTTGTAAAATTGGATTTTTAAAATGGAGTACCCTAGAAAGCAATAATGAAAGATCAAAAACACCACCACTTTCTCTAAAATGTTGATACCTATGAGTGAATGCTGAATTATTTAGAAAACTGATTAAGAGCAGAAGTCCTTAAATTCAAGGCTATAACCTAAAACACACATTCTTCCCTGAAACTTTTGCTGAAATCACATTTAGGGTGCAAGCCTATTCATGTTTATTATGAATTCTTACTGGCTTGGTGGGGCTTACTCTGAAGTTAATATGTCAGAAGTTCATCCTGAGGGCTCATCTGCAGAGGTACAATATCTCTACATTCCCTGCTCCCGTTCCAAATCATGCTAACAAATTTTAGGGTAAGGATTCAACAGAAATGCCAATCAAAGTCATATTGCAAGATACAAATAAAAAGAGTAGAAAAATAAAAAGAGTAGAGTGTAACATGAAATAACAGTATGCTTCTCTTTATAAAGAAATTCACAGAAGATCCGGATGTTACAGCAGCAATAACAAAAAGGATGAAAGTAGTACAATATAACATAGTTTAGAAATTTATGGGCCTCAAACAGAATTTAAGAACTATTATTTTATGTCTTTGCAATATTAAATAATACCCAGCAATATTTAAAACAAAAACAAAAAAAATCATCCAGTTATTCATATTTACCTTCCTTTCACTTAAGTAGCCTAAAATTTCAATCACTACTGAATTAAAGTGGAAGTACGTTGCTGTTTTTGTTCTTAGTAACTGGAAATTTGGTAACAGCTTTAATTTTGGAACTTATTTCTTTTAATATCTGACCTTATTTTTTCAATGTTTTTGGTTTGTTTTATTTCAATAGACTTAACGCTATAGCCAGCTTTGGTCCCTAACTATAATGAAGTACAGTGTTGTAGCTAATTAACTAATGAATGAACTACTCTAATTCAATGAAGATTCATCTGTGATCTTTGCTATGAAAAGATAAAATAAAGCTAATTTTTAAATTTAAGTTTTAAGATAAACTTAAAGCAAGGTACAAGCTGATAATTTTCATTTGGAAAGTGGAGGTAGAGTAACTACCGTAGTGGTTTGACAGAACATCCTGTGAAGTGAGAAGTCTATGAATCTCAGGTAAATGGCCAGAATTCTTTGTGAAATCAATTCTCTTATGAACTGGATTTTTGCACCGTCTGGCTGATGAAAGCAGCTAGGGAGGAGACTGGAAGCTGGATTGCTCCTTCTTTGGATGATATATTGGTCTTGCCACTTCTCAAGAAGCCAGCCTGAACCCCAAGATATGAAACCACTACCATGCAATTTCCTCTTCTTGAGGAACATCTCAGAAAAAAAACGATTCCACTGCAATTACAGAGAGTTCTTGAAGGAAATGGAGTCTTTGACCCATGCCAGTCTACCTTCAGGCTTGGACAATAGGGTGGAAATCAGTTCTGGCTGCTGTCATGGGTGAGAGGGATATAGATGAAAGGAATGTGACCATCCTTGCTTTCTTAGACCTGCAGTTTCTTGACTGTGGCATTCTTCTGCCAATCCTTCAAGGTTGACAATGTGAGAAAGCAAGAACTACTTGGATTTCTGGAAAGGTATTTAATGCTAGTAACGTAATGTAAAAGAATCCTGAACAGCTGTCAAAGCGATTCTTCCTCTTATTTTATCTAACTAGCAGAAATATATAAGGCAGAAATGCTGTAGATCCCTATCTCATGTTTCTCATTTCTCTTGGGCTGAGGTGTCCTATTCAAAGAGTCCTGATTCCTCTTTTTGGGATCTATCGGATATTCCATCAGACCTCTGAGCTGACTGAGAGCTACGGTACCATGGTTCCACTCCTACTTGAGCAGACAGTTTCAGTCAGGGGTTTGGGGATGGGGAGAGATGCCAGGCCTTTGGATGCTCTGTTATTGGGAGACATATAACAGTCCTTTCCCCAATCCTGCTTAACATCCACATGAAAGCAGTGGGAGAGGCAATTCACATTCCCACACCCTTGAGGCTCAGTGGAAAATGCCCAGAAATTGTGTCTCAGGGCCAGGAGGACATCAGAGACTGGTTGGGGAAAAACACACTTAGACACAACCCAAGCAATGTTGTGTTAATTCAGAAGTCATTTTGCTCCAATATTGTACCATATTTGACTCTTACCAGAATCAAGAGAGCAAGGAATCCTGGCCTTGCAGATTGTGCTCAAGTTGCTTATGGAAGACAGGAATAAGAGACTCACTTCCCAGCTTCAACTGGTACTTCAGCTGCAGATTTAACTTGGAAAAGAAAGCTTAGAGATTGATCGCCCATATCCTGGACATATCCTGATTAGACTCCTGTAAGTCACTGTACATGTGGCTGCCCTTAAAGACTTCTAAAAAACTACAAGTGTTCAAGAGTGCAGGATCAGTTCAGTGACCAGGGTCTGTACTATCATATCGCACTACTGCTACAAGAACTGCACTAGTTGCCAATATGCTTCTGAATACAATTCAAGATATTGGCTATCTTTATAGTCCTTTAGGGTTCACTGCCAGAATATAGAAAAAACTGTTCCTGTCTCCCAACCCAGGCAGGTAGAGAGCACACACTAAGAGTTCCTACCTATAAGATACTTCTTCTCTTACAGAACAGCCTGATCCTAAACAACTTCCCTACTCATGATTTTCTGGAAACCAATACGTATTTGGCTTTTCCAAATATATATGTGTACATGTATATTTATTTATGTATTTCATTTTTATCCCATCTTTATTTTTAGTCAACTCCGGGGAGCATTTGTAATGTTCTTGCTCCCTATTTTCCTCACAATAACAACTCTGTAAGGTAGGCTGGAGGGGGGAGGAGAGAAGAAGAAGAGAGAGAGAGAGAGAGATGTAGATGGAGAGATAGGGCGTTGTCTTACCTGAACGCCTTTTCTCAGCATGGTGGTGTAGAATCCACTGATTGGGTTATTTCAGCCTTCCTGCTCAGAGAGACTAAGTCAGAGCTTTGGTCACGCCTCCCTCTGGGCGTGGCTCCCCAGTTTTGAGGAGGCGAAGGATCCTGATGAAGTCTGACACAATGACTCCAAAAAAAGAAACAAAATAACAACACACAAGCCTAGACAGCTAAAAAGGGGAGGGTGTGGATTCTACACCACCATGCTGAGAAAAGGCATTCAGGTAAGACAACGCCCCTTCTCCAGCATGGTGGATGTAGAATCCACTGATTGGGACATACCAAAGTCCCCCATGTCCCCAAAGGGAGGGAAGGTCTAGGCTGGTGTCTCCCGAGAAGAAACAACCTGTTGAAGAACCCGTCTGCCAAATGCGGCATCACCCGCAGCAAACTTATCAACCTTATAATGAGTGATGAAAGAGGACGGAGATGATCACTTTGCCCCTCTACGAATCCCCTCTACAGAAACCTGGGTAGACCAGGCCACAGATGTCGCTGCACTGTGTGCCAAGTGAGCGGTGATACGTGCAGGAAACCTAGTCCCTAGCAATGCAAGCCTTAATCCATCTACCACTGGTGGAAGAAAAGACCTTCCTGCCCATGGCAGCGGACTGAAAGGAGAACAAGGCCTCCGACTTGCGAAAGGCCAAAGTTCGCTTGATGTAATGTCGCAGGGCCCTGCGCACGTCTAGTTTGTGCTATGATCGGTCTAGACGGTGAGAGGATTGGGAGGAATGCCACCTTCAATGAAAGAAAATGCAGAGAACAAGACTCGAGAGGCTCGAACGGAGAAGTAGTTAAGGCCTGCAGTACAGTGGGTAAATCCCAAGCTGGATACCAATGCCTTGCCGGAAGACCCGAATTGGCCGCCCCTTTAATAAAGGCAGTGACAGCTGGATGTTGTGGAAGCAGACTCAAATTGTCACGGGTGAGAACCATGGACAAGGCCGTAACCTGCCTACAGATGGTATTGGTGACAAACCTTTGGAAATGCCCTTCAGTAGATATTTCGAAATATTGGGAATAATAACTGAAAGAGGATCAAGATTGTGCGTAATGCACCACTGGCAGAAGCTTCGCCACATGGCGTCATAGATCCTATTAGTCGAGGGGCACCTTTAGGCTTGAACCATTGAGATCACCCCCCAGGAATAGGCCTGTTTGGCTAAACTCTCCCGTTCAAGTGCCAAACGGCTAACTGAAGCCACAGAGGGTCTGGGTGCTGAAAATCCCCCCCCCCGGGCTGAGAGCTACTTGGTCCGGATGGATCCTCAACGGAGGCGAGAGCGACAAGTCCGCAAGGTCGGCAAACCACAGGGTGTCGCGACCAATATGGAGCAACCAATATTACTCCCGCCTGTTCCGGAAACTGTTGTGGATGGAGGCCTGCAACAACGGAAGGGGAGGGAAGGCGTAAGGCAGACCCTCCTGCCACTTGTACCGAAGGGCGACTGTCCCCTCGGCCCCCTGTGTCAGAAGACTGGGGAAGAACCTGGAAGTAGGGTGTTGGACGGGGAGGCAAACTGATCCAGATGTGGCCTGCCAAACCTGTTCACGATCATGTCGAACAGCTTCTGGTCTAGGCGTCACTCTGAATGGTCCACTGTTGCCCTGCTCAGTGAGTCTGCCTGATGATTTGCCACCCCCAATATGAACTCTGCCCTGATTGAGCCCAGGGTGGACTCTGCCCACAGACCTAGGTTCAGGGCCTCCTTTATGAGAACCCAAGATCATGTCCCTCCCTGCTTGTTGATATGAGCCTTAGCTGCCACATAGTTTGTCAGAATCAAACATGTTGCCCTGAAACTAGGAAGGAGAAGTGGAAGAGAGCTAAATGAACTGCTCTAATTTCCAGCCAATTGATGTTTTGCTTGAGATCCGACCGGGACCACTGTCTCCGGGCCAGCTGAGTCTGAAGGTGAGCCCCCAAACCAGACAGACTGATATCTGTGATCAGAGTGAGTCTGTGAGGCTCCTTGAAGATGGTCCCCTCGGTAATGGCTGACAAAACCCACCACAGGAGGTATGCCAGTGTGTGATGAGGAACCTTGAACCTCCTGGTGGAGGCATGGAGGTTTCACTTCTGGAAGAGAAGGAGAAACCACTGAATGTTCCTGGAATGAAATCTTGCCGATGGAACCATTCCCATGCAAGAACCATCTTTCCCAAGAGCTGGGACAGCTGGACCAGAGGAAAACCAGCCTTTGGATGCTTACCCGACGTTCCTGGGAAAGATAGACCTTGCAAAGGTCGGAGTCTATTAGAGCTCCGAGATGGATCAGACGCTTCATGGGGTTTGTGTGACTCCTTAAGTTCACAGAAAACCCGTGATCCTGAAGAGCCTGTATGGTGAGCGGCAGGTCTAACTGTGCTGACTGTAAAGACCAGGACTGCGCTAGTATGTTGACCAGGTAGCGCTGCACGCACACCAGCCTCATCCGAAGGTGGGCCTCTAATACCAAGACTTTGTGAAGACCCTCAGGGCCGAAGATGGGCCAAATGGAAGGGCTCTGTATGGGAATGCCGGCGGGCATAGCAGAAACGCAGGAACCTGCGATGACCCGGGGGTACTGGAATGTGAAGGTATGCCTCTGTGATGTCTATGGAGGAGAGGAAAGCCCCCTTTTCTGATGTTGCCCAGATGGACATCAGGGTCTGTATCTTCAACCTTCTGTATACTAAGAAGCGATTGAGGCCCTTTAAGGCCAGTATCGCCCTCCATCCTCCGGATGTTTTGGGGACCACGAACAAAATAGAATAGAACCCTTTTCCTATCTGATCCTGTGGAAAAGGTTTCTATGGCCCTAGTTTCCAGAAGGTGTGCGATGGCCGTGGTAACTAATTGCGCCTTGGTCAAGTTGCGCGTTACTGGACACAGTATGAATCAGTCCAGGGGGAGCGATTGAAACTCTAGGACTAGACCCCGTGTGATGGTGTCTCTGACCCAAGAGTTGGTAGTGGCGTTTTCCCAGATCTCGTAGAACTGCCGATTGTCCCCCTATCAGAAAATCCCCTATGGCGTCACTTGAGCCCCTGAAGGGACGCTTGGACTGGTTTCACTGGCCCCTGGCTCCAATACTCAGACGGTCCTGTTGGCAATCCTGTCTCTGGGGAAAAATATCGCGAACCTCTGGACCAATCCCAGGACTGACTTGCCCGAAAGGGCTGCCTCCATTCCCAAGAACCAGTGGGGCGGAATGTATGTCTGCGGGACTCCTGCTGTGACCTCCTGTCTGTCTTATTGGAGGGGTGTGTCAGGACTTGTGTTTGTTCTTGCCCTTGCCCACATGAGGATCGAGAATTGACCCAAATAAATGTGCCCCGCAGTACCTGGCTGTCAAGAAGGACGCCCTTTTGACTTCGAGTCAGCTCTCCATCGTTTCAGCCACAGTAGTCTACAAGAGGCTACTGTGACCGCTATTGACCTGGCCAACACTTGGCCGAATGAAGGGATGCATTAGCCATGTATTCCGGCTGCCACCGGCTTCATTAGTGTCTGATGTGTTCTAACCTGGTCAGATGGAACAAGCGCCTGGAGGTCGCAAAGCCACAAGATTGCCATCCTCACAAGAACGAGGACGAAGTCACTGCCCCTATGGCCCAACCCGAAGACTGGTGAGCTCGTCTGAGAGAGAACTCAAACTTCTTGTCCTCAGCCTTCAGGGCCTCAGCCATATCTCCTGGGATGGAAGATATGGAGAATAAATAGGCTAGAGCAGCGGTTCTCAACCTGTGGGTCGCGACCCCATTTGGGGTCGAACGACCATTTCACGGGGGTTGCCAAACAACGCAGTCCGCCATTTTTCCCCCTTTTCCTTAGCTGTGCTACTCCCTCTTATTCTATTGGCTTTTGAAAGCCAATAAAATAGACTCTCTTGAATAGAGTCTAATTCTATTGGCTTTCAAAAGACAATAGAAATTGTCTCCGCCCTGCTGAGCCCGCCAAAAGTCCCAGTCTGCAAACGGTGCTGCAAGTTGTCTGCAGCGAAGGCGAGCTCTCCGGAAGTTTCCACCCCTCCCTGCTGAGCAACTACTAAAACTGTAGGTAAAAGAGGGCCAGGGGTGGGAGGTGGGAGGCCGGCGGGCGCAGGGAGGGTTTTTGGCACGCGTGGGGCCCAGCAGGTTTTTTACCTCCCTTGGGCTGGGCCAGCTGGTGGCCCAGCCCATGGTTGCCCTGCGCCGTCGCTGCTGTGGCCGCCCAGGAGCGCCTGGGCCTGCCTGCTGCTGCCCCAAACAGGTGGCAGCGAAGGTAAGGCTAGAGGGGCAGCGGCGGGTGCAGGGAAGGTTTTTGGCGCGTGTGGGGCCGGGCAGGTTTTTTACCTCCCTTGGGCTGGGCCAGCTGGTGGCCCAGCCCGTGGTCGCCCTGCGCCGTCGCTGCTGCAGCCGCCCAGGAGTGCCTGGGCCTGCCTGCCACCGCCCCGAACAGGCAGCAGTGAATGTAAGGCTAGCGGGGGCAGCGGTGGGCGCAGGGAGGGTTTTTGGCGCGCGTGGGGCCCGGCGGGTATCTTACTTCCCTTGGGCTGGGCCAGCTGATGGCCCAGCCCGTGGTTGCCCTGCACCATTGCCGCTGCGGCCGCCCAGGAGCACCTGAGCACCTGGGCCTGCCTGCCGCCGCCCCAAACGGGCGGCGGCCTACGCCTCGGCCGGCGCAGGGGGCAGCACTACGCATGCGCTGTGCAGGGGGCAGAACCACGCATGCGCGGCGCAGGGGGTAGCACCACGCATGCGCGGCGCAGGGGGTAGCACCACACATGCGCGGCGCAGGGGGTAGCACCACGCATGCGTGGCGCAGGTCAGGGTCACGGCCTGAAAAAGGTTGAGAACCACTGGGCTAGAGGATCATCAACTGCAGGCATCTCTAGAAGGGATGCAAACGAAGGAGAGACGTTATACAGTTTCTTTTGCAGCCTGCTTGGAGAAGGTGTGGTTACTAGAGAAGACCACCGTTTCCCAACCTCAGCGCGGAAGACCAGCGGGCATGGAACCTGTTTCTGTTATACAACCTTTTCCGCGAATAAGGGGTTGGATTCCTGCTCAGTGGAGGTAGAAGGTTTCTCCTCTTGTACCGAGGTCAATTAGCAGTGTTACAAGCCTTCAACAGAAGGGATTTGAACAGGGATGGATCAAACAATCCCGAGGATAATACCTGTTGGGGCGCTTCCTCATCGTCCTCTAACATGGGCGTTTCAGCTATGCCCAGATCTCCAGATCCCCCCTCCCCCAATTGAGAGGAAGTCTCAGATATGCCAGACCCAGGCACCATGTCGCGTCCTGCATTGAAGTAGGACTAGTGGGAGGGGGTAACTGTTTGGAGGAAACCTGAGGACTCCTGGAGGGGGACATGAATTGCACAAGGCATGATGCATAAAAGCCTGAAATAGGCTTTGAGACCACATGTCACCTTGGTCTTTGGAACTAGCCCCAACAACCATTGGAACATGTAAAAATTTGAGGGCTCTGATGGATTGGAGAAAAAGAGGAGCGAGGGGGACCTGCCTGTTCGGTTTCCCCCCAGAGGAGAACATGTCCATGGAACACCTTGCACAGGCTCAAAAGATGGCTCAAATGTGGATGTGTCCAGTGGGGTGGGGGAACCACTTCAGCCCCACTGGACAGGAGCCGCTGTGCCTTGGAGAATTCCCTCTCCAGTGCCAGATCTCTCCTCGAGGCCTTTCGCCCGGCTGCTGGAAGTCTCCTTGGTGGATAAACGTTTGGTTGTGGCTTTCTCCCCCCCCCCCCGCTTCCAAATCAGTAGATCTGCGCTTTGGTTGTGCAGGGGGAGCACCGGAGACTTGTGTTGTGCGGGGCGAAGAACTGTCTGACATTGCAATCTAGATAGAGCCGGCCAAGGATATCTAGAGATGGAGAGAACCCAAGCACGCAGATCAAGGTCAGAGATGGAGTGCAACCGATCCTCGCTCTGAGCCTTGTGCAAAGGCAGAGACAGTCAGACAGGTATGTAGCCCTGCCTGATTAGTCCCAGTGGCTAAAGCCCCACAGCTAATTAGAACAGGTGGTCAGAAACAAAGGAGATATCCCAATGCTCCAATCACAGGTAGATAAGACCTGTGCCTTAATTAGTGGTTACAATATAAAGCCCAAAAAAATGAGGGAGACCCTCAACAGATGGAAAATATGTATATATACATGATTGTTGTTTTCAATTGATATTATTATTATTATTATTTCTCTTTTTGTTATTGATATTAACAAATTACTCCCCCCGTTTGGACCTGCCAACGCAGGCCAAGGCAATAAGCAAGAAGGGCCAGGCTGAAAGGCCTCAAAGAATGACGAGGCTACAAAATGGCGGCCGCCCTGTAGGCCTCACAAAATGGCGGCCGCTGGGTGACCACGCAGTTAAAATGGCAGTCGTGCCTCCTCGTACCTCCGAAAATGAGGCAAATAGAGGAATGAGAAGTACCTGAATGAATTAGTCTAGCTAAGGAGTCAATATTTTTGCGTTCTACTGAGCCGAGACTAAGACAAAACTGGGGAGCCACGCCCAGAGGGAGGCGTGACCAAAGCTCTAACTTAGTCTCTCTGAGCAGGAAGGCTGAAATAACCCAATCAGTGGATTCTACATCCACCATGCTGGAGAAAGAGATAGATGGGGGGGGGAGAGGGAGACTGGCCCTAAATCAACCACCCGGTTTTCATGCCCAAGAGAAGCATAGAACTCAATCTTCTAGTTTCTAGCCATGGACTAGCTAACTACCGCAAAAAAGATGGCACTCAATTTGTATATGTATTTCACTATTATTAGATGTTATAATTTCTGTTACTTTGATTCCAGACTGTATTTGTTATTCTTATTGCTAGCTTAATATTTATAAAATACCTTTGAAGGTGGTCATTTGGACTTATCCCATCAGCATTCATTTTGCTCGCCCATGCATTTCTAAGCAATGTTTTTTTTTCATTAAAAGTCAAATCTAAACCCTTCTTCATTTGCTCTGGAACATATAGTGCCAGAAGATAAATGGCAGAAGTCTTTACTATATCAAGAGAGCTAAACAGAATTCTAATAACATTCCACCTGTCAAGCTCCAAAACTACCACACATGTAGAATATATACAAGTGGAACTGAAGTTATTTCAGGGCACGTCATAACATTTAGTCCTTTCTGCAACATGCACCATTCAACCCATTTTGGAAATGAAACAAGGGCTCACAAAAGAACAACTGCATCTCAAGACAACCAAGAGAATCCACAATGGATTTACAGATATCTTAAGGCTCTGTGTTAATATTCCAGGGTGCCTGATTGTGCTTCCTGTGCAATACATTTCCCAAAATTAATAATCCAGTTTAAAAAAAAACCATCCAGCAAAATTTAGCAGCTGCTAATAACACTTTCAGTTTACATCAAATATTTTTTTATATATCTCCAAACCTGAGTTGATTATGGATATGCAGGAGCCACAAACACATTAATTGTCTGCACTTTGTCAGTTGCCATAAACTACAGTTTCCGTAATGACAGCATCAAGAAAAATATATTAAATAGCCATCTCATGGTAGTGTATTTCAGCATAGAGTACTAAGGCTGACCTTGAGAAGCAATATTATAAAAGCACTAGCATGAATTACTTTTGGATAGAGAAGTTTTTTCCTAAAGAAAAATCCTGCCTGGACAAAAAAAATTAGCTAAATCCTGTTGGAATGGAAGGAGTTGAGCATCTCCTGCAGAAGAAAGCAGTCTGTCACAGGACTACATTCATGTTTAGTTGTTTAATTGTTGGTGGCTGATGAGCTGGACCTGCTGCTGCTGCTGAAAGTGGATTTAACCACATTTTCCCCAATTGCCTGGCAACCATCAACATTATTTTAAAATTTTATTGTTTTATTCTTAATAAAATAAATAAATATTATTTTTAATTTTAAAATCTATCCCCCAGTGTTCCAGCTCGTGTTTTGCAGCAGAGACCTCAGAGTTTTTCCAGAATTTTTACAGGCTAAAAGTGGTAGCATCTAAACCAGGGTTTCCTAGCTTTGGCAACTTTAAGCCGCATGGACTTCAACTCCCAGAATTCCCCAGCCAGTTACAGTCGTAACTGTGGAAAACGGCCATAAGTCACTTTTTTCAGTGCTGTTGTAACTTCAAACAGTCACTAAATGAACTGTTGTAAATCAAGGACTACCTGTACCACAGTACTACAACTTTTCCTCATACCTGAATGGAACTGACCTAGAGAGTTCTGAGCCCCTTTTTAAGAGAAACAGAACCTCACACTAGGTTCATGGGCAGTGCAATTTATGCAGGTAGGGTTTTTTTTAAAAGTGTGTGTGTGTGTGTGTGTTTCCAGAAGCCTAGTTGAATTTCTAACCCTCTCTTTCGGAAAAGCAAGTAAACTGGATAATCTTAAAAAAAAAAAAAAGACAACCTTGGTACAGCCATTACACATTTCTCAAAACAAGTGAAATGACCAATGGTTTATGGTCATCTATTAATATATTGTACTTCATAATGTCTAGTTACCAAGCTCTAAAGGAAAACCACATAATCTTTGGTGTCTTAACACAAGTCAAACGCAAGCTATCCATTTTTAATATTATATGCATCTTGAAAGTAATATAAACTTGATGGAAATTTTTAAAATAAATATATATGTCAGGTAGCAACTCTCTTAGAAGGCATAAAGCTAAATAAAAGTGCTCCAGCTTTTTCCATTTATGGAGTAGATTGTGGCAGAGAGAGAGAACAGACTCAGTTCAGCCTCTCTAAGCAAAAAATATTCAAGAATGATCCACTGGCAGTGCAAGAACTATTATTAGCCATGTATTATGTACAATGGATTATTTTTAAGGTAAGCAATTGAATATTTAGATTTTCTCTTATTACTTGAATCATGCCCTTAAAAGGAATCAGAGATTGGCATTAATATATATTTATTGCCCAGCAACACAAAACTGTGCTGGCTTCACCCAAGCATTGAAAAAAACACATTATATTACAATTTCTGTCCTTTTTGACACACAAGTAAATTTACCATTGCCTTCTCCCTTTTCTTAACCCAAGACTTTTAGCTTTAAAATGTAGTGAGCAGGGGGATAACATTTAAAACTAATTTGCATAGCTCTAAGAAACCAGCCCAAGGAGCCTAGAAATCATATCCTAAGCCATACAATCGCAGAATAATTCTCCTCTCCCTGAAATTCATGATCTGTAGAATGTAGCTAGTAACTAAAGAAAAGTTTGTTCTAAGGAAAAAGGAATGTGTGATCAGATGGATGCCCCTTGCAATGAGTCAGAGGATAGTGATGTTCAGTTCTCATTTAAGAGAAAGTTCCTTAGTAACTCATCTGGGATCATTCTTGATGCAACTAAGTTTATAAGTGAATGCGATGCATCCAACAAACCACCACAAATACAGGGATTCTGGTTTGATAAGCATTTGAACATGCTTCATACTACAGTGCTAGCAAAGGGACACATAGAGGTGAGGAACAGGGAAAGAATGATCTGAGAAAAGGACATCAGAAGGGAAGACCAAAGGCTGATCTGTGATCTTTGATCTCCATGGGTTCTACTCCTGTGATTGTTTTGCATTTGGGCATCGGTCAAATGTTATTATCCATCTGACAACCAAGTGAAGTAGTGCAGCATCTTTGCAGCAATATTTCACATCACTCTGCTTTATCTGAAGACCCAGTCTGGAGATGGGGAAAAGATATGAGAATCTTCCCAAGGGAAAAGAAAAGGAAAGTTTATTTCAGTGGGTTTATAGAATGAACATCATAAAGATCTATAAACAGCTTTATGGCAAGAACAAACATGCTTGAGGGCACACAGGACCAAACTAGAATTAAAAGATGGAGGGAGGAGACCATTGAGCAAGGAATAATGTTAAAGGAGGATCTGGCTGAAGGATCTGACCTCCCTTATACTGCTTGGAGGACCCTAAATAGGTTGAGAGGTGGAATGCCTACATGTGAAACGAATATGCTCAAGTGGAGGCTCTTAGCGGATAACAACACGCTATGTGAATGTACAGACACAGAGCTCGGGCCATATACTGTTATGTTGGCTACTAACAGAAACATGTACCAACAATGACTTATTTTTGGCCAACGACAAAGCCAAGGAGAAGCAACCTAGAACTAAGGAGAAACTTCCTGACAGTGAGAACAATTAATCAGTGGAACAACCTGCCTCCAGAAGTGGTAAATGCTCCAACACTGGACATTTTTAAGAAGAGACTGGACAGCCATTTGTCCAAAATGGTATAGGGTTTCCTGCCTGAGCGGGGGGTTGGACTAGATGACCTCCAAGGTACCTTCCAACTTTACTACTACTACTACTACTATTATTATTACTTCATTTGGCAGTTTAATGTTTGATCTAGATGGAGGAGGAGGAGGAGGAGGAGGAGGAGGAGGAGGAGGAGGAGGAGGAGGAGGAGGAGGAAGGGAGTTGGAAAATTGATTTTTTTTTTAAGTTTGATTAGTTTGGGGGGAGTTAGTTCCATGAATTCAGCTGGCTGATCCAACAAAGCCTCTTCTAAATTTTTTTTGTTTTTACAATTTATCTATTCACAACCCTGCTTTTGAGCACATTTAATGCTTACTGAAGGTTTCAGATGATTCATGCAAGACATTACATAATCTTAACATAATTAACTATCTTTGGCCAAGAGGGGCATAGAAAAATCCACAGAGAATTTTAACCCATGTTATGTACTTTGAACATCAAACTGAATATTCTGCATCCTTCCATAGGCCCACATTCCCCAATTATTGGAAACACATGCTGGCACTGAATCATTTCACGGTTCATTTCAGACAAACATGCAGAAAACTGTGGGAAACAAATATGCAGCCCTGTGAAACGGTAAAATGAAAAGAGTGCTTGCAGTCAATAAGGAGTGAAGAATGTTTACAAATTTAAATCGATTGTATTAAGTTGGATAGCAGTTAGCCTGAATTTTCCCCTGGTTTACATATACAAACATATATCTACTGATTATTGGAAGATATATATCAAATAGACTAAAAATGTATTTGTTGAAGGGATGGGTGTATCGACATGGAAATTATTAACATTAATAAGATGACTTGTTTGTTTGATGTCCAATGGATTGATCTGAAAAGAAGTGAAAGTTAAAATGTTTAAAATGTAGTTGGTTCATAGTGAAACTTGGATATATGGAATGAAGAAGATCTACAAATTTAAAATGATGAGCTGAATGGCTTTATCTTGAAATTATTTTTTTATATTTTTTTTTCTTCTTCTTTGTTTACATGTACAAATGGATATCAAATAATAAAAAAATGTTATAATAAAAAAAACTGAGACGAGCTGCTGCTTGAATCACGAAGAACAGGGCAAGCTTGCTAAGTGTGCAGAGAAAGAAGAGAAGAAAAAATATATTCAGACAGTTATCCTAAAGTTTCACCACTTGGAAAAAATGAAGACTATTTCTTGCAAAAATGCTAAAAAGCAGGTTGCCTGCATTTAATTGAAGAAGCAGATAAATTACACTGAAGGAATATATGAATGAATAAAAATGTTTTATTATATGAATAAATCACTTTGATCATTAAACCATATGTACATTATCTTGAGAGTTAGCTCTTCTGATTCCTAACGAAATGTAAAAACTCAATTCTGCTTGTACTGTAGCCACTTCTAATGTAGGACTGATGTTTGTTTGGACACAATTGCTTGCAGATTAATAAACAAATCCCAGTACAGATAGTCCTTGACTTACAACAGTCTGTTTAATGAGAGTTCAAAGTTACAATGGCACTGAAAAAAGTGATTTATGACCATTTTTCACACTTTCATAACCATTGTAGCATTCCCAAGGTCACGTGATTTACATTTGCATGCTTGATAACCGACTCACATTTATGACGGTTGCTGTGTCCCAGAGTCATGTGATCTGCTTTTGAGACCTTTTGACAAACAAAATCAATGGGGAAGCCATATTCAGTTAACAACTGTGTTGCTAATTTAACAACTGCAGTGATTCACTTAAAAATGGGGCAAGAAAAAAAATGGGGCAAGAAAAGCCATAAAATGGGGCAAAACTCACTTAACAAATTTCTCACTTAACAACTTAAATTGAGGACTATCTGTACTAACAATTCCATTATGTTATCAGCAACACCTGACAATGGAATGAAGTTAATGTTGTTTTACAGCTAAATAAAGTACAATTAGAACAAGCACAAGAATTCAAATATCTCAGGCCCATAATACAGGAAAAGAAGAATGCCTGAAGTAAAATCCCAGAACTGATGCTGCCATCATTACATTTGGTTCAGTCATCTGGGTTTAGGGTGGAAGCCTAACATTACCATATAAACTAAAACGCAAAGATTTCAGCTAGTGGTGCTACCGGGGCTACTGAATCTTGGACACTGCTACAATTCTGCAGCTGGCCAGCAATAGTTAATGAAACACCCAAATGATGATTGAAATGGTTTGGGCTTATTTTCAGAATGGACTCAGTTTGGTGCCTATACACGCTATTCTGAAGAACACAACAATACAAATGGCAAGTTCAGTGCAGGGCAATGAAGAAAATACAGAGAACACAAACTTAAACTATGTAGCTCATTGTAGAGTACGCTAAAATCACAGCAACGGACAATGCACTTAAATGAGGTATTGTTATCAAATGTACATGGCCCTAAAGCACCCACAGTAACATAATGATTGTGAAGCCACACTCAGCTAATCATACCGTTAGGAAGATCAAGATCAAGTTCATTTTTGAAAAAATCATCGCCATAATTTGCTAAATAAGCTACAATTGACTGGATATGCTCATCACACAAGCTATAAATTGGTTTCCCAAATCAAAACTACTAAGATTCTTATATCACACTAAATCAAATCCAGAAAAACTCACACAATGGTTTGGTGTAGTGTTTCTCAATATCTCACATGTTATTATGAGCATAAAATGGGAAAGGACAGAGGTTCCCAAACTTTCTCCATTTGTGGTGACCTTAATGTCTCATTAATTTTTTCAAGGTACCCCACAGTTCCCAAACAGTAGCCTGAAGTGTCCTCAGGCACTTGTGGGTGCTATAGGATACTTTAAATTGGAGATCACACAAAGCCCCTGTGAGTCCATTGTGGTGACCCAAGACACTCGCACCACACCACAGAGTTTAGGAATAGGAAATGAAATGGTATAAACTCCTTAAAGAAATATGTACTTAAGAAACAAATATTAATATTTGTTAATATTTCTTTTTTTCAGAGTTCATATTATTCTCTAAATCAGTTTCCACTTCTAAAGAAAGTATGCTTGATTTTTTTTATAGATTCCTGGGCTCTATTATATATCAAGGCTGTCAATTTTTGGGATTTGATAAAGCTTTTTAATGTATGTAGTATGCATTTGCCCAGGTTCGCCTGGTGCACCAGTTGCGCCCTTACTTGGATCGGGAGTCTCTCCTCACAGTCACACATGCCCTTGTCACCTCGAGGATCGACTACTGCAACGCTTTCTACATGGGGCTACCCTTGAAGAGTGTTCGGAGACTACAATTAGTGCAGAATGCAGCTGCGCGAACGGTTGTGGGCCTGCCCCGTCGTGCCCACATTTCGTCAACTCTCCGCATGCTGCGTTGGCTGCCTATTGGTCTCCGAGCGCAATTCAAAATGTTGGTTATTATCTATAAAGCCCTTTATGGCAAGGGACCAGGATACGTCTTCTGCCACATGCTTCCCTACGACTGGTGAGAGCACACAGGGTCGGCCTCCTCCGGGTCCCGTCAGCGAAACAATGTCGGCTGGCGGGCTCTAGGGGGAGGGCTTTCTCTGTTGTGGCGCCCGCCCTCTGGAACCAACTGCCTCCTGAAGTCCGCGTTTCTCCCACGCTCCTGGCCTTCCGTAAAAACCTTAAAACTTACCTCTGCTGGCAGGCCTGGGGATGATTGTGGATTGAATGGTGAATATGAGTGGGTGTTAGTTTGTTTTTTAGATTTTTATTTGGACTTGTATTGGAATTTGATGTTTTATATACATGTTGTTAGCCGCTCCGAGTCTCCGGAGAGGAGCGGCATACAAGACCGAATAAAATAAATAAATAAATAAATAAATTTTGCATATAATCTGCACAATTGTCTTTGGAAGTTTTTAAAAAATTCTCCCAATAGTTTTTGAAGACAATTAGCCTCCTCTACCCACCCATTTATGTTTTTAAACTGTTACTTTAAAGGATCTTTTAGCTAATACAGTGGATACAATAATGCCATGTCTCTTTTTATTACAAGCATTCTTTTTTGAGTAAGGGAATCTTCCAAAATCTGAAGTGTTTTTATTTAGGGAAAAACAAGCCTTGAAATTTCATCCTTTCTCATGTTTGGGAGGAAAATCCCATGACATCGTTAAAACATAAAAAGCTAATTTAAGATATTTCATTATGGCAATATTATTTTTCCAAAACACATGACAGCATCAAATATATAAAAATTCTGCACACAATGTTTCATTTAATATCCATATGCAACTTTGTGAAAAATATTCATTCTTCTTTGGATTATATAAAGTTTAACCACTCAGTGTTTACCACTTTATTACTCAATGTCCTATAACAAGCTTCATATGTATCTCATAAAGGGGATCTGAATAAACAAAAAACCCCAAAGTGTGCTGCTTGTTTCATTTATTTCCACCGAACATCTGATGTCCCAGTGAGAAAAAAGAATCACTCTCTAATTTAATCAATCAATTTAAAGGGATAACTAGGACCAATTGTGTAACAATTTCATTACACAATTAGAATTGTCTTGAGGCAGCCTTGCCCTATATAAATCTCATGAACTTTGGTTCTCCTCATCAGAGTGAACCATAAATATTCTAGAGACATGTGTTGTCCCACTCAAAAGAAATATTTGAAGACTCACCAAAATAGCCAATGATGCCTATCAGTTTACAAACGGTTAGGAAATCATTTTAAAGCTCTGGGGTTTCCCTTACCCACAATTCAAGGTGTTTTTTTTTTTTTGAAATGGAAACAATGTGGGACAAAAATGAATCTCCCCAAGAGTAGGCATCCCATTAAAATCATTCCAGGAAATTAGAAAGAATCTAGGACAGCCTCCAGGGATCTGAAGGCCATTTTCATTTTGACTGAAGAAAGTCACAATTTCACCATTACAAAGCAATGGGTAAAAATGGAATTAATGGAAGGGTAAAAGGCAGAAATCATTCTTTGTTAATAGCACTGATATTTGTGTCATGAAAAGCCCTTGGATTATCCTCAAGGCTCCTGAAGGAATGTTCCAAACTAAAGCATTGGGGAGAACTGTGTTGATATTAAGTTTGGTAGAAACCAAACGATGCATTCCACCTCATATCAAGTGTCAGGATCTTTATGACTTGCAATTACTGAAGAATTCTACCAGGCAATAGAGTAAAAATGGACTATTGGTCCATCATCTGAAACAGAAGTATAAATGAATAAAGGAGTAAAATACTGATCTAAACATACAAGCAAAATAATGTTCAAAATAATCAAGCAAGATAATGATCCAAAAACGTGCAAAATAATGTATGAAAAATAACAAGCTAAGTGGTTTGGAGTGACCAAATCAAAGACCAGAATTAAACTCTGTAGAAATGTTGTGACACAACCTGAAATAAGCAGTTAATTATAGAAAATTACCATACTGCATCTAATTTTGGTCACCACGATGTAAAAAAGATGTTGAGTAGATGTCTAGTTTAATGAAGGACGAGGGGGGACATGATAGCAGTGTTCCAATATCTCAGGGGCTGCCACAAAGAAGAGGGAGTCAAGCTATTTTCCAAAGCGCCTGAAGGCAGGACAAGAAGCAACGGGTGGAAACTAACCAAAGAGAGAAGCAACCTAGAACTAAGGAGAAACTTCCTGACAGTTAGAACAATTAATCAGTGGTACAGCCTGCCTCCAGAAGCGGTGAATGCTCCAACACTGGAAGTTTTTAAGAAGAAACTGGACAGCCATTTGTCCGAAATGGTATAGGGCTTCCTGCTTGAGCAGGGGGTTGGACTAGATGACTTGCAAGGTCCCTTCCAACTTATTATTATTATTATTATTATTATTATTATTATTATTATTATTATTATTATTATTATTATTATTATAGTCATTCACTCTGAAGGAACAATCCAAAATTCAAACAAGAGAAGCGAAAGAGACATCACCAATTATAGGACGTGTTGGTTACTCTTATTTTAATAAAGTTGATTCAATCTCTTACAGAATCCAAGGTCAGAATTACTTTTCTGTACTGGCAAAAAGCATTTTAGATCATTCTGAGCATGGAATACTTGAACCAAGCTTGACATTTTTGTATTATTTATTTATTTATTTATTTATTTATTTATTTATTTATTTATTTATTTATTTATTTATTTATTATTTATTTATTTATTTATTTATTTATTTATTTGGGTTTGTATGCCGCTCCTCTCCGGGGACTCGGAGCGGCTAACAACATATATATAACAATGAATTACAATAAAAATAAAAATTACAATACAAAAAAAAAACCCCAAACAAAGATATCTAAAAAATCAATAAAAAACACACACATTCAATTCAACAATCAACCACAATCATCCCCAGGCCTGCCGGCAAAGATGAGTTTTTAGATTTTTCCGGAAGGCCGGGAGAGTCGGAGAAACGCGGACTTCAGGAGGCAGTTGGTTCCAGAGGGCGGGCGCCACAACAGAGAAAGCCCTCCCCTTAGGGCCCGCCAGACAACATTGTTTCGCTGACGGGACCCGGAGGAGGCCAACCCTGTGCGCTCTCACCGGTCGTAGAGAAGTATGTGGCAGAAGGCGGTCCCGTAAGTATCCTGGTCCCATGCAATGAAGGGCTTTATAGGTAATAACCAACACCTTGAATTGGGCTCAGGAAATTCAAAAGGGGTGAAGAATTTTTTCAGCAATATACCATCAATCATTGTCTTCATCATACATCATATATCATACATCAAACAACATTCATACCTTTCATTATCTTTACTGTCATTACTGAAAGATATGTTTGTTTCCTTCTTCCTCTACTTTAAAATCAATTACTTAAAGTTTCATAATGATAAAGCAAATAACTTAATCCTTCATGTTTTTCAACAGTTGGCAAATAATGTTGTTGTTTTTTTGCAGGCTTTAAAGTGACAAATTTAAATATAATTGATAATATATTCTCCTGATTCTAAACAATTACATAGTTGAAGCAATTGTTCACTCAAGTGGAGGGAAGAGTATGCTTAGGGTTTTTTTTGGGGCATGACTAATAGAGTATTTAATCTTTTATTTGCCCTCTACTATGACACCTATGTTGCCTTACTGGAAATTTAACTGTGGGATTAAAATAAATCAACTGAATAAGTGAATTCTTTGAAAAGAATTAATATCATGCACCCAAGAATTGGCAATTTTTTTTAAAAGTCAACCAGTGAGCAATTTACAATACATTGTGTTTAGCAGTTATCATATATAATAAGGAAGAAGAGTATACAAGAGTGCTGATATGGCTTGCAACACAAGTGATTCACTCCAAGCATCAGCATTACACAGCAGAGGGTTGACTAATTGGCTATTGGCTACATCATGGCAAGGAGAAACAAAGGTCACAATCTTCTTTTTCCACTATAAATTTACAACTGAGCCATAATGATATGACTTCATCTTCTCTAGTTCCTTAGAAAATTCAACAAACATCTGCTATTGCTTGGTGGGATTATTCCACATACGCCAAGAATCAAATTTTCTCCATTTGCTGACTTAGTACATGGATATGCTTGGATTAGAGCCAAAACTGAACACACCTAAATTCCCCTATCCCTTTCCATCTCTGTAAAATGTTCAAAGAAAACGTATTTATTAAAATTAGACAGCGTAAACCAAGCAATTAACACAAAAAACCTAGAGCCAATTGTGAGGTTTCATATCTTGTAAAAAAATAAATTGGCTATTACACATCTAAGCCCCACAATTTAGGCAAGCATCACCACCCACTAAGCGACGAGCAGAAGCAAAACCAAGTGTAACACCCGGGGCCAGAGAGCAGCGGTAAAGAAAAAACAAACTATTAAGTATGAACAAGGATTTTAGATTCTGCAATTAAGGAAGCACAATATATTTAAACAGATATCTCCAAGCTATTTATAAAATGATCATCAGAAAATGAAACAGTTTAAATACTATAATCAGATCTTTAAATCTATTCAAGACATTACATAAAGGAAACTTAAATTCCCAGGGCTTACTACAGAAGAACATAAGAACTGCTAGCAGATTTTTTGTGCTGTAAGTCTGTTTTAAATAAAACCAACTGATTTATTTCACATATTAAAAAAAAAAACCTTTTGCAGTTAGCATTGTAAAGACAGCCGACCTGTCCATCTCTAGGTTGGTCTTATGAAAACACTACAATTTCAACCAATTTCACTGCAATGTTCATTCTCCAAGCAGGAAAGTGCAACTAATTTTAGTGCCCTTCTTGGTTTGAGGAAAATTTTCATATATTTGCGATTGTTTAGTCATGATTCAAAAACTGAGCATGCAGTCATAAGATTATCGCATTTACATCTTGGTATAAAAACAATGGTTCTGAGCCCAGAAGAAATTCCATTTTATCTGTTAAAAGAACACAGTACCAATATTTGTACCGGGGACATTATTAAATGTAATATATTTCTTCACATTGTGTGTTATCCTCTTAATCTGTACTTTCCTGCCTTTGAAAAGAATGCTGTTTGTTTCCTTAGGAATTCAAGTCCTCTTTTTTGGGCCCCTTACAAAAACAAATGAAGATATAAAAAAAATCATATAATTTCTTAAAAACTAAGCTTAATCAATCAGTGAAACACATTTTCCCAAGAAATGTTGCTACATTTGGGCAATTCTGAAAACACAATACTGAATAGAATAGAGCTGGAAGGTACCTTGGAGGTCTTCTAGTCCAGCCCCCTGTTTAAGCAGGAAAACCTATATACCATCTTAGAGAAGTGACTGTCCAGCCTCCTCTTAAAAATCTCCAGTGATGGAGCACCCATGATTTCTGGAGGCAAGCTGTTTCACTGGTTAATTGTCCTCACTGTCAGGAAGTTTCTCCTTAATTCTAGGTTGCTTTTCTCTTTTGATCAGTTTCCATACAAAGTTATTGTTTCTATGATGACAGAAGGCCAAAAATGTTTCCATCATGATGTTGCGAATATATCCAAAGGACTGTCACAGGGAAAAGAGAGTATGGATCGCGGGAGGGAAAGACAAGAAGCAGTGTACAGAACCTATATAGAGAGAAATCCAAACATAAAATAAGAAGGATGAGAACTATTGAGAAGTAGAAAGGTTAGCTTCTTGGAGCTGTGGTGTGGCTCTATCAATGAAGATTTTTAAAGACTGACAGCCTTTTGTCTAGATATCTGAGGGATTTCTGCCCTGGGCTGAACTAGAAGACCAGCAAGATGTTCTCCAGCCCTATGACTCTATGACTGAGACCGTGGTTTTCTTTTGTAACAGCAGCACGAAATGGATGGTGCTGCACCTGGAAAACCAAACAGCTATCAAAGGGACAATAGTCCAGGTGAGTCAAGAACTGACTTTTCTACATTGCTGCTATTTGGATGAAAGAGACAGAGTGACAGCAACAGCTACAGGCAGACATAAACAGAGAAGCTCAAGACACAACAATCAGAGATGAGAATTCTCCCCAGGATACAGCATCTGTTCAGGAGGAGAAAGACAAAGGGTAGAACACAAAAAAGTTATGTATCTTCAGTTTGGGACAAACTGCCCCACAGATCGTGGAATTTATTCACCTCAGACTACGGACTATAAAATCGCTGCCAGAACACTCAAAGATCAAATTTATGCAAGCCTGATATTAAAACAAAAAGTTAGATCCTCAGTAAGAGGGAGATCCTGCTTGTCCCAAATTCAAAACCATGTTATATGGCATTCTTGGAAACTTAGGATCATACTCCCCTACCGTCAGTTCTCCATCAGAGGTTCCCTCTCTCATTTTTAAATCTAAAAACTTGATTGTTTAATCCAACAATAATTCATCCAAACAAAAGTATACATAACATAACATATACATAACAGCAAACTTTTAAGTTTTTGATCTCACACACATAATTCATAGCTGGGAGCATAGTGTTTAATTCACTTTCTTTGGGATGATTGTCTTTGCTGTTTTCCAAATACAGCTTTAGAGTAGGATCTGCGGTTTCTTTCACGGAATTCTGAATAATTTTAAAGTTCCTTTATTCTTGATTAATTAAATTGTTTTGGCGTAGATCAAATATTGATCTGGCCACATTCTGATGGAAATTCTGGAACTGCCCAATTTAATGAGACCAATTGAATTTTCTATTACCCCAGAGATCACTACTCCCGTTCAAAGTCATTTCTTCTGACTTTCATATCTAACCTATATAGTTCATTAGGGTAAAAATTATACCAATGTAGGATGTGGGGGGGGGAGACCACTATCACTACAGTATTTCTATTAAATTTGTGGAGAGCTTCTCCACATTGAAAAACTTTCTTTTCCCCATTAAAAGCACAATATTTAGTTTTCTCTTTGGAAAATAAAGCAAAACATTTAATATTTTAACATGGCAGGGTATGGTATGGTATGATATGGTATGGTATACTAAAGTACAGTATAATGTAGTATAGTGTGGTGTGATGTGATGTGTTGCATTATGTAATGTACTGTAGTTAGTATAACACAGGGGTAGGCAACCTTGGCTCTTTTATGACTCATGGACTTCAACTCCTAGAATTCTTGAGCCAGCATAGCATAGCTGGCTCAGGAAATCTGGGAGTTGAAGTCCATGAGTCATAAAAGAGCCATGATTGCCTACCCCTGGTATAAATAACATAGTAGAGTTTGGACATGGGAGAAAACCTAGCATATTTGGAATCAGAATTATAAAAATTCAGAAAAACCATTATAACGAAATGCAGAATACTGTAATGCTATTTGCTTAGCTACTATTATACACATCGTATGTGAAACAGATAGGGAGAAAACTGTTATTGGAAATATTTCAGACTCTAATGAAAATATTAGCCAGATCTCACTTCCAGTTTCTCAGTGGAATTTCTACCGAAATCTGCCATAAACTGATTCCTTTTCAAAGCCTATTCCCCAAGCTGACATGTTCTCCTAAATCAACTGCAGAAGCTTTTGATAAAACTGGTTTGATAATTATCAGAACTATAGTGCAAGGCCACAGAGATTTTATTCCCACCATTTAATTGTTATAAAAGAGATTTTTTTTCTGCCATGTTATCTCATCAGAACTCTGGCCCATCTGATCATAGTAGAACTTCACTTGTCCCAAGACACCATCATTTCCCCCTAGTTTCTCACTGACTGTGTCAACTCTACACACTGCAGCCATCTTACTCGGTCTAGGTTGCCACATGAATGGGAGGGAATGTGCAGGATTTCAGTTAGTCTAAACAATTCTATGTTCTGTGGGAACCAAGGTCATTTTTTATGATTAAACTGGGGGGGAGGAGTTGAGCATTTTGTTAGAAAACCCACCAGACTATTCTATTGGGAAACGTAGCTGACTGCATAGCACTAGGATGGGAAGTTTGACTATGTAATAGTGTATCTCTTTGGGAGAGATAGATCCTTCTGTTTTCTAATAAATAATCCTTTCAAAATGTTTTTTTGCTGGAATGCAACTTTGTTCAATTTTGTTTTCTTATTCTTGAGACAAGAATGATATCAATGCCCATGTATTCAAGTAAACAACCTTTAGTAAATCTTGCTGCAAATATAAAATGACATAGACTATGTCACTTGAAATGAACAGACTGGGACTGAGCAATTGCACATATTCTAAAATACATAAACCTTATACAAAAAGTTAATACTGTATTCCTCAAAATTACTTTTTATTTCAGCAATAGGCCACATTGAGTGCCAGCTGGTATATCCCAGTCTACTCTTCCAAGAAAAGCAAATTAGATCAATGACCAAGTTGATAGGAAACAGGTCACAGAAGAAGTAAGCTGAAGGATTCAGCATATTGTCACTTGAAATAACAGGAAATAGTTTGTCAGTAAACCTTAAAGGTTGTAATTGACAGACAATATTCTAGGACACATCAGGCTCTTGAGCAGACTGACTAAATGGGCCAATTTCCTCTACTCTTTCACCACCCTACGTCATCATGACTGGGTACAAAGAAGTGCCTTAGCAACAGCCTTATGAGGGATCCAGCAATTCTTCTTTTCCCCAAAGCTCACCCAAAGTCATTATTTGCAGTAGGGTCAGGCGTTCAATTTGGAAAGCTGTAGCTAAATCTTTTATCTGAAAATAATCAAAGGTAATGAAGATGTAGAAGGAAAGACGGGATATAATGTTGAATGTTCTGATTAGAAGAAAAAGAGGGGCTAGATCAGCGGTTCTCAACCTGTGGGTCACGACCCCTTTGGGGGTCGAACGACCGTTTCACAGGGGTCGCCAAACACCGCAGTCCGCCATTTTTTCCCCTTTTCCCCTCGGCCGGCGCAGGGGGCAGCACCGCGCATGCGCGGAGTAGCACCGCGCATGCGCGATGCAGGCCGTCACGGCACGCATGCACGATGCAGGTCGGGGTCGCGGCCTGCAAAAGGTTGAGAACCGCTGGGCTAGATCAATTGATGTTGGGAGAAAGGCTCCCAACAGTGGAAAGAGAACTGCAGAAAATGGTACCAGATACCTCGACAGAAGCCCACTTTGACACGAATGCAGAGAAATGAAGTGAATGAGGATGGAGTTGGAAGACAGTTAAGAATGGGCTGGGAAAATAAGAAAGGGACAATGATTTGGTTCTTGGAAATGAATTGAAAATGACAAAGAGAAAATAGCTGGGAAGACAGAAGAGAAATCCTGAGCAAGGTGAAGCCCAGAGAAGACTTAAAAAAAGATGCGTCACAGTAACTGGGGAGGGCTGAGATGCTGTTTTCTGTAGAACAACTGATTGCATGAAAACCACGTGTCTCCAAGTACAAAATGGAGTATAGACATTTATATGTGTGGGGAACACAAAGGAAGATGGGAATGTGCCAGATCAATCTGCAGGTAGAACAGATCATACTATACATTCACAGTATATCCATACAGGTAGTCCTCGGCTTACAACCACAATTGAGCCCAATATTTCTGTTGCTAAGTGAGACTTTTGTTGTGTTTTGCCCCATTTTACGACCTTTCTTGCCACAATTGTTAAGTGAATCACTGAAGGTATTAACACAGTTGTTAAGTGAACCTGGTTTCCCCATTAACTATGCTACAGTGACCCTGGGACTCAGTAATCGTCATAAATATGAGCCATCTGCCAAGCATCTGAATTATGATGATGTGATCATGGGGATGCCACAGTGGTCTTAAAATGTTGAAAAATGGTCATACATCACTTTTTTCAGTGTCGTCGTAGCTTCAAATAGTCATTAAGCAAACTGTTGTAAGTTGAGGACTACCTGTAGTATCTGGATTCATCCCTGCATGTAAATTACAATCACAATGATGGACAAAAGAGGAAAAAAAATGCCTTCCAGCCCGATTCTTTTCAGAGCAGTAACATTTTCATCCCCATAATCTACCTTAGCCTTTTTTAATAGCATTATTAAGTAATCAGAGTTATACAAGGTCAGATATCACCCTTTTTATTTTTGCCAAGAAATGTGTGTGCTTTTTCAGTAAGATTAGAATTTTTTAAAGTGGAAAGTTGTGATAATGGGGGTGGATAGTATGTGCAATTTAAAAAAAACAAAACAAAAAAGCAAAGGATAAAAGGGTTTAGTACAGATTGGAAAAGCGAAACCCTGAGAGGATGAGAACATCATGCAATATTTGTCCAAACAAGAGACATCCCAGACATCGCAAATACTTCTCTTTGAAAAGATACTGCTTCTTCATACAGAAATCTAAAATTACAAAATGGTTAGGAACAATCGGGGCTAACTCTCAGGATCAGATGTCCAGTGTAATTGCTTTGTTGGACTTTCAGTGCGAGAAAGAACAGTTGTTCTTTGATGTTAACCACTTTAAATGTAACAGAACCATAAAAGTCATAAGTAGCACCTCAGCAAGAGTCTAATCAGAACGCAAACATCTACCAGAACTCTTCACTCTGAAAAATACATTTTCTCTGAATACACATGGATCACTTAAGGCCATCGAAACCCACTTCCTATATAAAACTATCCTTGATTTCGACTGAAATCACTTATCTGGTTTTAAAAATGTGTACTGTCCGCATGATTAATAGAAGTTGAGATTAGTATTCCCCACCACCATTTCCAAATAACAAGAAGAGAACAGATAAATTCTTGGAAGCTTAAGTTCAAATGAAGTAGCAGCACGAATAGGAAAGAAGAGCCTCCATATAGCTGGACCATAAACACTAACAGTAAAATAGCTGATACAGCAAGCATCAAAGACTTATAAAGTAAATGACCCTTTACGAGGCAAAACCTGAGCAGCTAAAGCCCAAGTGCTCTATTAAAAGAAAAAAAAGAAAAAAAAATAACTAAATTAACAAGGTTGCACTTTCTTTTTTTACATCCTTAGACAAACGGATCATCAAAGCCAGTGTAAAGTATGTGAATTTGAGTAACAGCAAGAAACTGAAGCAAGGACACTTACGATGCGTTTCTACCACCAGATTTTCAGAAAAATGGGGCAATTGTGTGCCATTCCTCTGAAAATTTTCAGCGATTCCCTTATTTATTTAATTTTTACAGAATTAATCTCCCTTCCCATTCTCCTTCAGTGAAATGTCAAACACGATTACAGGAAACTTAAGTTTCAAAATTGCCATTCTACAAAAATATTTTTTTCTGCAACAGCTGCTTATATGAAATAATTCTTTAAGATTAATTTTATATAGCTGGAGAGCAGAAAATGCAAAAGTGGTAAAGAGGAAAAAAAGGAAAATGTTTAATGAAAGCCTTCTAAGCTCTCCATATGGACATACTTCTTCCTTCACTAAGAGGCAAGCCTATAGAAAGAATTTGAAAATTGCAAACAAGAATAAGGCTTTGTTTTGTTTGCTTCAAATCATACTAGAACAAACCTGCATGCACTGATGAATTAAAAATTAAAACATGAAGTCAAAATACTAAAAATATAACTCATGATAGATGACAGATGTTATCAAACGCTCATAGAAAAAGCTAATATGGTCTCCCAAAATAGCAACACTAATAGAATACAGCATTCCAAACTGAACAGTGAAGAAATTTCACGTTGTGATCCATCCTTGAGCAAAACGTTCTCCTTTTATTCCCCACTTTGTGGCTTGTTCGTAAAACATCATGTTTTGGGAAGTCAAATCAATAATTACAGCCGCTTAGTGGAAGAAGCTCATTCCTCACATTCACAGGCAAGAGATGCAGAAAAATTAAAGGGAAATATCCTCCATGTTGATGAACGTTTTAAGAGATATTCCAATATCTTACATTCAAACCTCTAGATAGCATATGTAAAGTCTGAATAGCATTGGAGGCTTCATCTGCCCCTATGAAATCAATAATTTCAAAGACCTGATTGAATTTAGCAAATGGTAATGGCTCAGCACATGACAAATTATTTTACACATTAATCCATTTCGCTAGACATATATGCATGACTAGACTGAAGCAAATTCCACTGAATTCAGTAGAGATTACTCCCAGATAAACAGATGTAAAATGCAGCCTTTTAATCTGTTTGCTGACACTAACTCAAGGACAGTAATTCACAAGGAAACTGTATTGATAGATTCCCCACCTCGTTCACTTGTAGAAATGTTTAGCCAGTTAGTTTCTGTAATTAGTTTACCATGTATTAGAACAGTACAGAGGTAGTCAACGTATGGCCATCGTTGGACCGGAATTTCTATTGTTAACAAGGTGATTGTTAAGTGAGTTGAGCCAGATTTTACAATGTTTTTGCTGCAATTGCTAAGCGAATTGTTAAGCGAATCTAACTTCCCTCACTGATGTTGCTTGTCAGAAGCTGGCTGAGAAGGTCACAAATGACAACCACATGACTCTGGATGCTGCAACCTTCGTGAATACACGCCGATTGCCAAATGCCCAAATTTTGATCATACAAAATTGTTGCAACAATCTTAAGTGCAAGGACTGGTTGTTCATCACTTTTCTCCTTGCCATTGTAACTTTGAAGGCTTGCTAAACAAGTGGTTGTAAGTCAAGGAATACAAAAATTAGTCTTCATATTTACATAGTTCACTAGTACGCCAGTGTATTACTACTACTAAAGTGGAAGGGACCTTGGAGGTCATCTAGTCCAACCCCCTGCTCAGGCAGGAAACCCTATACCATTTCGGACAAATGGCTGTCCAGTCTCTTCTTAAAAATTTCCAGTATTGGAGCATTCACAGCTTCTGGAGGCAGGTTGTTCCACTGGTTAATTGTTCTAACTGTCAGGACAGTTCTAGGTTGCTTCTCTCTTTGGTTAGTTTCCACCTGTTGCTTCTTGTCCTGCCTTCAGGCGCTTTGGAGAATAGCTTGACTCCCTCTTCTTTGTGGCAGCCCCTGAGATATTGGAACACTGTTATACTATGTTTTGGATTATGTGTTTCACGTTCTTTATTTTTGTCTCTTGTGCTTTTTGATCGAAAGTGATTTGACTGTACTATACAATAAATAATAACTTTATCATGGATGCTTCCTCGTCCAGTTTTGCATCGCTGGGGGACCCTGAAAGGGTCGAAAGTCACCCTGTAGAGGCGACCAGTTAGGAGGGGCCCTCGCTGGATTGCGGGAGAGTGGTAGTCCTCCCGCTAGAGCTAGCACAATCCTCCGAACCGCGGACGAAAGACCGACCATAGCAATATGGCCCGTCACTAGGCTGCGGACAGCCGAAGTCACACTTACCACCAGGCAACCTTAAAGCAGCGTGGAAGAGACTGGTGAGATCTACCTCTCTTAAATCCTAACTAATTTTTTTTTACCTACATAAGCTGCTAAAGTACTTTTCCCCCTGTGGAGAGGGAAGGGGGATTTTAGCCTTCCCTCTAGAACAGCAGCGACCGATTATCCAAGGGAGTTTTAAAATGTTGAAAAAATAATTGGATCCCAATCAGAATTTTATTTCCTAAAGTTTGTGGACTAAAAGATTTTCCATTTTCTATTCTTTATTTTCTATTTCTACTGAAGATCTGGGTTTTTCCTTAAAACTGAAAACTGAAAAGATTAAAAAAAATAATTATGGATGAATTTCTGAGATTCTCTAAGCACATGATGTCATGTTTTGTTCTGTTTTTTCCATAAAAAACATTTTCTAATGATCAGAGGACAAAAATTCCAAAAATGCTGTCAAGTTCTCATTTTTAAAATGGCCAAACAAAAAGATGAGGAATAGTTACATTAACTGTATTTAATAGAGATTATAACTTGCTTTGATACAACATCTAGCCTGTCAGCAGAACAAGGATTAACCCAAATGAATTAATATTTAAATCAAATTTCAATTTATTTATTTATTTTGGTTCTCTCCTTGTTTGTGTGTCTGTCTGTCTGTCCCAATAGCTTTAGAGTGTAGCCCCCAGCACACCAGTCAAATAGTAAGTTTTTAACCGCAATGCATCTTTTGACATCCAAAAAGTTGCATACCCTACCTTTGGTTTACCAAATTATAACTGAAAATTGACATTCGTTTTCCCTGCTACTGCATCCTTTCCAAAAGAAGAATAAAATTTTAAAATTCTCTCCCGGTATCCTAGTCTAGGTTGAAAAATTAATTATCTAATGCTGTAAGCTAGCCTTTTACTTATATATACACAGCCACATGAGTTTGGGCTGAATATAAATTGGATATTCTTCCAGTTGCATACTATATGAAGGCTAATTCTTTAAGTGGGTGCGGAAGGAAACCAGGTTTTTTTTCAACAGCAAAACTAAAATGGTGGCTGAGGAAAATGACAGCTGGGAAAGAAGGAAAGAATTTGGGAGGGGAAGGTGAAGCTGTTCCTTAGCCCTGGAAAGGATTTAGGCAATGCAAGAGAAAAATATGTTCTCACAAACATATGATATATCTCAGAAAATCTGAAGAAGAATTTGGGCTCCAGAAGATGAGAAGCCCTTCCACAGTTTCAATCTTTTATCATTCACTCTCTCATCCTAACTTTAAATACAGCCTCATTTCTCATGCAGCTTTTCCTTATTCTTCATCCGCCATATCCCTGACACCACACTTGGGTTTTATTCCAATTAGCTATTGAGTACAAGAATCACTCACCCCCCCCCCCTGAATATATGCATTACAATGTTATTTGCTTCCTTCTCATATTCAGGCTGTGCATATGGACCTTAGTGTCTACTAAATGTCCATTCCCACCTCCACAATTCATCCACCCACCCACCCGTTCCTCATGAAATGGAAGTGGACCTCACTGCCAAAACCTAGCAGATGCAGAATTAATTTGTTCCAAAGTTGAAAAGAATTCTCCAAAGGCATCACTCCATAATGTTCTACTCGGAGATTTTTTTTTTCCTTTCAGTGACCGTCCACCTGGTTATTGCTTTATGAGCGACATGTCGCTCTGCCGTAAAAAAAGCTTCCAAATGAGAATGAGGAATAATAAGAAGTTTTGTAAAAGCATACTGCATTTTGCTCCAAAACATGGCGAAGTAAGCAATGTATTTTATTTAACCTTTCCTAAAAACCTATTAACAGAAGATTGGAAGTCATTCATTTTGCAAAGCTAACTAAGAAAAAATCTGAAATTCCCATTGGTCCACAGTGAATAATCAAATCCTAGTTTAATGAGTCAAGATCTGCATGAATTCCATATGTTCTCTCACAAATTCCTTTTGTATTGCTTTGTTTCATTTCTATATGGGGTGGGGGGAGAGAAATCAGAACATCACATCTAACTTACATGAAAATCAGGAACTGGGACGAAGGGCAACCAAACCACCTCCCCATTGTTTTTATTAAGTTGTGTGAAAGGAAGTGGGCAAACTGAAATTAGATTCAGGGTGTTTTCACATGCATTAGTAACTTAAAACATATTTATTAACTTTCTGAAGGCCCTCTTTACTAAAAAAAATATATTTTGTACACATCAGCCAAAAGGTTATTGAGTAAGTGGGTTATCCAATTAGAAATGATCAAATATTAGATATAACATTCCTTTTTTATTAGTTGTAGCTATTAATTTGAGGGCAATCCTCAACTCTGTGAGAATGACAATTATCATTACAATCCTCGTAAGAATTCTATAGATAATAATAAATTTTATAAATAAATAAAGTTCACCTGACATGTTTCCCTAAGCTTCTGCATTTTTTTTATTAAATATATAGCCATTTCAGGAGGTAATATTTTGTAGTTGCTTGAAATCCTGCTCTTAGTTTATCTTTTGAATTATTTTAATTTTGGAGAAGTTTTCATTGCTGTAAACAATAATATTTGGGATGGCAAAATACATATTTTTTACAAAATTTGATACAAATTGGCCATATGGCCCAAGCATGACAAGGGTTGAAATCATAAAACAATGCATAAAAGGGTTCTTGGTATTGGGTAATTACACCACACAATTTCTCCCAGCTATGACCTAGCTTCAAATTGCACAATAGAATATTCAATGCCATTTGAACATGTGTATACTTAAAAACAAAACTCTTGCTAAAACTGCATTGCAATTACTTTACTGAGGCCAGGAGCAAAAGTGTGGATGGTAGGGTGAAAGGTTAAGTCCTCAAGTTACAACAAAAGTCCACAAGATACAACGGTATAAAGTGCAACATCACATGACCACATCATTTTAGCAAGTACACTCCTGGCACTCCCCACTGCCATTGTTTTACCCTAATCCCATTGGTCATTAGCCAAGGACCCTAGCCAAGCTAAGCCATTTCTGTGTCAGCTCTGCAATAAACCTGAATGAAGCCATTTGGCTCATTTTCGGTTGCTACCAGAATGGGAAGAAGATGGTGGAACTTTTCTGCTAGCTTAAACAATTCTCTTGTCCCATGGGAACCAAGGTCATTTCTGTTTGTTAGACTGGGGAGCTGAGCCTTCTGTTACAAAGCCTGCCAAACTATTCTACTGGGAAACATAGTCAATTGCATAGTACTGGGATGGGAAGTTTAACTTTGTATGTTGTAAATTTTTTGGAGGGAACTTTAGTCTTTTGCAATGCCAATACTTTGTAGCCAATAAACATGTTCTTAAAGGAAACCTCAAGCCTCAGAGTTCTATTTTAGTTGGTCTCATCTATCGGAACCATTCTGCTTGATTCCTCACAGCTCCAAACCTTGATTCTTCCAAAATAAGGGACTGCCACCCTTTCAACTCTCCCTACTGCCTATTTCCTCCACATCTCTGCCCCTTTTGGCTGCAGAAGAGGGCATGCACGGCCAACGGTTGCCTTGCAAAGGTCCAGGTTGGGCGTGCATGGTCAGCAGCAGGAGCAAGAAGACAGCAAAGGTCAATTGCAGCAGAGGAGCACAGAGCGGCAGGGACCAAAGAGTGCAGGAGCCAAGAGAGCAGAGATGGGGAGATAGGAGGGTGGGGAAGTTGAAGCATACCTAAAGACGTAAGCGTGGGCCGGTTGCCAGGATTTTGATCAAGTGTTTATGGGAGCACTGCAACAGTCATAACTTTGCAACATAAGTACAATAAGTACAATTCATTCAGAGTCACCATAACTTTGAATGTTAGCTGAAAGAATGGTTGTAATTTGAGAAATGAATGGACTTCAAAACTCAGTTTTGTAAAAGAAAAAGTCTACTATGGTTCCAAGAACTGCATTAACAAACAGAAACTAAACTGTGTTGTAAACCATGTTGGGAAACCTGATTTTAAAGAGCAGCATTAAAATAAACACATGTCTATTATTTGTGTGATTAACATATTAGATACTTTATGTTAGACTTCCCCATTCAGGGTAACATACTTGAAATCCCATCCATTTCCATTTGAACTTGTTTCAAGAAGATGTCATACTTATTCACTTGCAACAAACTAATTAGTAAACCTGATGGACTGTTGCCTAATGGCCTTTCTAGTAGTTTCCTCTATTTAGTTGCCTTATAAGTGAGGGAGGGTGGAATATAAATTTAATAAACAAATAAATAAAATAATATAGAATTTACTTCCAGAATAGCAATAGCATTTAGGCTTATATACTGCCCCATAGAGCTTTAAAGCACTCTCTGGTCAGTTTACAGAGTCAGCCTATTGTCCCAAACAATCTGGGTCCTAACTGTACCGACCTTGGAAAGATGAAGGCTGAGTCAACCTTGAGCCAGTCAGGATTGAACTCCAAGATGTAGGCAGAGTTAGCTTGCAATACTGCATTTTAACTGCTGTACCACCAGGTCTAATGGATATTTAATGGATATTCTGATGTTTTTTTTAATTTTTTATTATTAGATATATATTTGTACATGTAAACAAAGAAAACATTCAAGTTAAATGCTATTCAACTTAATACAATCATTTTAAACTTGTAAACATTCTTCACTCTTGATAGATCTTTTATTAGAGTTGGATTTATTTCAAATTGTTTACATTCAACATTGCATTTTGTACTATATTTATTCTCTTAATCCGCCTTGGGAACACTATGGTATTGAACAGTAGATGGAGAAACACAGTTGTAATGCATTTCATTTTTTTAAAAAAAAAAATCAATAAACTAAGCCTTACAATTAAATACGGAAATGCATTCATTCATGTACTGGACCTTGCCTAATAAACAAAAATGAGAAATTCCTTAAATGTAATTTTAAGAATTATAGTGCTCCTTGAAATTAAAAAAAACTTGAACAATTTCACTGCACAGTCCAAAGATGTAACATAAAATTCACTGCAAGTTTAAAAACAAAAATTTGCAAAACGTGTTTGAAGTATTTTGAGCTAAGCATTAAAACCCATCAGTTATTTACAGATCAAAGAAGCTTGGAGTATCCTAGAACAATCCGGGTGAGAAATGCCAAAATCTGATTTCATCCATGTCCACATGTCTCTTTGAACTTGTAATTCAGAGAATTGGTCAGTGTATTGAACTAATTAACATGCTTAACGCTTGCCAATTTTGATGGCTGTGATCCTTTCTTGCTGGAGAAGAAAAGAGATGAAGGAAAAGCAGGAAAAACATAGGAAGAGGGTAGAGCTGTCTGTGATGGGAAAAGGACGTGTGCCATGTTGTTATCACACGTACAAAACTTTCCAAAACACATAATGATTATCCCTCAGAGATCTCAAAATGAACTAATTTTCCTGCAAGTCTCTCTTGAAGTTGCTGTTTGCAGAATTTCGTATTTAGAGAGTTCTATTCAAGCAACATCTTTACTAGCCAGGAACAAATTTGAAGTTCTTACAATCAGAAACTAAACTTTGTTCTTGTGAATCATACTGACGTCATTTAAATTGGGATATTTTGAAGATATAAAAATTCAGGGAATAGGAGATTAATCCTGATTTCATGAGAAGTCTATTGCTCCTGAAACCACAGAGTCCTTTATTTTTACTTTTGCGGTAACTCTTATGAAACTGACTAATCAGAAGAGAGAGGAGAGGTTGCTTTGAAAAATTACTCAGTGATTGCTAGCAACTATTGAACTAACTGTGCAATGAAAACTTTTAGCGAGATTATCTGTGATGAGAAATTCACCACCATAATATTGCCCAGCTAAAAGGGATGAACTATGCATCATCTTCAACCACATGATCTGAACCAAACTTCTTCAGAATTATATTGTTGTTGTTGTTAGTTGCAAAGCCGTGTCCGACCCATCACAACCCCATGGACAACGTTCCTCCAGGCTTTTCTGTCCTCTACCATCTTCTGGAGTCCATTTAAGCTCACACCTACTGCTTCAGTGACTCCATCCAGCCACCTCATTCTTTGTCGTCCCTTTCTTCTATTGCCCTCAATCTTTCCCGGCATTAGGCTCTTCTCCAGTGAGTCCTTCCTTCTCATTAGGTGGCCAAAGTTCTTGAGTTTCAACTTCAGGATCTGGCCTTCTAAAGAGCAGTCAGGGTTGATCTCCTTTAGGACTGACCGGTTTGATTGCCTTGCAGTCCAGGGGACTTGCAGGAGTCTTCTCCAGCACCATAGTTCAAAGGCCTCAATTCTTTTGCACTCAGCCTTTCTTATGGTCCAACTTTCACAGCCATACATTGCAACTGGGAAAACCATTGGCCTATTAAGCAAAGTATTCACAAACGTTGATAACACCAATAATCAACTCAGAAAAGCTACCCATATTTTCTAAAAACTATATCAGAGAATGACTGCCAATAAAATCAGGTATCAGAAAGTGTCGAACAGTTCTCCAAGTTGGCAGACTAGTTTGAAATAAAAAGAAATGTTTAAAATGAAAATTCATTCATATCAGTCTAATGCCTTTAACAAGAATTAGTCTATCACAAATGCAAAATTACTGTTCACTAAAATTTGAATGAGTATGTGGGGTGACTAGTAACTATTTTCAGAAAACCTTCAGGGAAAACCATTTTTCTGAAGGCAGGTAAACTAATTTGCATCTGAAAAATCCCAATTTCAATATGTGGCATCAGAAGACGATCACAATTATATCTGCTTGAGATACTGGAGAGCTATTGTTGGTCAGGTAATAATGCTTCAAAAGAACAAATAATCTGATATGTTAAAAAGCAACTGTCTTTTTATAAAAATACACCACCTATGTCAGGTCCTGGCATTTAGTGCTTCCAAGAAACTATTTCTAAAGTTTCAAACTACATTGCTTGGTTCAGGATTTCAAAATAAGGCAAGAAGGACAGATGAGAGCCAGTTTGGTATAGCGCAAGGGTAGGCAACCTTGGCTCTTTTATGACTCGTGGACCTCAACTCCCAGAATTCCTGAGCCAGCCATGCTGAGGGGAAAGGGAGAGGTTTCCAAGCTGAGCCATGCTGGCTCAGGAATTCTGGGAGTTGAAGTCCACGAGTCATAAAAGAGCCAAGGTTGCCTACCCCTGGATAGCAGCTAAGGTACCAGGCTAGAAATCAGGAACCTGGGAGATCTAGCTCTACCTCTGGCATGAAGGCAGCTGGGTGATTTTGAGCCAGTCATTTGTTCTCAGACCTAAGAAGAAGAAGGCAATAGCAAGCCACTTCTGAAATGTTGCCGAGAAAACTGCAGAGACTTGCAGAGTCAACACTGATTTGAAGGCAAGAAGTGGAGCAGAGTGGAGTGGAGCGGAACGGAGAAGAGCGAAAAGGTAAAATAAAGAACTGAGGATCTGGAAGTCCATTAATTGAAAAGCAAACTGATAGTTTATTGTGACCCAAATGTAAATAGCATTATGTTTTTCTAAATCTGTCACACAATCAAAATGGATATTTCTCTCCTCCCAAACAACTAAAAACTAAAAAATGTTTTCAACTGATTTTTCATTTGAAGATATTTCTTCTGGAAATGTTTCAGCTACACAAAGCTTAGGCATTAAGCACCCTCTAGTGCACTGTCACAGAATTGTCATAACATTGTTCCAACAAGCTAGTTATTTCAATGACTACAAGGAAAACAGCATTACATTTTCTAAATATCATGTTCCTTTTCAAAAGGAATAAAAATAATATTCCTTTTACTGAAGGAAAGTACTCTTAAGAATCCAGGTTTCCAAAGAAATGTTCTTTTCACTTTGTCAAATTAATAGGGAATATTGCTAATTCTCCTATCAAAACCTAGGGAGAAAACAGGCTTAACCAAAGTCATAATTCATAACTTAATAATGTAATTTTTTCAGAAGAGTCAGAGAAACATTATAATTCATTATGGCATATACCAAATGGGGCGTTGTCTTACCTGAATGCCTTTTCTCAGCACGGAGATGGATAATCCACCAATGGGTTTAGACTGTGTTCCTGCCTAATCAGTTCAGTCAGCCAAAGTTGCCACGCCCATCCTGGACCATAGAGATCCCAGTCTTGACGTGAGCGTAGCCATTGACTGACCGCATTGACTGGCTTATAAATCTAGCCCTAGGCCTAAGTAACCTGTGAGGGCGGGAGTGGATTATCCATCTCCGTGCTGAGAAAAGGCGTTCAGGTAAGACAACGCCCCTTCTCCAGCACTGGAGATGGATAATCCACCAATGGGACATACCAAACCTACTGTCCCTGAGGGAGGGGAGCAGGCCAGTCCGGCGTGGCACTTTGAGGTACGACCTGTTGGAGAACCCTCCTACCAAAAAAGACCTCCATCGAGGCGAACCTATCAATTTTATAGTGCCGTATAAAGGGAGATGGTGAAGACCATGTGGCTGCCCTGCAGACGTCCTCAATGGACACCTGAGTGGCCCAGGCCACGGAAGTAGCGGCACTCCGAGTAGAGTGCGCCGTAATCCATTTTGGAACCGGCAATGAAGCAGCTTGATACACCACTGCAATGCAAGCCCTAATCCACCTGCCAATCATGGAGGAGGAGACCTTCCGACCGCTGGAGGAAGGGCAGAAGGAGACAAAGGAGGCCTCTGAGTTGCGGAACACCGCTGTCCGTGAGATATAGTACCGGAGCACCCTGCGGACGTCCAATAGATGCCATTGCCACTCCTGATCATGCGATGGGTTAGGACAGAAATCCAGGAGCACGATTTCCTGGGCCCTGTGGAAAAGGGAGTTGACCTTTGGAAGAAAGGTAGGATCGAGGCGGAGGACTACTCGATCCTGGTGGAAAATGCATAGGTCATCCCGGATAGACAGCGCTGCCAATTCGGAAATGCGTCGCGCTGACGTGATCGCCACCAAGAATGCCACCTTGAGTGACAGATAGCGAACGTCATGTTTTCAGAGGCTCAAAGGGCGGCTTAGTCAGGGCCCGAAGAACCTGTGGAAGCTCCCAAGAAGGGTACCTGTGCACTACAGGGGGCTTGGTGTTGGCCCCCTTGAGGAATGAGCGGAGTAGGGGGTGATGTCCCAGGGAAACCGTGGAGTCACAGGTGAGTACTGTGGAAAGCGTGGCAATCTGTCTGCGCAATATGTTTGGGGCTAAGCCCCTCTCCAAGCCCTCTAATAAATAGTCCAGAATATGGGGAATCGTAAGGTCTGAAAGTGACAAGTGTCGAACCGAGCACCACGAGAGAAAGTTCTTCCACGTGGCCTCGTAAATGCAGTTTGTAGAAGGGCGATGGGAAGCCTGGATTACCGTAATGACCCCTGGAGAGCAAAGCTCCCGTGACAAGATTGAGCGCTCAAGTGCCAGACGCTAACTGGAGCCATTGGGGGTCCAGATGGAGAATGGTTCCCTGGCTGAGCGAAACCCGGTCCGGAGGAATCCTCCATGGATCTGCAAGGGAGAGACTCACCAGTTCGGCGAACCAAGGCCTCCGTGGCCAGTACGGAGCCACTAGGAGGATCTTCGCCTGCTCCCGAAGAAGCTTGCGGATGACCGCCGGGAGGAGAGGGAGAGGAGGGAAGGCATAAAGCGAGCCCTCCGGCCATGGGCTCTGGAGAGCATCCGTTCGTTCCGCCCCTGGAGATGGGAACCAGGAAAAGAATTGAGGTAGCTGGGCATTGCCTGGAGACGCAAAGAGGTCCAGCAATGGCAGGCCGAATCGGTGACAGATTTCTCTGAAAATCCTCGGGTGGAGTCGCCATTCTGAGTGATCTACCGTTGCCCTGCTCAGGAGGTCGGCCTGAGTGTTCGCCTCCCCTGAAATGTGATCGGCCTTGATGGAGGCCAGATTGGATTCTGCCCAGGAGCCCAGTAGAAGGGCTTCGGTCAATAGGGTCAGAGATCTGGTGCCTCCCTGCCGGTTTATATGAGCCTTGGCAGCCACATTGTCCATGAGGACCAATACGTGACACCTCGTCACCAGGCTGTGAAAGCGGCAAAGGGCCAGATGTATGGCCTGGAGCTGATGTTGTGCCGAAGGTCTGAGCGAGACCAATGGCCCTGTGCCCACTGTGAGCAAAGGTGCGCTCCCCAGCCAAACAGGCTGGCGTCGGTCGTCAGCAACAGCCGATCCGGCTCCTTGAAGGAGGACCTCTTGAGCATGGCGGGCAAGAGCCACCACACGAGAGAGCGCAATACTTGTAGTGGGAGTCTCACCCTTTGCTGGGAGGTGCTGAGGTTCTGTCTTTGGAAGGAGAGCAGGAACCACTGAAGTTCCCTGGAGTGGAGTCTGGACCAAGGGACGATCGCTATGGCCGAGATACTCTTCCCTAACAACTGGGAGAGACTGGCCAATGTTACAGCTCGCCTCCTGCGTAATTGGAGGACTAACTCCCTTATGCTGACCCGACGTTCCTGTGGTAAGTAGACCCGGCACTCCACCGTGTCTATGATGGCCCCCAGATGTAACAGCCTTGTTGTAGGAACCATATGACTCTTGGGGAAGTTTACCGACAACCCGTGATCCTGGAGTAGCTTCACCACCAGTTCGAGGTCCGCCAGGGTGGACTGGGTGGACGATGACTGGATTAATATGTCATCCAGGTAATATTGGACTCTTACTGGCACCATCCTTAGGTGAGCTGCTAGAACGGCCAGGATCTTGGTAAATACCCTGGGAGCTGATGATAGGCCAAATGGGAGTGCCCTGTATTGAAAATGGTGCCCCTTGTGTGCGAACGTTAGAAACCGGCGATGGGCAAGAGAGATGGGGATATGGAGGTACACTTCCATGAGGTCGATAGACGTCAGGAAGTCCCCTTTCCTTACGCTTCCCAAGATGGAGCGGAGCATTTGCATCTTGAATTTGCGGTATGCAAGATGATAATTCAAGTCCTTGAGATCTAAAATGGCTCTCCATCCCCCTGATGCCTTGGGGATGACAAAGAGGATGGAATAAAACCCCCAACCTCTCTGGTCCGCTGGCACCGGTTCTATGGCCTGTATGTTTAGTAGATGTTGAACGGCTTCGTTCATTAGTCCTGTATTCAATTCCGTGGGTAGGGGCAGGAGAGAAATCGATTTGAAGGGTTGGAGATGAACTCCAGGGACAGACTGTGACATACGCTGTTTAGTACCCATGTATCTGTGGTGATGGCCTCCCATTGGTGGGCAAAGAGAAAGAGTCTGTCCCCTATGGGAGGGACCACTGGGGGGTCACCTGGAGTGGCGGAATGGTCGGCCGTTCCCACAAAAGGGCCGCTTGCCCTGAGATTGCTATCTAGGTCTGGTCACCTGCCTGTCAGGCTGCCTATCCTGTCTGTCCTGCCTCGCCGGGAAGGGATGGATGGGTTGAGTGTAGTTGTACCTAGCCCCTGCACGAAAGGACTGTCTTCGTGGATAAGTTTGTCCGATCTCTTAAGGAGATGATTAAGGACCTTGCGTTTGTCCTTATTCTCGGTGAGATAAGGATTCAATGCGTACCTGAACAGCTTGCCTCCCTGATAAGGTGCAGATGATAGATGCCATTTAGACTTGGTGTCGGCTTGCCAGTGCTTCAACCAAAGCATACGGCGACCAGTGATGCTGGAAGCCATAGCCCTGGAGGAAAATCTGGCGGCCTGGAGAGTGGCATCTGACACATACACAGTGGCCGCCACCATCTTGCTAAGGTCCTGGTGGGTGCGGATATCCTCCACTGGGATACGGGCCTGGAGCTGCCTTAGCCAGCAGAGGGCCGATCTGTTGAAGAAAGATGCGGAGGTGGCCGCTCTAATAGCCTATGCAGCTGCTTGATGCGTCCTGCGGTAGGCGAGTTCGCACTTACGGTCCTCAGCTTTGAGAACCTCAGAGGCATCGCCTGGAATGACAGTGGGTGATACTAGATGCCCTAAGGGCTCATCCACTCCAGGGCCTCCTCCAAATCCTTAGCCACATTGTAAAGCTTTTTGTCGGTATTACCTGGGAGGGGAAGGGAGGCCAGGGATGTCCACTGATTTTGGACCGTGTTCAGAAACATGGGAGGGCAAGGAATGTGGTGTTGAGCTGCTACCAGTTCGGTGAAGTTTGGGTCCACCTCCGATTCAGGGGAAACGGTGGTTGTTGCTAAGGAAGGATCGGGCCCGAGATGGGCTGTGGATGTGACCTTGCGAAGCTAAAGGAAGGAGCTTCGGGGGGCAGGCTCCTCCTCCTCAGACATCGGAATCCCCTGTTCAATGTCAAGTTCATGAAGGGATGAGTTTTCCGAGCAGGTGGATCCAGATGGGGAAGAAGGAGCGTAGTAGGTTTCAGAAACCAGTTGGCAACTAGGCACGTGAGTGACAGCCACTGGCCTAGGAGCTTGTGCTCTTGCCTCAAGGGCACGATATACCACTTGAGCAATCAGCGAGGCCAAGCGGTCCTCCAAGGGAAAGAGGACTGGCTCACTCGGCCGAAGCCCGGCTGCAGTGGGTATGAAGGTAGCCTCGGGTATCCCATGTTGAGCCCGTGTAACAGCAGGTTGGGAAATGGGGAGGGCTCCGCCCATCCCACACGGTGCATGGGGAGGTAGGGGTTCCCCTGTTGACCATATCTCCAGGGGTGAGGTGGGGGGCCCTAGGGGTAGGTCAAGGGTTGACCCTTCGGCTTGGGGGGACTCCAACCTGGCTATTTTCTGTGCCTTTGAAAACTCCTTCTCTAGGGCTTGGTGTCTCCGGCTGGCCTGCTTTTCAGCTCTCTTGGAGGTCTTGGCGGTAGGTCTGGCCTTGGCTTTGGCCCCGCTCTTGCCAGCAACCTCCTGACTAGAGGATGTAGGGTGCATAGGAGCCGATGAATACACCAAAGCGTCCTTTACAGAAGGCATAGAATCCTCCATTCTCTGATAACACAGAAGTATGATGGGGAACCCCTAGTATCCAGAGAATAGTATACACTGGATAAGGACAGGCGCACTATAGGGGATGCCTGGAATCCAGATAAGCTGCTGCATGGATAAGAACAGATGCACAACAGGGACGCCTGGAATCCAGCTATAGCTGTTGCGCGGATAAGGACAGACGCACTGCAGGGGGCGCCTGGAATCCAGATGCAGATGTTGGCAATTTAGTAGGCCCAGAATCACACTGGGTTACGCCAGATTGGAGCAAGGTGAGGCTGAGAGACACCAAACCAGAAAGGGACCAAGGGTAGAAGTGTGTACACTGAGAGTGGGATCTGTAATTTGAATTGCCTGATATGGCTTAAAGTGTGGCCTAAGAGGGCTTGGAAGTTTCGTTGCCCTTTGAGAGAGCAGGCCTCAAGCCTGTCTGACTCCCAAAATGGTGGCCGTCCTCAAATGGCGGCCTTTCTGGCAGCAGTGAGGCCTGGATTCGCTCTCCCCAGGTATTTTGCCTTAGTTGACTCTCAACGGAGCCCCCTTTTCTGATGACAAGGAAGAATGTTCCGAAAAAAGGAGGAAGGAGCCCCTTCCTCCAGTATTCCCGTGAGGACCACGCAGCCCAAAATGGCAGCCGCATGAAGGGAAGATGTCTAGGTCTGCCACGGTCCGAGAGGCTTCGAGGAATGCTAGCGCAAATGGGCGCTCCTTGCCAAGGAAGGCCGCGCCAGAGGCTTTGTTAAGGAAATGGCACTTTCCGCCTCTCTGATTGGCCTCCTAACCGCTGATTGGTGACCGCATGAGGAAAAGGCATCTAGGCCTGCCGCCGTCCGAGAGGCTCGAGGGGACGCTGGCACAGAAAAGCGCTTCTTTGCCAAAGAGGAAGGTCCATGCCAGAAGGCTTTGAAAGGAAAACGGCGCTTTCCGCCCCTCCGATCAGCCGCCTAAAAGCTGATCGGCGCTGGCCCCCTTTGGCGCGCACGTGCCTTCAGCCATGATACGTCAGTTATCAAGGCCCCAAGGCTAGTGGGGAAAAATGCGATGGTCAGCTTAAATGATCACCGGAGCTGTGGTCGCAGCTCCAAGGAAACAGAATTGTGGGATTCCCGAGAGGGATCCTGGCCCATCGGGACAGGCCTCCTCTGCCGACCCTCGTCTTCAGCCACCGGAGCTGCAGCTGTAAGCTCTGGTAAGAATGAGGCCAATCTGATATCAGCCGGGGACTAACAGCCGTTAGTCCGCGGGATGGACAAGCGAGTTAGAAGCTTTGAAGGAAATCAATTAGCTGGGGTGGTGAGGAGGGGGAAAGTAAGGAAGGAGCCCCTTCCTTAGAAATTCCACTTTATCTCCCTCGAATCAGGAATTGGAAATTAATACTAATAGGGATAGCCAAATTCCGTGCTGAATATAGCACTGCTCAAGCTAACTTGGAAATGGAAAATCCACCAATAGAGACTGTACCTGCCTAAGAGCCAAAGTTGTACGTCTGTCCTGGGCGAGATCAGTCAAGACTGGGATCTCTATGGTCCAGGACGGGCGTGGCAACTTTGTCTGACTGATCTGATTGGGCAGGAACACAGTTTAAACCCATTGGTGGATTATCCATCTCCAGTGCTGGAGAAAAATAAATATCATTCATTAAAATAAAGGAATGATGAGAGGGAGACAAATGAAATGTCTAGATCAGAATTCCCCCAACCTTTCTGGCTTGATGGCCCGAAGGAAAGGGAGCAGCAGGGAAATGTGCAGCCACGTGGCTCCATGCACACATGTGCAAGTGGGCCATGCACACCCATGGCCTGCAGGCTGGCTCCCGCGCACATATACAAATGGGTCATTGGCACCCACGTGCCAGTGGGTGCTAGCGTCCCCGCGCATATGCAAATGGGGTAGCTAGTGCCTGCACAGCGGTGTTACCGCAAATGGGGTGGGGCTCGCTAGCTATTCCCAGGGCCCAGTGTCCAATAGGCCACGGCCGGTACCAGGCCGCAGATCATAGGTTGGGGACCCCTGCTCTAGATCAAATTAAAATTAAAATAGTATATAATCAAATACAAAAAATCTGAAATATTCAGAAAATACATCGCTTCCTTTCTTTTTCACATTTGATTCTCTCAAAGGACTGCAATAAGTTTATTAAGCACTTGCACACTTGGTAGTCAACATCATGTGTGTTCATTGACAGAAAAAAAATCCATGAAACTATTCAATTTAAGTATTTTGTTTTACCCAAAGCCCTAAAAGCTGGCATACTCTCACACTGAGATTCTATTATATGGAGCTTCAGCACAAAATTTGCAGAGCCTGCTAGGGTATTTATATTCACAATTGCCACATGTTAATTAGCTTTCCCACTCTTCATCTGTACATTCCTTTCTCCATTGTTGTTATAGCTGGTTTAGATTATTTGGAAATCCCACCTCCATCCCTTGCAAATTTTGGTTGCTTGACGAGAACCAAGACTCAGGTCCTTAAAGAAAACAAGTAATGCATCTCTAATTGAAATCTGAATGGAATTTTAAAAAATAGAAACCTTCCACTTACTTAAATCAAGGGCAAATACGATTCCAAAAAAGAATTCCTTTGCTTAGCCTTGTCTTGTATACATGGAAAGCATTTTGTCACCCCTCCGAACAGAAAATGAAATCCAAGCAGTCTTATTTAGATTAGGTCCACTGAAATCAGTGCAATGCAAATTACATAAAAACAACTCATAAACAAGCTATGAAATGTTAACAGAAATAAAGTCAAAGACATTATGGCAGAGTTGAAATTAAACTTTGTCAATCTACTGTACGATGGAATCTAGTTTTGACAAGTTCTCTCTTATGTATTTGTCGCTCCAATCTCAAAGGACTCTGAGCCCTTTATTTATGTATTTATTTATTCAATTTGTAAGTGTTGATTGGCACACAATTGTTTCTAAAAGCAGGACAGATAAGGAATGTACTAAACTCAATACCTTCAGAGTTGTTTTCTATAAAATTATATTAAGTTTCAGGACTATCTTTCCAAACATATAATTGTATGAATCCAAACAGAATATATCAATATCCACACAGTTGATTTGTCAAGACAAATCGGCACACTATGCTTAGACAGGGGTGTCGAACTGCTGGCCTGTGGGCTGGATGCGTCATGGCGAAACCGCGCCCACTCCATTGCCGGGAATGGGGGAAAAGTCACAATATGTTGCAATGCGTCATGTGATATTGTGAGTTTGACACCCCTGGCTTAGGAGGAGAAATCATAAGTTGGAATGTTGGAAGTGGTTAAATCTCAATCTATCCTAACCTTAACTATAATATTCTGAAGACTTCAGAAGAGACATATTTGATTTAATCATCAAAGTGTTCTATTTTATTTTTCTTTTAACAATCCTGTAACCCCTTGCATTGGGGTGGAGTCGAGGTAACCGATCATACCTCGAGTGTTTATTGGTCGGATGCCCTTCCTGACGCCTATGTAGAATTCATAGTAGACAATAATAAGTCATTGCGCCCAGAGAGAAAAATATCTGCCACTCACAGCCTCCTGATTCTAAGGAGAGCGCTCCACCTCTAGGCCACCGTGCCAGTCACAAAAGTGTTGTATAAAAGAACATTTTGCAATTAACAAAGCGGCAACTACAAGCACTATGAATAATGACTCCAGTAATTGATACTCAATGACACCAAGCTGGCAGGAATAGACAACACTCCAGAAGACAGGCTTAGGATACAGGAAGATCTGGACAGACTTGAACACTGGGCGCTATCTAACAAAATGAAATTCAATGGTGAAAAAAGTAAGGTTCTACATTTAGGCAAGAAAAACCAAATGCACAGGTATAGTATAGGGGGTACCTTGCTCAATAGTAATTAACTGTGAGAGGAATCTCGGAGTCCTAGTGGACAGTCATCTAAATATGAGCCAGCAGTGTGCTGCAGCTGCCAAAAAAAACCAACACGGTGCTAGGCTGCATTAACAGAGGGATAGAATCAAGATCACGTGAAGTATTAATACCACTTTTCAATGCCTTGGTAAGGCCACACTTGGAATACTGCATCCAGTTTTGGTCACCACGATGTAAAAAAGATGTTGAGACTCTAGAAAGAGTACAGAGAAGAGCAACAAAGATGATTAGGGGACTGGAGGCTAAAACATATAAGGAACGGTTGCTGGAATTGGGTATATCTAGTTTAACGAAGAGAAGGACGAGGGGGGACATGATAGCTGTGTTCCAATATCTCAGGGGCTGCCACAAAGAAGAGGGAGTCAAGCTATTTTCCAAAGCACCTGAAGGCAGGACAAGAAGCAACGGGTGGAAACTAACCAAAGAGAGAAGCAACCTAAGGAGAAACTTCCTGACAGTTAGAACAATTAACCAGTGGAACAACCTGCCTCCAGAAGCGGTGAATGCTCCAACACTGGAAGTTTTTAAGAAGAAACTGGACAGCCATTTGTCCAAAATGGTATAGGGTTTCCTGCCTGAGCAGGGGGTTGAACTAGATGACCTCCAAGGCCCCTTCCAACTTTATCATCATCATTATTATTATTATTATTATCTTCAGTATTTAAATGATTGAATTTTAGGCAAAACTTAACATGAGTATAATCCCTAAATATGATGCAGACTCCAAAATAAAGTGTTTTTCAAAGAAAACAAATGAAAAAGCAACAGTAGGCCTAAAAGCAGGGGCCAGGACCCAAACGAACATTCACTGGGAAAGGGAGCAGCATTATCTAGGGCACTAAACTATCATACTTCTAGAGACAGAGTGTACATTTTAATGACATATTCTACAGAAGACCAAGTCTCTGAAGTTGTAAGTAAATTTGAAAGAAGATTACAACAGCTTAGTGAGACGTCGATATTTCTTTTTCTTATGTGCTTATATTCCATTTCACTATATTGCTGATTAACAATTTTATGAGTCAAAGGAGTTTTAAAAAGCCTAGTCCATTCAAACTTACAATACTACTACTAATGGAGAAATAATGTTAATTTTAATTGCATTATAGTTAAATAGGACAGATCATTAAGCACTATATTACAGTAAAACTGCAATTAAATTCAAAACTTGCATTTTATTTCTACAGCTGCACTCATTATAATGTCCATTTTGCAAATCTGATAAAGGGAGAGTTGAAGATCAACAGAGGGATTCCCTCCTTTCTATGCTTTTTCCCATGAACTAAATATAATGGAATTCTAACAGATGTTCTCCTTGGTCATAGTTAATAAAATGAATTCTACAGACAGTGAAAAGCTTGGCTCAGCTTACTAGGATAAACTTTCAGCAGAGGAACTATAGATGTCACCAGCTCATCATCTAACTGTGAGCCCAAGGACGTTCAATTCCCCATACCACTGGCCTTATCGGTATGATCACATTTGGCAAAAATGGTGTGTGAATGCCACATGGAGAGTTTTTCCCTTGCTGTGGCTTAATTTACCCCTTCAGAATCTTTTTTTCCCCAGCACAAGCTGTGTCAATATGCCTCTGTTCTATTTCATGCAACAGGATTCCCGATGCTTCCAGCACAATTACATGTATACATAATATATAATTTTTCATTTTGTTAAAAAAATCATCTGAACCATTTATAGTTATTAAAAACATCACAGTGATCATTAGGCAAAAAGATTCAGCTGAAATGAATAAGCAAAAAGGTAAGCCTTTCATTGCTCAGGGAAACATTCCACAGCAGAGAGATAATTCCAGGTACCGAGCCTCATCACTGTTAAGTGAGTATCAGGAAGCTTTCTAGGTATGAAAAAAGACTAGGCCTTTTTTGTACTCCATTGCCTCATCTTCTACCCACCCAGGAAAAGATACACTCATTTTTAAAGACACTTGGATGGGATTTTATGAATTGTCATCTTCCTACTACCGTATTACTAAGGTGACCAACTTTTTTACAATGAAAAGGAGGACACAAATAAATTGAAGAAAAAAATATTGTAAATAAAAGAAACATTTTATTCATTGCAACAATAATACAGAATACACTATAATATGATAAATGCATAATAAAACATTTGTAACAATAACATTTTATATTGTAATTATGCTTACATGCCACGCCCCCGCCCACAGCCACCCCGCCAGCACTGCTGCCCCGCCATGTAGAGCAGGCCCCGCAGCTCCCAAAGCACCAGCTGCGCCAGCTCCGGCCCGGGGGGCAGCCTGCTGTCGACACACCCCGCCTGCAGCCATCCTGCCAGCACCACCGCCCACCCTGTGCAGCCCCGTGTAGAGCAGGCCCCGCGGCTCCCAGAGCACGGGGGGCAGCCGGCCACCACCACCCCTCATACCCCTGCCCGCAGCAGCCCCGCCACCCCTGCCTCTTGCACCCACAGCCATTATTGCCCTAGTAGGGCTGAAGATCAAGAGAAAGTTACCGTGGCGTCGCCGCTCCAGTCTCCTCCAGGTATCTTCAGGACTAACTAGGAGATGGTGTAGTTGGGTAGCAGGGAGGGGTGCAAAGTTCCTGCCAATTTGCCTTCGCTGCAGACAACTTACATGTGCAAAGTTTGCCGGCCGGTTGTTTTGGTGCGCTCAGCAGCAATTCCTATTGGCTTTCGAAAGCCAATAGGGGGAGTAGCACAGCTCATGCAAAAGTTGAAAAAAAAACCATCAAAAAAAGGTGCCGGAACGCCGTTCTGAGCGTTCTATGAGAAAAAAAGCCCTGCAGATTAGTCTTCAAACATCAAAAAGGAGGACATGTAGGAGGACACTTTTCAAGGGAGGACAGAACTCACAAAAGGAGGACTGTTCTCCCTAAAGGAAGACGGTTGGTCACCTTATTATTACATATAAATGTCTATGGAGATTCTCAGTTATCCAGGTCACAGTTATCCCAAAGATGCTTTTTCACGAGGCAACTGGACTTCCTTGTTTTTCTTTGAAGACATTTCGATTCTTATCCAAGAAGCTTCTTCAGCTTCCAGAGCTGAAGGCGTTTCCCTTCTCATCCAAGAAGTTTCTTCAGCTTCCAGAACTGAACTTCAAAGGAAAAACAAGAAAGTCCAGTTGTCTCATGAAAAAGCACCTTCAGGGTAACCATGACCTGGATGACTAAACATCTCAATAGACAAGGGCAAATAAATTAATTTATGTAACTAATATTAAAGCAGTATAGTGATTGTTCATATAGAAACAGTGAATGAGAATTTAGTCACAAAACATATGAAGGAGGAATGAATCGATCAAGAGGAAAACCAAGAAAGTTGCACAACATCACACAGTTGCAATTTGCAACCTCCAACCTTTCCCACTGACTTTGCTTGCTGGAAGCAGGCAGCAATGTTAGCAAATGGAAATTACATTAATACGGGACGCTGCGATATCACAATCCCAAACTGGCTGACAAAACCCTAGGTTGTGATCAGGTACTTTTGGGGACACTGCAACAGCCACAACTGCAAGGTCCTATTGTATGTACCACTTGTTCAGCGGTTCATACGGCTGCTGAACGAACGTCATTAAGCAAGAACTACCTGTCCAGTACTCCACACTTTATCAGAGGCCAGAAAAGAGATGAACATAACTCTGGTCCTATCAGCATCCATAACCGATATGAAAAAACAAAACAAAAAAACTTCAATAATTAACAACCTGCTTCTCATACATTATAGAACTTTTTCCCGCTTCAAGAAAAATGATAATGTCTGTATTTTCTTTTATTCTCCTTTGATCCAACTTAAATATGGATTCACAACATGCCAGTGGCTTATCTACCCATATATATCTATATATCTATATCTAATATATCTATATCTAATATATCTGTATCTGTATCTATATCTATATATCTAATATATCTGTATCTATATCTATATGTATATCTAATATATCTGTATCTGTATCTCTCTATCTCTATCTCTATCTATCTACACACACACATACACACACACACATCAAACAATTTAACAGACAGTTTCCCACAAACCAGCAATATTTTGAGTTGGGAAATAGCAGCCTTTTAACATAGAGTTAAGCATACAGCATTAGAAAAGATCTAACAGCATTGTACAACTCATCATTTGTGATTTGTTTCATTCTGCCGCGAAGTCGCATTTCATTTCAACAATAATTTGTTTCTCGTTCTATTTGGGCAGGTGCTTCCCTGCCGCCCCCCAAAAGCAATATTTCAAATGAAATTGGTTTTGAAGGAACTTTTTATGAATATACATAATAGAAAAGGCCCCAATTAAATTCCAACAAAATGTTGCCATTTTCAGTAAACAAAGGTCAGGTTTTATGCTAAGAGACCGGCCTGGAAATTAATTACCACCCTGATAGATGTCAAAACACATTTTTGAGAGGGAATAGCATTCCATTGCAAGTGTGTGTTTTATCTGATAGGATACAAAAAAGAAAAAAGAAATCAAATCAGTATTCTTTACCAACTACATTTATTCAACGCCCCCTTAGAGAAATCAAAAAGCCTTGTTAGCCTTTTCATCTTCTTTTTCTTTCTTCTCTCTTTCTCTTTTTTGCAACTAACTGGAATCTTTGCCAAGCAACCTGTGTTTAGTGAGCCAGAAAACAAGCACAGAAAACAAGAAGGTGGAGGATGTTCCTGTTTTGAGAAAAGCAGGTGTCATCTCCTCATACAACTAAATAATATAGGAGGTGCTACAAAAAAGCACACCCTATCCCCATTTCTCCCAGTAACTAGAGGAAGTATACCTGTGAAGGTTCTAGCAGTTAGTGTATATAACAGCATTTACACACAGAACAAAAAAGTCATTATGATGTTCTTTCAGCCCAAGATAGCCATTACCAGCTGATCAAAACCCATCAAGGAAAAGATTTAAAAGAAAAAATAAAGAAGAAATTGGCATTTGAAATAGCAATTTTCAGATGTCACAAAACTCCGAGCTGTTTCACAATTTATATTTTGTGTTGAAACATGCAAAACATTTTAACCTCCTTGCTTTATGGTGCCCAAAATGTTTATCCTACTCCCCTCCCCAAAAGGGGAAAGTTGAGAGAGAGGGAGAGAGATGGAGAAAGGAAGAGAGGAAAGAGGAGAGAGAGGGGGCAGAGGGGGAGGGGAAGGGGAGAGAGAGAGGGAGGGAGAGAGAGAGAGAGAGAGAGAGAGAGAGAGAGAGAGAGAGAGAGAGAGAGAGAGAGAGAGAGAGAGAGAGAGATATTAGTGTAGCGATTAATGCATCAAAGTAGAAACCGGAAGACTAGTGTTACCTCCTGCCCAACTGCGCTAGTTTTTGAGATCAATTGTGGGAAAGTTTTGGCATTTGCCAAAGAACACATTCTTTTGGACTACGTTTGCTTTAAGCTACAAAAATTTGGGGCACCTCACAATATTGGAGGAGACCATGCATTCTACAGTAGTGGCCAAAATTGTGGAAACTTTTTGGGAAAAGTGTATTTTTGAGGTTTGATGGCTAATAACACCGCTTTTTTTTTAGTAGTACCATAAAATTATATATCAATGGAAAGATAATTTAATCAAGAATGTAACGCAACAAAGTTTGTTCAATTATCTGTACTGTGTTCTATGAAAAGTTATAGCCAAATAACCAGAAAAAGGAAGCACAACTTGCTTAGGTTGATATCAGGTAGCTTTCCTTCGTCTGATTGTAGCCAATGAGTAGGAGTGTTTAGAGAGCCAGTCAGGTGTCATCTTGTTTTGGCAATGGGCCAATCAAATCACAGTAGGATTCAGTTATTGATGTCATGTATTGAAGCTGAGAGGAGGACATTTGTCAGTGTGTTATGTGATCGCTAGCAAGTTGGTTGGTTTTTTTTTTTGTGTTCTTTCATTTAGTGAGCTTGTAAAACATAACAAAATTAAAGTAATGGTGCAAAGAATTGATTGGTTGCCCAGAAAGCGATGTAAAATAGTATTAGTAAATGAACAAGGCTACAGTTATAAAGAAATTAGAAGAAAATGGGTGGAAACTTAACCAAAGGTGGCATTTCTACCGTATACTTTTCCCAAAAGGTTTCCACAATTTTGGCCACTACTGTAGTCCTGTCTTAACCATGAAGCCATCTGGGTGATCTTGACCCAGTTTTCTCTAAGCCCTGAGAAGAAGGCTGTAGCAAGCCATTTCCAAAACTTTGTCAAGAAAAATGCAAGGACTTAACCAGAAAGTTACACCAGAAGTCAATGCTGACTCAATATACTGTATATATTATGTATATATGTATATACACAAACAAATCTGAACATTTGTATGTCATATATAATTGCCAACAATTCTGCTAAATAATATTCTGAAATCTAAAAATATCTCACAGCAAATTAATTTTTTACAACGCCAGCTTTTTATGTTAATGATCAAAGAAATGAAAATAATGAATCTTGCAAAGTGGAAGAATTCTGAATTAGTAAATAAGCTGGGGAAGTGATTAGCATATAAACTAAGAAAAGAAAGTGAGAAGGAATAGATTAAAATTACAAAATAGGAATGTTATAATGGATGATATGGATATGCAAAGAATATTATATCAGTATTGTACAAAACTATACAAAGGAGGAGAAATTTCCCCAGCAAAAGTGGATGAATGTTCAAAGAAACAAAATTTACCTAAAATGAAGAATAAACAAAAGCAGATGGAATGGACCTATAACAGTAAAGGAATTTTGTGAGGCTATTTAAAAAAAAAAAAAAGGAAAACTCCAGGCCTACACAGATTGCCAACCTCCTATTATAAATATTTTGAAGATGAACTGTTATAATATCTTCAAAAAATGATGAATTCTATTCTAAATAGTGTTAGGATACAAGAAAGTTGGTCAACTGCAAACATAGCATTAATTCCTAAAGAAGGTGAAGACCTGACTATCAAAAAATATTACTAATATCTTTATTGAGTAATAATTAAAAAAAATATTATGACTTTAGCTAAAAGGTTGAAAAGTGTCTTGCATGATTATATACATGAAGATCAATGCGCTTTTTGCCTAAAACATGGTTAAGGGGCAATATTAGAAATATTTTCTTAACGTATTAAAATATTCATAACATCTTGAAAATCAGACCGCACTGAGGTTTCTGGACTTGGAGAAAGCATTTGATAACTTGAATGTGTTAGGGATGCTTTCTTCTTTTTTCCATTGGCAATGCCATCAAATCTTCATTTACAGAAAGACTGTGGTTGGATTAGACTTCTTTTTAAGGATATAAGTGAAGGAAAATGAAAGGACAAATACTTTTTGAATCAAGGAAAAACGACTGCAGCTCATAAATGCAACACCATGCAGGTAAACTTTGTCTCTTGGTCTAGACCAGGGGTAGGCAACCTCGGCTCTTTTATGAGTCATGGACTTCAACTCCCAGAATTCCTGAGTCAGCAGGAGTTAAAGTCCATGAGTCATAAAAGAGCCGAGGTTGCCTACCCCTGGTCTAGAAGCATCTTTTTGTGCCTTTTTTTTATTAGAACTAGTTTGTTTTTGTTTCCTGTTTTGCTTTAATTGAAATCACTTTTTATTCGCTCCAATACCAATGGGGCAAACCATTGGAGATCTGGCTATCCTCCCAGATGCCTGGATCAGGAGATAGGTAAGTTCTGCTACTATTGATAATGGGTGGGTTACCATTGGATGTGTGGGCGGTTACTTTGTTGGGATTGTGTGTTTTAATCTTGTCAGCTGCCCAGAGTCATCTGTGAAAGATGGACATCTATATAAATCATATAAATAAATTATACATTTTAAAAAATAGGTTGTTTGCACCAATTGCTATCAAAAATTGCTAGTATCGTTGGTTCAATTTATTCACTGCAAATTAAAAATATTTAATCTGGATTTGAGCTGTGGAACAAATTATCCTTTTTAATAAGTCCAGACTGGTTCCTTGATTAGCTTCTATGTTAGGAAGGCAGGAAGGTACTCCTAATAAGTTAGAACATAATTTATCTGAAGCATTTCTATAGCACTCTACATTTCATTTTGTATTTGTGGGCCCTGTGTGATTCATTCAATCCTTTAGAACATGCAATAATTACTATTTTGCTACTTAAATATGTACACAAGTTAAAACCACAGGAAGACTACAATCAGCTTGCCAGGTCAGGCCATTAAATAATAGAGAATGTATTCAGTGCAATATCAGGATTAATTACTGTATATTAACAGTTTTTCCTAATTCATGTTATTCATTTACTCATCCAGTCTAAATTATGCTGTAACTGAAAGCCTCAGAGCAATACACAAAGTCAACTGCTATGAAGTCTCAGTGCAAACTCTTCTATGATCAGCCTTGCTTTCCATTCAGTGAAGAAGCATTTTTTTATCACTCCTTATCAATGCTTTCTCCACCCCTTAACGAAATAGAAAAGCAAATTGTGTTACCTCTCTTAATACTGTGCTTTTGTAACCACGGTAGAGTCCTAGGATACCCTAAAAAAATCAACAAAGAAAACCAATCAACTCCTGCAAATTGTTAGGGAAGGCTGAAAACATATTGAGGATTAGATGATAAGCAGAACAGCTTTACTAAGGATAATGTAATGGCTTCCAGGAAATTGACAATATTGATTATAAACACACTACCCATTGACTTCCTGAGTTTTATCTCAGTTTTGAATGGGTTCATCATCTAGAACTGGACATTGAAGGGATAATATAAAGTTAATAACCTAGAAGAACAAAGAGAGAAAGAAATCTGTTGCTGACTCTTATAGTCACTGGCTACTCAAAATACATACCATAAAAGAAAGTAAAGCAACTCCTGGACTTATGACTGTAATGGAGCTCAACACTTCCCTCTTAAGTCATGATGGTTGTATGTTGAGGCACCTAGGTAACTGACCTGATTTTACAGTCTTTTTTTTTTTGTGGTGGTCATTAAGCAAACAAAGCAGTTGTTAAACAAATGTCACAATCCTATGGGCATTTCTTTGCTGGAAACCAGCCAAAAAAAGCAACTTGTAACTCACATCATGTGACATGGAAGGCTGCAACCAGCCATGAAGGTCAGCTGGTTGCCAAGTGTCCAAAATGCATAGGGTGTGTGTGTGTGTGTGTGTGTGTGTGTGTGTGTGTGTGTGCATTGTGTTGTGATGCTATCAAAACTCCACAATTTGGTCACAAGTAACTTTTGAGGTGTCCATCATAATGAAGTGACTGGTTGCTAAGCAAAGGCTACTTGTAAGTTAAATTTAGGAAGAAATAAATATTTAACAGTGTTAATGGGCAGGAAAGAAGTTTAATAAATAAAAATAAACTTTAAAAATTTCATACTGATTTCATTGTCAGGGTCGGAGTGTTAAATTTCCTATTTTCTTTTTATTGTCAGTCACTTTCCAATTTAACCATTAAAATACTCCCTTATTTTAAATACTATTTAATAACTTGGAAACAATTTAATTAAATTAAAATGACTGTAATAATTAAACAATTAAAATAAATAACTTAAGTTATTTGGGTTAACTTAATTCAATTAAGTTAAATTCTAATTAAAAACAAAAACAATATGACACCCTGCATCTTTTCTCAAGGCCAAATGTTCCCTCTTAAGAAATTTTTTTTTTAAAGATAGCTGCCTCAGCTAAGTGTCCTCAGCTAACTACTGTAATAAAGAAAAATAAAAATTTTGGAAGGTTAGAGCCAATATCATTATACAGTTATCATTAGACAAAGAGAGTCACCATTATCTAAAAATATATGCACATATGCATGGAAAGCATAAAAGCAAACATCTAAGAAAGCCAGTTGAAGAGACAAATGAACAAGTAGCAATTAATCCATTAATGTCCCAGCAATACCAACCATAAAAGCTGGAAAAGAGAAAGTGCTTCTTATTTGGACAAGAGCTCCCCTTCTCTCATCCTGGTTTTTGGGCAGTTCTAGTAATGAGAGATAACTGGAGATATAAGTGTGTGTAAGTATGTGGGTGCCTACAATATTTTGTTAAACCAATAATGCTTTATTGTTGAAAAGAACTCACTGCTCTTATTACTTATAGCAAGATCCTAACTGATTCTTATTTAGAATCCTAATTGAAAGTTAGGGATAAATATCTCACTGAACTATCTGTGTGTGTTTGTGTGTGTGTGTGTGTGTGTGTGTGTGTGTGTGTGTGTGCATGCATGCTTTCCTTCAATAAATTGCCTCTGTTCACTAACAATTCTGCACACTTAACATCTTCAAGGCACCCAGTCTCAACTGTCTACAAGTTGCAGATCAGAGCAAGTGAGAGCTGGAAAGTACCTGCCCCAATGGGAAGCTTAAAGAATAAGGTCTCGCTATATTGAAACGGATACATACAAACATTTTTCAGGGGAAAGTTTGATAACTTTGTAAACCCGTCTAGAAGAAATTAGGCAAGCGGTAGGACGAACTGTCCTGTGGGAAGAGGTCTAGAAGAGGTGCAGGTAAAAATTTTCCCCAAACTGGTGCTTTGAAGTTTGTCATCTAACTCATGGCAGCCATATTGTAAATAGCCAAATCATCCCATGCCCATTTTTCAAAAGTGTTCACAATATCTCCTCATGGTGATGTACTCTTCAACCCTTCAAAGTTAGGGTTTTCTTTCCTGAATATACTATTTGTTAGCTCCAATAAGTTAAAGACCCCCCCCTCTCTCTCTCTCACATACACACACAGAGAGACACACCCACACGGCTTCTCTTCAGCCTTACCTCTTCATAGACAGTTTGGGAAAGGATCCGTAAGGTACTGGAGGATGGGGACACTTGTGCTCTTTGTTTCACAACTTCAGCAGGAACCCGTATTAGACAAGCAACCTGAAAAAGCCAATATAATTTAGAGTAAGACCTTGGTGGAGCTGCAAGGCCTGGCAAGGATTGCAATGGCCAAGAAACCTGTGGCCTTAATGTGAGCAGTGGAGGACTAACACTATTTACTAGAGGAATCAGATGTCAGAAGGAAGGCTGAGAAAGTATCTACAGACCCCTCACTTCCTGGATATAAACTGTTTCAACTCTTCCCCTCGGGATGCCACTATAAGGCATTGCATGCTAAAACAACCAGACAGAAAGACTAATTCACACAGCACTGTCTTATGCCTAAGGATATTTACCCATCCTGTATGGCTGTAGTAATAGTATTATCCTTCTCTTGATCTCTATTACCCCATCTTGTTGGCACCACCTTATGATTATCATTACTTTGTTGCTTTGCATTTAAATTGAGAGCTTCTGCACTGGAGACAAATTCCTTGTGTGTATAATCACACTTGGCCAAATAAAGCATTTTCTATTTCTATTTCATTCCATTCCATTCCATTCTATTCCTATGCTACTCCTATTCTATTCTATTCTATTCTATTCTATTCTATTCTATTCTATTCTATTCTATTCTATTCTATTCTATTCTATTCTATTGTTTCACAACTTCAGCAGGAACTCGTATTAGACAAGCAACCTTGTCTATTATTCTATTCTATTATTATTCTATTCTATTATTATTCTATTCTGTTCTGTTCTGTTCCGTTCCGTTCCATTCTACTCCTATGCTACTCCTATGGTAATTTCTATCCCAGTTATGGCGAACCTTTTAGAGTGCCCCAAAACTGGCCCTGCCCCCACTCCACCCCCTGCCCTGCCCCGCCCCCACCCTGCCTGCATGCAGGGCCACTCACTGCTTCCAGGGCCCACCGCAGATCACCCAGGCAGCCCAGCAGCACCATGGTGGCCACACTCTCTGCCCGCGCCCCGCAGCATCAACTGTGTGGGAAAGGGCGTGAGGGCAGAGTCTTGTCTACGCTGCCTGGCTGCCATGTCCTTGGCTGCGCTGCTCTGTGTGGGCCATGCTCGGGGGTGACTCTCTGGTGAGGAGGGGGTCAGGGAGGGAGGCGAGGGTGGGGCAACGTGTGCCCACAGAAAGGGCTCTGAGTGCCGCCTCTGGCATGCGTGCCATAGGTTCGCCACCACTGTTCTATCCTACACTAATTCTGTTCTATTCTATAGTGCTCTGGGACAGGTGATGATATGGCAGTGAGATAGGCGCAGTGAATGTAATGGGTAGCCTTGCCCAGAACTTGATCTCTGACTACTCCTCTCTGGCTATGGACATATCTCGCCTCCCCATGTGTGATTCATATTCCGATGTTCAGAAAAACAAACAAAACAAAGAAACAAAAACAAACCCCAATTAACTTTTCTCAAGTTAATTCTATAGAACGCTCTCTTCTTACAAGCTTCTCAAGATAAATTGAGTTCCACTGCAGATAGAACGGTGACCATTTCACTCATATCAGAACTCTTCAGCTTATTCCATTTATTTTATTGTACATGTCACAGAGAGCTAATGGCAAAGAACAGCCATTCCGTGTGCTTTCAAGCTACAGGCTACCTACTGAAATAAATTATTCTCACTGATTTTGACCCAGATAGTTACTTGAGGACTCTTGAAAATCAATCCTCAATAGGTTGTCTAGATGTATTGGGCCACTTATCTTATTCTTTATATGACTGATGGAAAACATGGGTTTTCCTGCATAGAATGTTTGCCTAGTAATCAACCCACTAACCTATTTGATATTTTTCTTTGGCAATGAAGCATCAGTATGGTCATAAAATCATAGCATGGAAAGAATTTAAAGGTCAGCTAGATGAAAACTCTGCCCAATCAAAGAATCTACTTCAATAGCATCCTTGACAGACAGTCACTGAGCATAAATTTAAACACTTCCAAGAGAGAGAGGGAGGGAGGGAGGGAGGGAGGGAGAGAGAGGGAGAGGGAGAGGGAGAGGGAGAGGGAGAGGGAGAGGAGAGAGAGAGAGAGAGAGAGAGAGAGAGAGAGAGAGAGAGAGAGAGAGAGAGAGAGAGAGAGAGAGAGAGAGAGAACTATCTCCCACATCTATCTGTTCCACTTTTAAATAGTACTTACCAATAGGAATCTTTTTGCATTTTAAGTCTGTTATCCCTTATACTGTCTTCTGAACAATTTTATATGAATTGAATGATTTACCTATTATCTTCAGGTCCTTGTTTTCCTATCTTTTTTTGAGGATTGCCTTAAAATTTCATTATTTAATATATGGGCCAATACTGCCATCTAGTGATCACAATTGCAATACTTCATAAGCATAGATCTATTTTTGTTGCGAAAAGTTTGATACTAACTCTTTCAAATGTTTACAGGGACAATGGGGAAAAAAACTACATCTACCTCTATACTACACTAAAACTCTCGACATTACCATTAACTGAGCAAAACAGAACATCACAGGGCAACAATTTTTGAATCAAGCTACCTCAAAAGGGCTTAGATACAGAATGCATCCAAAATCAGAGAACCGTAACTCCCAAGGAAATGAAATTTGGGGAAGTTGTGGTTGCTTCAGGCACCTGCTATGGTCACATGATAGCCATTTTGAACAGTCGTGACAGTCTTGCAATCCCTTGCTCCCACCCCCACCGAACAAGCAAAGAATTGACTCATCATGTGGCTCTTAAAGAAACAAGGGTTGTATGTGTGAAAAATGGTCATAATTTACTTTTTTCAGTGCTGTTATAAGTTCGAACGGTCACTAAATGAACTATTGTAAGTTGAGGGCTACCTATATGTTGGAAAGCATTCATAACTGAAAGCCTTGAATTGCATTGCCCACTGAAGGAACAAGGCAATGAAATTAATCTAAATGAAAATAACAGAAAGCCACAGAGGCCATATGCAACCTCATTTGGCCTTCTAAAGTAAGCTGCCAAAACCTCAGCAGAAAAAGTACCAATTTTCACCTATTTTCTGCAGAAAGTAAGGGACAAAGTAAGCATGTTAAGCATTCACAATGTTTTAAACCATCCATTTTGCCCTTTAAATCCCCTACAAATCTCACTCCAATACAGGAAACAAGAGAAAATTCAACACTGCTACGCCATGCATCCTTTAGCTTCTGGATTCTAAGATATGTTATTTTACAATTAATATATTAAATATTGATAATATATTTACTCCTCATCCCTTCAATCATTTCTGCTGTCTGGTTTGGTGGAGGACACGTCACCTTGAGCTTTATGGACACTCACTATGAGTGATGTAACCTAGACTTCAGCAACCAGAAGATTTGACTCTCTACAAAAAACAAAAAAAAATTCCAAGATTTTTTTCAAAACAGGTATGTCTCAAAAACATAGTTTTCATCAGTAAAATTTTATCATTTAACCTGCTTGGCCTGAACTTGTTATCACAGGCCAGTATCATCAATCATTCTTATCACACCAACTCATCACCTAATCAGAGGAGACAGACTGAGATGTGATCAGAAAGCATGATGTGAAAGTTAACAATGAAGCTGCTGCTTCATGACCCAGACAAAAATGTGTACACTGTGTCCTGACATTGCTAGAGTGAAGCAATCCTTCCTCTTGAAGTAATAAGCTGGTCTGCAATACCGGTAGTAGTTGTGGTCTTTGAGACTCTGGAGCTGTGTCTCCTCATAGCCATGGAGGTCCACTGGGCCACTTAGTCCAACACATTTCGCAAGGTTATCATTTTAAGAATAAACTTGGAGGAGGGAGGCAGAAATATGTAAACTTGAAGCCCTGAAAGAAGCCTTAGAACAGGGGTGTCAAACTGCTGGCCCATGGGCCGGATATGTCACACCAAAACTGCGTCCACTCCATTGCCAGCAATGGGAAAAAACTCGCAATATGTCGCAACACGTCACGTGACGTCACAAGTTGAGTCTTGGCATGAAAGCCAGCTTAGCTATTCTGAGAACAACAACAACAACAACAATAATAAAAAAAGTTGGAAGGAACCTTGGAGGTCATCTAGTCCAACCCCCTGCTCCGGCAGGAAACCCTATACCATTACGGACAAATGGCTGTCCAGTCTATTCTTAAAAATGTTGGAGCATTCACTGCTTCTGGAGGCAGGTTGTTCCACTGGTTAATTGTTCTAACTGCCAGGACGTTTCTCCTTAGTTCTAGGTTGCTTCTCTCCTTGAGTAGTTATGGTCCCCAAAATTTTGAAGGGCCTTTGGGTGAAGAAGGTTGGGGATCATAGTTCAATAGCTCTTCTGAGGGTTAAACTAAAAGGCCAATCATAAAAAACAGATCTTGAAAATGCTAACTGTAAGGGAGAGGGTAAAGACTTAAGTTATAGCTACAGTAGGAAAAAGCAGGGAAAAGAACAAAGAGATGAAGTCTATTACTGAACCAGGACTGCAGTCTCAAAATAGTCTACAAATATATATCCGTATCTATTACCTAGCCAGGGCTACCTGTAACTACTATACCATTTATCACTAGTTTAAACGTAACTCTTGGGAGTTTGGAGGTTAGGAGGAAGCAACAACATCTGCAGCATAGTAAATCCTATAAACTGAAGTAATGTGGGTTGTAAAAAACAGAAAGAGAATGCGCCTGAATATAATTCCCATAAAAAATATGTGGGCAGCTGCTTAGATAGCTGACAGTTCTTAATTTGCTGGTTTGGGCCTTTAATTGTGTGATGAATCTGCTGGTGTGGCTTGTAACTCTCTGCTTCCATTCATCTTGATTTACAAGCAATTTCCAGTTGCAGCCATAATTTGAGTCTCCTCCCAATATAACTGCCCTTCATTTTCTCCAACAGGCTCTAGTGGCAGGATCTCATTCCCCCACCCCCAGCACTTTTAACATTGTTAACTACTCTCTTGCACAAGAGTTTGGCAGCATCCTACCATCTTTATAACATGAACAGACCCCAAAGTTTATGAATATTTCAGAATCTGTTGTAATTTGTTCAAAAGTCACTGCTCATGTCCTATCAGTCCCTTTATCATACATTGGATCATAGACACCCGCTTTATGCAGCTCAGGTTCATACAATGTTCAAAACCAAAGCTAGCTACATTATGGTTTGGGGCAGGATGTGAAGTCAGCCATTATGGCATATAAACCATACTTTAAAGTTTAGGATCTTGTTCAAGCCAGATAAATGGTTGACTAATGCAATGATTGCTTAATAATTATTTAATTCATAGACCTCATTTGGTTTAATATTTATTGTTTTATCATAAAAAATAAAATACAAAACAGTAAAAACAAACAAACAACATGAAACAAAAAAGAAAGCATACATTCAACCCTAACAACAACAAAAAGGAAAAAAAATAGTGTACAAAAAGAGGGAAAAAATGATCAATTAAATTTAACATTTAACCTGTGGGTATTAAAAGAAAAGAAAAAGCAGTAAATTCTCCTCTGCCTTTTTGTATTTATATTTTATATTTATATTTATTTATATATCATATATTTATATTATTATATATTATAAAATAATATATATTATTTTATTTATATACACACACATATGTGTGTGTAAAAGGAGAGGAGAATTTACTGCTTTTTCTTTCCTTTCAACACCCAACCAGGGCAGTGATGGGATTCAGCCAGTTCGCACCAGTTAGGCAGAACCGGTAGCTAATTTTTTGTTGCCCAGAATGGACTTCTGGAAGGGGCATCCACACAGAGAGCCATTTGTTTACATATTTGAATCCCACCACTGATATATATATATAAATATGAAAACAGAAGAAAAAGCAGTCAATGGGTTATTAAAAAAAGACCTCATTTTTGTTGGATTCCTATAATATGCTAAAACACAAATCCTGCATTCATACAACATAGTAATCCAAAACCAAGCTATATTGTGAATGAAAGAGTTAAGCTTTTTCACTATAATGTCTACAGGTTGTCCTCAACTTACAACCATTCCATTCAGTGACCATCTGAAGTTACAGCAGCACTGAAAAAAGTGACTTATGACTGTTTTTTTCCACACTTAGGGCCATTGCCACATCCCCAAGGTCACATGACCAAAATTCAGATGCTTGGCAACTGGTTCATATTTAATGACGGTCGCAATGTCCTGGCATCATGCAATCACCTTTTGCGACCTTCTGACAAGCAAAAATCAACGGGGAAGCCAGATTCACTTAACAACCGTGTTACTGAACCACTGCAGGGGGTTCACTTAACCACTGTGGCAAGAAAGGTCTAAAATGGGGCAAATCTCACTTAACAATGGTCTCACTTAGCGACAGAAATTTTGGGCTCAATTGTGATCGTAAGTTGTGGACTACCTATATATAATGACTCTCTGGGTTTCAGGCTGATCCCAGGCCATGTGGGACCTTCTGTAGGCAAAGCATGCTCTGGGTCACTCAGCCGTGGAGCCTCCTTAAAATAGAGAGCCTTGCGATTCGTAGTTGAGCAGTTTCAAGGATCACTTGCCTGTTTCTCCTCCAACAGAAAGCTGCAAGATAAAAGTCAGGTCTCTCCTGATGAGAATTCACAAGTAGCTGCCAATAAAAAAGCCTGCTATCCTATCCAGCTCAATCAGAGCAATCTATAGAGTAGGGCCATGATTTTGCAATGCACTAGAGACATTCTGAGAACATAAAATAGCAATCTCACAGGAACCTAAGCTTGTGCCTGCATCTTATTACTACATATCTATATACCAGCCATTTGTTACAGTCCAACAACAATTAAAGTGTGGGGAGGGAAGTGGTGCTGAAAGTTGAGGCCTGCTTACCAAATAATAGTCTTTTCCTGTGGTTATGGCTTGATTAAAGTTTAATGACTAATCAATAAAGCTATAATTACAATTTTTATTCTTCTGTGTGCAATTTGGGTCACAAAGAAGAATCAATCAAAGAGTTCAATAGCATTTGGCAGGGGAGAAGGGAATGACAAATTCTCATCCACTGGTGCCAGCTCTGAGACCAGCACACCATGGCTCCAGGTTCCTGGCACAACTAACGGCAACCAGTAAGTTAGAGAAGAAAAATTACAACCCATCTACCATTTGTCCATTTTAACTAAATGGCCAGGCAATTATATGGAGGTAATATTGATATCCAATAAGCTGAAGTGGGCTATACTGTGGGTAGGTGGTCTCTTCCTGGAGGATGCTTATTGATGGGAAGAAACAGGTCCATATATCTCTCTTTAGCACAAAATTATTTTCCAAAGTATAGATAGCCTTAGTAATAAGAAGAGGCATTGCAGATTTTCAACCAGGCTCAATAACTTTAAGATGTGTGGACTTCAACTTCCCAAATTCCTCAACTAACATACTGGCTGTGGAATTGTGGGAGTTGAAGTCCACGCAACTTAAAGTTGCTGAAGTTGAAAAACATTTAACTAAGTCAGGGGTGTCAAACTGCCGGCTTGTGGTATCAACCCAGCCATTACTAAAATGGAATTGTGTGGATTGATTTATCCATACTCTTAACAGCTTCAGAGAAGGACCATTGCAATGATACAGTAGATATATATGTCTTTCTCGGTATTGATAAATCTGTGTTTTATTACTGCTGTTGTACTATTATGCTGAGGTACCTTGTGGGGTAGTGTTTTAAAACAAGGCCATTTCATAGAAGAACCACAATTATGGATCTTTTTTCTAGGAGACACAGTTGACCCTGGTGCTACTGAATTTTAGTTATCTTCTACAATCCTATCTATTCTATCTGGAATTGAGATGTAGCTGTCTATTTACCGGTAGAATTGAGATGTAGCTGCTAAGTACACTGTCACGAGTGTATGCTTTAATTATTTTTATGTTATATAATCATTATCTTATACATTACTACCCAGTTACTCCAGAAGGTGGGAAAAATCATAACAATGGGGTTGTTTAAGTACATTTCACTAAATATAAACTTTTACTTACTACTTCTCCAAAGGAGGCAGCCATCATATGAATTATTGGAGCAAAATATGGAGAAGCATCTGTGTGCAGGACAGCTTTCGTATATTCATAAGTGACAAAAAAGGCAGCAGCTGAAATACAAAATGGAATGTCTTTTAAGTCCCCTAAGAGTCCTTATGATTACATACAATGTTTGTACAATATACAGTAAATATCAAAAGAAGATGGTCCCCTTTGTTTGTAGGAACCATCATATTTACAAATATTTTCCATAGTATCAGGCATCTTTCGCCCCATTCCAGTTTTTTTTTTAACCAACCATGCTGCTATGATAGTCATTTTGTGAAGGAGCAAGCCTTTCTCTATGATAATCCTCATCATGTTGTCAAATTGTCTGACATATCCAACAACAAAGATACTAGGTCCCGTGCTGTTTCTAACACACAATCTTCCAGAGATGGATTGTCAGTAACTCAACCTTTCTTTTTTCCCCCAAATCAGCAGGATCCAAAAATGTAAAACTAAAAGTGATAAGTTTAAAATAGGGAGACATGATAAGACAAATAGAAAAGCCAAATGATTGTTTTCTTGGAAATACAACAAATACCAACAAACAAAAAGTGGGACATTTGGAGGCCAACCATATGATGCTTTCTTGACATGTGGAGGCTGTGAGGTCCCGGACTGGGAAGAACAGCCTTCAGCTGAACCCTAGTAAGATTGAATGACTTTGAGAGTTAGGAGTATCCAGATATACTGGTTTCTCCTGTTATTTTGTACAGTATTTTTAACATTACTTAGCTGTCCAATGTCACTACAGTGAGATGGGCATCAATATGAATTTAATACAATTAACTTCAAGAAATCCTCGACTTATGACAATTGGGATCAGAATTTCCATTGCTAAGCAAGTTGATTGTTAAGTGAATCAGCCTGATATTTTTTTGTCCAACAGCTGTTAAGTGAGTCACTGGATCGCACAGCCATTAAGCAAATCTGTCTTCTCCCATTGACTTTGATTATTAGAAGCCATCTGGGAAGGTGGCAAACAGCAATCTCATGATCCCAGGATGCTGCAACTATAGTATTTAATAATAAAGTTGGAGGGGACCTTGGAGGTCATCTAGTTCAACCTCCTGTTCAAGCAGGAAACCTATACCATTTCAGACAAATGGCTGTCCAGTTTCTTCTTTAAAAATGTTCAGTGTTGGAGCATTCACAGCTTCTGGAGGCAGACTGTTCCACTGATTAATTGTTCTGACTGTCAGAAAATTTCTCCTTAGTTCTAGGTTGTTTCTCTCTTTGATTTTCCTTTCATTGCTTCTTGTCCTGCCTTCAGGTGCTTTGGAGAATAGCTTGACTCCCTCTTCTTTGGGGCAACCCCTGAGATACTGGAACACTGCTATCCTGTCACCCCTCGTCCTTCTCTTCATTAAACTAGACATGCCCAATTCCAGCAACCATTCCTTGTATGTTTTAGCCTCCAGTCCCCTGATCATCTTTGTTGCTCTTCTCTGTACTCTTTCTAGAGTCTCAAATACATGCTGGTTGTCAAGCACCCAAATTTTGCTCACGTGACCATGGGGATGCTGTGATGGTCATAAGTGCGAGGACCAGTCATAAGTCAGGTTTTTTTCAGTGCTGTTGTAACTCTGACAAGTTGCTAAATGTAAGTCGGAGAACATCTGTGCTTACAAACAGCACTTTGGATCCAAGGCCAAAATGGTGTTTCAGAGGAGGTACAGGATCTGTGTGACATTTGTCAACAGTTCCTTAGAGAAGCTATTTTTTTTCCTGGACCAAATATGTAATTCCAGGAAAATAGGCCTTGAACGCAATCCATGCTTCAGAGAAGGCAGACTTGTACTGCATGACATAAGAATAATTCTAACAGGACTTCCGGTTCCAGTTCACGGCGCTCCTAGTCGTACGAGTAGACTCGTCTCCTTGTCGGCTAGCTTTCCCTCTGCCGGTCGACCCTTATACGGGTCGAAAGTCATCCTGGAGGGTGCGACTTCCGTCAAGGAGACTTCAGCTTGGCTGCGGAGGAGCAGCAGCTCCTCCAGCTGTCCGGGCGATCTCTGAGGGCCGACGGAGAAGAAGATCGGCCAGTAAAATGGCCGATCACCCTGCTGCTTCAAACCGCAAGTCAAAGAACATCTAAGCTGTAAGAACCCCTGTGGTGAATCCGGGTAAGACTTTTTCTTGTCACTTTCTCTATTTTACTTTGCTTTTGGAACCTGTAAGAGCCTTGTTGGAATTATTTCTCTGGCTTGAGAAGGCAGCTTTTACATGTTTGGGAAAGAAGCCTTTTTTTTTTTAAAGACTATATTTTATTTTCATACTTTTTGGGATACAGAAAATTCTCTCTCCTTTTTTTTAAAGAATTGTACTATCATCTGGTGTTGGAAGATTATTTCTTCTTTCACATTATACTTTTAAAGACTGGAAAAGACTTTTTTTAACCTACTGAGGACATCTAGTGGCGAAAATTTAACATTGTAATTTCTGGTTATTGTTTGAAAAGTTTTGACCTTCAAATTATTCTTGAAAAAAGATAAGCTGTCCAGCTGTTGGGAACTGTGGGGATGGACACTGACTAATCTTTATCAAATACAATCCCCACAAAAAAGAAAAAGAAAAAAGAGATTTTTTTCTACTTACTATTAAAATGGAGGAATCGCATTCATAACTAAACTATAATCTTATACTGGAAAAGATATATGAGGCCACTGCAGAAATTTGTGCCATATTGAAAGAACCTATTACAGAACTAAAATCCAGAAATCTCACGTCAAACATTCAAACGGATGCTCAGACTACATCTGACTATTTGATAAATCAAAACACACCAGAAGAGGAATTAAAAGAGGAACTCATCATACCTTACAAATCTCTCATTTGTAACTTTGAGGAACAGGAGAAGCAAAGACTGAGATTTGAAACTACAAAGCAACGATATTTTAAGGAGGAGAGAAACAGACACCTGACACAGAGGATGGGACTCTTATTCTTTCAAAGCTTACTGCAAGCAACAAAAATACATCTACTGGCTGAAAGGGAAGCGTCTTTATGGAAACCTACCTGGCATAGGAAAAAAGCCAGAATTAGATTGAAAAGAGAAATTTAAAATGGTGTAATGGAATAAAAGACAACGCTGGATTTACGGACTGTTTTAAGGATCAAGGCTGATAGATATTTTAAACAGATTAAGAATGTACTGGATCTGTGTATTCATGTACTGAATAATAGACTCAATTTGATGAAAACCATTATGTATTGGAACTGAAAAAATGATGACTATTTAGATTGGATGGTTTCAATAATCAATGGAGTGTTTTAAATTAGTAAGATGACCTTTTTGTATAACAAAGACGTGATAAGGCATAAGTAATTGGAGAAAATTTGAATTCTGTTTAATGAACTTGAATGAATTAAGGTTTAATATTATTTTGTTATTTTAAAGAGATGGATTGATTGTGGGATTTTATATGTATAGGGTTGATTAATACTTTATTGCTATTAGGATATTTACTGTGTTGTGGAAGAAGAAACAAATGTGATTGGTGATAAAATGAGGGATGTGAGAGATTAAGAATTAGAATTGATAATTTGTTATTTTAAAGCTAAATTATGGTAATTGTAAACTGATAAAGTTATAAAACAGGTTGAGCAGTTATAGAAATTTAAAATAGAAATGGAATATTTTAAATGTATTATGTTATTTGAGGGAAATAGAGAGGGGATAGCGAAATGTATTGTGCTGAGCTGTTTATATATGTCTTTACTTTTGAATGTTTGACCACCCAAACACCACGGTGGGTCTTGAGTACTTTTTCTTAAGAAATTAAAAAACTAATAAAATGTGTTTTAAAAAAAAGAATTATTCTAACAGAAGGGAATAATGATTATTCTGTGGAAGTGATTAGCAGCATCAAATTTATGGGTATGCAGAGTAGGCTATCTTGGTCGCTTCAACAGCGAGACACTAGTGAAGCGGGCAAAGCAGTGCCTGCATTTTCTGCGGCACATGAGAAAAGCACATCTTCCTTCCCACTTCCTATAGAGGGGCAGTTGAGAGCATCCTGTCATACAGTATCACAGTCTGCTTCAGACAAGAAGGCGGTGCAGAGACTGGTGAGGACGGCTGAAAAGAACATTGGCAGTTCCCTCCCTTCCATCCAGGACATAGTACAGAAGCATTGCTTGAGCAGGGTCTACAAGATTTTCTGGGACGCCACACATCCTCTTCACGACCTATTTTCCTTGTTACCTTCTGGGAGGAGACTCTGTGGTATTCGAAGCAGAACATCCAGATTCAGACACAATTTTGTTTCGTACAGCATCAATCTTGTGAACTATCAAGTTTCCTCTTTCTGCTATGGACGTATGTATGTATGTATATATGTATGTATGTATGTATATAGCAGGTGTATATGTGTGTGTTATGTATGTGTATGGGTAGATATATACTTTCTTTTGAGAGTGAGCAACAGAATTTCATTTTTAATGTGGGCTAGTATGCTCATAGTAAAAAATGACAATAAAGATTATCTTAATCTAATCAGGAAGGAACTGTCCTTGGTGTTCTTTGAGCTTGGTGGTTTTCTTGCAGATATTTCATTACCAAACTAGGTAACATCATCAGTGCTAGCCCATCATTCACCAACTATCACTCACCTGCATAGCTTCAGATCCAAAGCATTGAATCCCACCTTATTTGACACTATGTTCCAGAATTAAAATGTTTTTAAATGGTTTTTGAAAAACCATGTCCCTTTAAACACTGATCAACTGAAGCCAGCAATTTTAAAATAGTTTTTAAGAGAAAAATACCAGGGGTGCTCTTATTCCAAGGAGGGAATATCTAAATCTAAGTCCTGTCTTCAGGTAGCAGCACATTTTGTTGATGTGGACATAAAATGTAAAAAATTCTACACAGTACTTTTGTAGATCTAAGAGGTGAGACTAGAAGTCCCAAAGACTCACCAATGCAACATGTTACTTTATTTCAATCACTTATTCCATTCAATGAATCCCCAAACTAGCTTACAAATTTCCCTAAATTTAAAAAAGCCATTGAAGGATTTAGCATGGGAACTTCTGAGACAAAGAAAATAAAAAACAAAGCAAAACATAAAGGTAAAAATGAATACATATAAACCATTTTTACTTCCTGCATCAAATAAAAAACAATGTCTTTTTCCACCTCTTATGTTTTTCAGGACTTCTGCTTCAGAAAGCACATACATAAGCAATTTTGCAATTCAACCCAATTCAGTCAAGTGTTATTTTAAATATCTTATTTTTTTTTCTTCTAAATGTAAGTGTTCTAAAGAAGCAGCATAAAATGAAAGACTGCATTATGAATTGGCAGCAGTATTTCATACTGGCAAAAACGAAAATCAAAATATCTGTTTCCCCTGATATTAAAGGTGGCTTTCTGTAACTCTGCAGTAATTTACTCTTCAAGTAAATTTGTCTGTAACCATAAAAATAGGACAAAGTTCAGAATTTAAAAATACAAATGGTGTAAGAGAAAAATAGTGGATGTGTCAAAAGGAGCAGTTGCTAATTCAGTTTTAGGGCTACCTCTGTTGCCCTCTGTGGCTAATCGAAAGATGCTTATCTTCTCCAAAAGAAGATAAGGAAATAGAAGATTAAAAAAAAGAAACAGAAAAATTAGTAAATTGGGAAGAGCTTAGTAAGTTTAAAAGACGCCTGAGGATGATTCTATAAACCTATGTTAACATCCACCTTCGGAAGACAAAGCTTAGAAACAATGACAACACTGTTGTATTCATCGAAATTAAAAAGCAAATTAAGTTTAAGGAAGTTAGAAAGTCAGGTATCTACATCACAAAGGATGAGACCCTTACATTGTCCAAAACACTTGTGTAATAAAACTGTTTCTTCTCTAAAATGTGACAGTTCTATCAGCAGTATGTTATTATTATTGATTTGACTTTCATTCATTGTTTGTATTTATTAAATTTACATGCCACCCATCTCAGAATTTGAGCACCTTTATCCCATCTTTATTATTGTTTACAAGTAACTCAAGGCAGCAAACATTCTCCTAGTTTCCCAACAAGAACAACAAACCTGGGAGGTGGGATGGGCTGGGAGAGATTGACTGGCCCAATCAATCATGCCGAAGGTGGAATTAGAATTCAGGGTCTCCTGGTTGCTTTTTTTTTCATTAGGGAAAGAGGCTCCCAAATGAGAAACATCCTTCTTCCTATCTAGAATCCTTCCATTCCCCACCATTCAGTTGGAACCGAAGAAGCCTCTTGGATGAGAAGCAAAACATTTTCAAGGAATGTTGCCTTTTGGAAAAGCTCCTTTGATCAGTTCGAGGGAGGCCAGTGTAAAATAAAACTGGGAAAGACAGTTGCACAGAATGCCTTACCATTTGGAAAAGATCCTATGGCAGCAGAAGGAACTCCAGCATAAATGCCATGGAAACCACCAGCCTTTTTAAGTCCTTGAGGACTCTGCAATCTAGTTTTGACTGTATCCAAAGGAAATAATGTCAGATCCACACACACACCAGCTAGCCCGCCAGCCTTCAAAAAATAAAGATACAAGCAAAAAAAAGCATTATTAATATTAGCAAAAAAACCCCAATGATTTGTCAGAAATGAAGAACACATTAAATAAACCAATTTATTTGAAAATCAGCCCTTGATACAGACAGCCCAGTATCTAAGTTTCTATTCTGTTCTGGGCTACTAAGTAATTCCACATCATCATTTTCAGAATGGGAATCAAGCAGCCAATTTTTCAAGCAAAACAAAAATTAAGAAGAATAATTATTAATGCTGGAGAATGAAAGTTCAATTAATATTTAACCTGTAGCTATACAGAAATATTATTGTCCTACTCTGATTTATCTAAAAGGGGGTTTACAGTAAAAATAACAAAACATGCAAACAAATTAAAAATGCTTTCCAATATGATACAACAGGACATGTGGGAATGACACTCCCAGAAGTAGGTACCTATACTGAATGTTTGAAAACAAAATAAATGAAAGTTATAGATTTAAATCATGTCATTTGGGAAGAAAAATAATTAACTCCACATTTTATCATTACTTCATTTGGACATAATTGCTCTTTTCTAGTTTGGATGAAATGACAGAAGCAAATCAGCTATTCCAATATTGATGGTAAAATCCAGGAAAGCTCATTACAATATGCAAACATGATGTCAACATGATGTGCCATTAGCACAAGGAACAGTTCTGAAATATAAATATGCGGCACTAACAGCCACAAGATGTGATCAGATAGCTAACATTTATCCAGTGACAACATTGCGCTAAGCCTAAATTATAAAGGGTCTGCTTATTGCTTCTGTCTCAGTTGGGACCAAGGAGAAATTAAGGAACAAAAAATGTAACTTCAATAAAGTGGGTGGGTGAAGAGCATCAGATTAAGGCCCCAGGCTTTAAACGTTTTTGTCATGCAAACAAAATTTATCACAACCCCTGTATATAATTTGCAAGATTTTTCACCTTTCTGAAACAAGAAATATTTTTTATAAATCTATTCTTAAATCTCTGGAGATTCTCAATCATCCAGGTCATGGTTAACCCAAAGGTGCTTCTCCAAAAGGCAATCAGTCTTTCTTGGTTCATTTATTTATAAAATGTATTGGCCACCCATCTTACCACATAGTAATTCTGGGCGGCCTTCAAACATTTCGTTTCTCACCCAAGAAGGGAAAGTAGGGAATGGAAGGATTTATATTCTTTGCAGTCATCTGAAAAAGACCTTTTGAAAAAGTACTTTTAGTCTTAAGTCTGAAAATTGACTTAGTTACCATACGCTCCGAAGCATAGCACAAATCTCCCCATTTAGTATAAACAACTCATTCACCATGAGCCTTGCATCAGGCAACCCCAAATGTTAACTTCAGCTGCCAGCAATCAAGAGTTCACTGCAGTACAGGTAGTCCTCACTTATTGACAGCCTCATTTAGTGATCGTTCTAAATTACAATAATGTTTTAAAAAGTCAGCTTTGCAGCCAGTCCTCACATTTACATCGTCTGCGACAACCTGCATTCACATGGTTACCATCGGGCTCCTCAAAACTGCAATTTATAATTATAGCATCTTACAGTCATGTGATTGTGGTTTGTGCGCTTCAACTCTTAAGCAAAGTTAAACAGAGACGGCAGAAGTAAAATTGTAAGTTACTTTTTTACTGCTTTTATCTTTCTTTTGTTTTTAATTTTACTCTATATTATTTCATGTTTATCTTTTACTTATGTGAAAATCTGTAACATTTATGAAAAGAAGACTAATGATGACTTAGAAAACAAAAAAATAAAATCCTTAAGACAATTAAAATCAGCAACACAATCACAAAACAGGTCCCAACATCCATATTAAATGGCCACACCGACTTTGGAAGTGCCATTTAATTAAAAATTCTCCAGAAAAACACAACTTTGAATTTCGTCCTGAATGCAGTACTAGCCATGCACAAACTGAAAAATATCAAGATCTGGTACTCCTCCCCAAATTTCCAGCAGTGGAGAAACTCTCAGTATCCTATCTGGGGACAAAGGTAGTAGAAGGATCAGTTCTGAAAGAAGCAGTTCTGCAAATGTTTAGGCAATAAAACAATTTTATAGAGTAAGGCGAGCATTCTGAATTAGGCTCAGAAGGCTATAGGAAGCTAATGCGGGGGCCCCAAAATGAGTGCTATAGTTTTTTTATGTGCCATCATCATTACTCAGCTTCTGAGTAGTCTTCAAAGGCAACCATAGCTGGCTGACCGGCCGTACTCAGCGTGTGGTCCTCAATGGAACTGCATCTACATGGAGTGAAGTGTGTAGTGGGGTGCCCCAGGGCTCTGTTCTGGGCCCAGTGCTCTTCAATATCTTCATCAACGATCTGGACGAGGGGATAGATGGGGAACTCATCAAATTTGCAGACAACACCAAGCTGGCAGGAATAGCCAACACTCCAGAAGACAGGCTTAAGATACAGGAGGATCTGGACATACTTGAACTCTGGGCACTATCTAACAAAATGAAATTCAATGGTGAAAAAAGTAAGGTTTTACATTTAGGCAAGAAAAACCAAATGCATAGGTATAGTATAGGTGGTTCCTTGCTCAATAGTAGCACCTGTGAGAGGGATCTCGGAGCCCTAGTAGATAATCACCTAAATATGAGCCAGCAGTGTGCTGCAGCTGCCAAAAAAGCCAACACAGTGCTAGGCTGCATTAACAGTGGGATAGAATCAAGATCACGTGAAGTGTTAATACCACTTTACAATGCCTTGGTAAGGCCACACTTGGAATACTGCATCCAGTTTTGGTCACCACGATGTAAAAAAGATGTTGAGACTCTAGAAAGAGTACAGAGAAGAGCAATAAAGATGATTAGGGGACTGGAGGCTAAAACATATAAGGAACGGTTGCTGGAATTGGGTCTTCGGAGAGGAGCGGCATACAAATCCGAATAAAATAAATATCTAGTTTAACGAAGAGAAGGACGAACGGGGACATGATAGCTGTGTTCCAATATCTCAGGGGCTGCCACAAAGAAGAGGGAGTCAAGCTATTTTCCAAAGTGCCTGAAGGCAGGACAAGGAGCAACGGGTGGAAACTAACCAAAGAGAGAAGCAACCTAGAACTAAGGAGAGGTGATAAGATGGTAGGTAACTGCTATTCAATAGCCCAAATTGGGCAAAACCCCCACAAGCAATTACCTATCTAGCAGTAAGTCTAGAGGTGTCTCAAGTCACAAATCTGCTCTTAGTGGAAAGTTGTTTCCCATCCAGAGTTATAACTGGAGCAGGCAAAGGCCAAATAGTTTCTGAAAAAACATAGCACCTCTGCTTACTGGAATTAAAGTCAGCTCTTTCCCATCCAATCCTTGGAATATCCAATCCTTGGGTCAACACTTCTATTATGTTCTTTACTTGTTCTGGGATAGGTATCATCAACAACCCTCAACGACACCTCAAAATACTCCAACATCCTGATGGATGACCACCAACACTAATTCAGGAATGAGCAAAGGATTTATCAAAGAAAAATGAAAAAGTAATAAGCAGCTGTCATTAATTTAAGTTGACATAGAATTAGTTTGCCTTGCATTATTGGGTTCTTTTTCAGCAGAAGTCAAGGATGGTCATCTTCAGCCATGATATCTCATTCAAAAAGTGCTCACTAGCTTCAGTCAAAATTTTAATCAATAAGTTAATTACTCTTTTAATCTGCTTGGCTATTTTGCATGCATTGATTTCACTACTCCCTATCCTTTTAGCTCTTTCTCCATCAGAATTCTTATCTGTAGCAAGTGATTAAGAGAAGAAAAAGAAAATTGATCTGGTTTTAATCTAACCATCTGGCAAAAGCATGAATCAAAAGTTACTAATTGGTTCTTTGAATTTGAAACTTTTGTATCTTAGACCGTAATTTAAATTCATGAAGTAGCTAATGGAGCACCTGCCAGAGAGTACAAATACCTGGATGCCTATTTTAACTGTGGAAAACAATAATGATTTTTTAGACAGCAAAGGAACATTGATACCCTTTCTGGAACTACTTCTATAATTCTGAAAGTGAGAAATAGAAAGCTTTGCACAGAACTTGATTTTTTTATGCCATTTCACCATTTTTGGACAGCAGGAGACAGTTTTAGATACCTGAATACCTGAGAAAAGATTTAATATGCTCATATTCTTTTGAACAATATATTGACTACATGAAAACTGAGGAAACAGATTCTTCTTAACGAAGGAATAAATTTACCATGGTTATTGTATTTGTAAACAACCAGAAAAGTAAAAACAATCTTACGAAAGGAGGGACTCTGAAAAAGATGACAGAATTTAAAATACCTACAAAGAATTAAAATCATTTATTAAGCCACATAGTTAAAAATTGCTAATTAAACATGATATGGAGACAGAGCAAATAATAAACTATATGATTAAATGCATGCAAAATGTCAAAGACGCAAAGGTCACAGATCAATGGAAGAGGTCAGTAACATTTATACCAAGCTACAGTTTTAGGGAAAATTGGTACAAAATGAAACATGGTATATAACTCTGATAACAATTGCCAGGATAGATAAATCAACCACCCAGAGTCACTTGGTTGAGTTGGCGGCTATAGAAATCAATGAACCAATCAATCAAATAAATAAATTGACAAGAAACGTTAGAAATGCCACAACAAAAAAGAATGGTTTATCATATATGGTGGTTATGTAAAAATACTCAAAAGTACTGGAAAGAAATACCCTAAAATGTTCAGAAAATTAAATTTGATTTAAAACCACAAATATTTTTAGCAAGTGTGATCCCAGAGAATACAAATGAAAGATATCATAAGACTTACTGTTCAACATTGGAAATACAAATATATGACTCCACAGTTATTCAGTGGTTTGCAGTAAATTAAAATAGATTAATTATGGCTAAATGTTATGAATCATGGCTCCAATTTACTGATACTTGTAGTTGTGCAAATATATATCTTGTATATTTTGGGATTTTTTTCTTTGTATATTCTGCTTTAACTTTGTTTTTTGTATTTGATTATGTGTCATCATATGGTTGTCAACTCTTAGCAACCTCAGATTCTCCATGATTATGTAACCTAATCTTTAAGGTCTTCCAACAATGCAACAGGGATCATAGATATAGTAGTCCTTGGGTTTTGTAGTTCCTGGGTGAGCACTGGGGTAATTGTTCTGCAGTTCCTGGGTGGGCACTGAGGTAATTCTGCAATTCCAATATGGAAATGCAGAATCCAGCACAATGAGAGCATTGAAAGTTTATTGTTGTAGTCACTGTGGGTGTTATTTTTATAAGACTGAGACACTACCTATTGCATGATCTTACACATATTTTCTTTCCAATATACCTGTCATACCATAGTGAATTCAGATATATTTATTTTACAATAATAAGCAAGAAATATCACACCACAAAGCTCTAAGTGGATAAACCCCATTAAATTTTCAATCCCTTCTAAATATAGTAATATACAGAAGGCTGAATAGTGGATATATTCAATTAATTATAGTTCTCATTCAAACTTCATATACAATTCATTGGGAGGGAACTAAATTATTTTTATTAATACATTTTATAGCACATGCATGTGTTTGTAATCTATTTATAATCAAGATGTCTTCTAGTCAAGCTGTTTCAGGGGGCTACATAGACACATCCATGCAAGTTTTCTCTGCAACAAAACAAATAACATTGCTTTTTTTCCAACATCCTTTTTTTTAGCAATCCCAAATCATTGATGGTCTTCCATCGAAATATTAATCAGGATTCACAGTAGTTTTTGAACCCAATGCAGCCATCGGCTGAATCGATCATATTTGATACAAAAATTATTTTAAACAGGTCTTGTGCAGGAAGATAGCTAGCAGCAGCATGATTAGGAAACTTGTTCAATATCAAAAAAGTTCAGTGTCAAAAGGAAACCGAATTCAGTCCAAATCCAGTAATTAAAAATACTGCAATGTGTTCCATTCCCAGTATCTACCGGTATAGAATGTGTATCTCTTTAATCCTTCTTTTTACTAAACTACCAGTTCTGAACTGCAAAAATCCGGGTGGCACCAGATGGTAGCAAAAAAGACTCCCACTGGGAAGTTGTCACATTTTCGCTCCATTCCCCTTCATCTTAACTTTGCATATATGCCTTTTGATCTTTTTTAACTGTGAAGATGTCAGCAAAATGTCCTGCACACCGAGTGAGGATCGTATACAAAATCAGACGATCATGGAGGTTTCAAAAGGGTTTAGCAGGCAAAGGGCTATGCAATTTAAAATTCATAATTAAAAGATTTTGTCCTGAAAGCCATTTCAAAGGATTTTCCACCGATAACCAAGTTTATCTAGTGCGGACTGTAAGTCTCCTTCACTCACCACAAGGGAGACCAAGAAATCCCCACGATCCATGCGTGCTCAGAAAACCATCGAGACGCGGCAACTACATTACAACTTTCTTCCCATGGGCGCAGCCATATTGGAAGCTTGCCCCGCCTCCCTTAATATCACATGAGCAGTTACGGCTCAGCAGCTCTGACAGATTTTTTTTTGTCCCAGTGGCGCATGCGCGCTTCCGATAAGTACTTCGCATGTCTTTTCTCGATTCAGAAGTGGATTAGGGGCACGGTTATTGAGGAAATGTGTTTACGCAAATCGTGGGAGTGAGGATTTCTAAATATTGTATGCAATATTCAGTTTTGACTGTGCAACAGAAGGCACGTTTTTCAAGTGTTTCTGCAGCGAAGAAATGCTGTTTGTAAGGCAATGCAGAGAAAGTAAGCAAATTCTCCCGTTCCGTTGTCTAAATCAGTGTCGAGTTCAACAACTTTAAGTTGTGTGGACTTCAACTCCCAGAATTCTCCAGCCTTTATTTAAGACTTCAGACATCTCAAAAGTTAACTGAACTTGAGAAACAACCGCTCCAAACGACAAAGGAAATGGCAGCAAAATACTGATAATCTGAGCAATTGAACAGGTGTTTGCAGCCCAGATATTGTAGGTGTAAACATCCCACGTTTCCCTTTTAGTGTTTAAAATTGCGAGCAATTATTTTTTCCTTCAATAACACTGATGCTTCCAGTTGGCTCATTTTCTTTTATTCTGGTTATAAACATTTCCAAAGGTTAAAAAGCCAAACGTTTTCTCTCTGTAAACAAAGATGTATTGACAGCAGTGAAATAGTACATGTGAGATATAACGTTTAATTATAACACAAAGGGGAATTTGTTTTGCTTGCTTGAAGCTGATAAATGATATGTAACTATAATCTGAAGGTGATAATCTTCAGTTAATTCATGGACAACCCTACAAAAGCCTTCCCCCAATCCACAAAGGGTGGAGACAGCTGTTAGAGGCTAGTTGCACAATTATCTGTGAGAGAAAAACCATAATTAGTTTTGATTGCAGTACATGGAGAGATGCATTTTCTAGAGCAGTAGCATTTTCAGTACTTAGCACATACACAGTGGGCACCTGGCTGTGGTAGGGTCAACAAACTAAAATTAATACATATCCATTAACACTTTTTCTGTTCCAGATAAGAAATTATGCAGACAGAAGAAAAGCAGTAAAAACAAACTACAAAAATTAAAGGCGAGAAGAAAATAAAATTGCCAATCTCATTCTCTATGCTTCTCCGTACCTTTATATGCTTGCTTCAACTATATCCATGTGCTGCTTTATACACTGTCTTTTGCTCTCTAAACTTTCTCGCCTGTTGGTCAGCTTCCTTCAACCACAACTTCTCATATTAAAAAGAATACATAGATTCTCCGGAGAAGAATTCAATATTGTGAAAAGATCCCTTATGACACCATAAGGAAGGGAATGGTAACAACCTAAATGCAGTAGAACACAGAACATCAGTATTTCCCTTTGATGATTTGTTTTTTAAAATAAAGAGCCTAAAATTTTGAAACAAATTTTGCAAGATCCTAATAAATCATAATTACAACCTTTGATATAGTAAATTAAACATCAGGTGGAGCTGTGCAAGTAGTCCCATGGTTACTATGGCAATTGGAACCAGGATTGCTATTGATAAGCAAAGCAATCATAAAGCACAATATCACATGACATCATTTAGTGATTGCAGTCCTGGTTGCCATCATAACCCCAGGATCGCACAGGTTGTTAAATGGGAAGAGGCAAGAGTCTCATACAAGGAGTGTAGTAGTGCCATGGGGAAGGGGGTACCATGGATAGGCACTACAGAGTTGGGAGGCCATCAGAACCTTCACAGGTTGGGGGAGGCCTGAGAAGGACCAGTGGAAGCTACCCAGTGGTCAGAGGAGCTCATGGGTGGATGGAGAGGTTGCAAAAGGCAATCACATGACTGACTGTGGCTCACTGCGACATTATCATCACAAGTCAAGTACCCAGGCATCTGAACCACAATCATCTGTGGGGTGCTGTGATGGCTAGAACTTTGAGGATGGATCATAGCTCTACTTTTTTAGCACCACCATAACTTTGAACAGTCACTGGGTGAATGGACATAAATCTAGGACTATTTGTAGGGATGTATTTATTGCCAAATGTCCAATGCTTTGTTCAACCTTGGTAACTTTAAGACTCATGGAGTTCAACTTCCAGAATTCTTTAGCCAGTTGGCTGAGGAATTCTGGAAGTTGAAGCCCACATGTCTTAAAGTTGCCAAGGTTGGACATTGCCTTAGACATTGTCAAGGTATTGATTTAACAGCTAACCAGCTTATGTAATGTAAGATTTAAAATGTAATGATGGGAATGACTTAGCAGGGTCAGTGTCTTTTTAAGAGCCTTTGTATAAAGGGAAGGCTCCGCCGATGTGTTCTCTCTCTTCCATTTACTGCTATAACTGGTTTGTTGGCTCCTGCTGTATTAGCACGTGTCTGTATATTGTTCCTGGGTTTTGATATTTTAGCTAGTGTAAGTTAAACCACCATTTAATATAAACCACTGTTTACTGTGTTTACTCCTGGGTTTACTCCTCATGTAATAAGACTGCACGCTCTAACAGACATTCTGATAAGAAAATGCCCAAAGAAATATAGAGGGAAAAGATAAAACAGGGAAGAGATATCCATGCCAGTTACATGTAGTTTATAGTAAAATGCATAGATATAGTTTAAAATAAGATTTAGAGCCAACCAAGTTGGATTAAATGCTTCATAAGAAATAAGTCTTTGGAGAAGGATTTGAAGGAAATGAGCATTTTCTTCTGGTAGGCTCTGAGGGCATTTATTTCCTTTTTTATTTTAATTTAGACAATAGACAGTTTGGAATAATGTAGCAATAAAAATAAAACCACTCACTTTTATATAGTGCATAAACAACACAGTGACAAGCAGATCTTTCCATAATGAGAAGTTCCTCTGATCAAGTCTTTTTCAATTATCTGAACAGTCTTTTCAGCTGAAGCTGATAGGCAGCTGAAAATGGGCTAAGATTTATTAACTTTGATAAAGGATTTTCTCATATTTGCTTTGGCTGAATTATAAAAGATTTATTTATAAACAGACTTGTTAAGAGAAATGAAGTCTGCCATCACTGCTGGCAGTGAGTGATTTAGCAGCTAAATGGCGACTTCCATTAAAGAGATGGACTTTTGAAAGAAATTTCATACATGCAAAGAATCCCATTTATTCCTGTGCACTGAACAGAAATCAGCCCTTGTAAAACTTAGTAAATCTATCTACATCACAGCTCTCTTAACAATCTGAGGATGTTAGTATCAGAACATGAACATCTGCTTTATACACAGACTTAAACAACAGGTTCATCTTATTCAGAAAAGAATTTCTCCAGATATCTTATGTAAAAAATGTGTCTGACTTCCAAGCCCACTATAGATTCTTAGAAAGTGAGAACAGAATAAAAGAGTTGGAAGGGACCTTGGAAGTCTTCTAGTCCAACCCCCTGCTAAAACAGGAGACCTATGCCACCATTTCAGACAAATTGTTGTCCTCTCTCTTTTTAAAAACCTCCTGTGATGGAGCACCCACAGCTTCTGGAGGCAAGCTATTCTCCAAAGCACCTGAAGGCAGGACAAGAAGCAATGGATGGAAACTAATCAAAGAGAGAAGCAACCTAGAACTAAGAAGAAATTTCCTGACAGTTAGAAGAATTAATCACTGGAACTACCTGCCTCCAGAAGTTGTGAATGCTCCAACGCTGGAAGTTTTTAAGAAGAGACTGGACAGTCATTTGTCTGAAATGGAATAGGGTTTCCTGCCTGAGCAGGGGTTTAGACAAGACCTCCAAAGTCCCTCCCAACATTATCATTGTTGTTGTTGTTGTTATTCCATTCTGCTGATTAAGTGTTCTCACTATCAGGAAATTTCTCCTTAGTTCTGGGTTGTTTCTCTCCTTGATTAGTTTCCATCCATTGCTTCTTGTTCTGCCTTCACGAGCTTTGGAAAACAGCTTGACTCCCTCTTCTTTGTGGCAACCCCTGAGATATTGGAACACTGCTATCATGTCACCCCTAGCCCTTCTCTTCATTAAATGAGACATACCCAATTCCTGCAGCCACTCTTCATAGGTTTTTAGCCTCCAGTCTCTTAATCAACATTTGTCGCTCTTCTCTGTACTCTTTCTAGAGTCTCAACATCTACAAAATGTTTGAAACACAAACATTCAACTTTGCTTATATTATGGTTACTCCCGTTGTCAAATCAGCACCCCCAAATGATCCTAGGTGGAAGGGTGGGAATTTTGTCTGAATTATTGTGTCTTTTCTATAGGGTTGGGATGAATAAAGACATGAAGTCAGGCTAATAATATTAGTGTGGCATTTACACTACCATACACACAAGACTGCACAAAGTTGGCATAAAGAAATTAGTAATGGCAGTGACTTAAACCTTAATTTATTTATTTATATATTCATATGACATTAGGGTTTTGATGAAAGCAACATCAAGGTGTCATTTCACACCCTGTGCCCTTTTGTATGTGCCACAAGGCTACTTATATCAGTCTGGCATCCTTTTCTCCTTCTTCCTACTCTCCTAAGGACATCTGTGAAGACCCTTTCCCTTGTCTCTCTCACAATTTGCCCTAGTGGTCAAAAGAGCTTATAGGTATAAATAGATAACACAATGTGCAACAGATGTACTGTGTTCTAATTTACTCTTTTCTAAACTAGAGCTGTCCAGGACATTGGAATTACAGCTCCCTGGATTTCTAATTAGTGTAGAAGTTGTCATTCCCATTGTAGGCATCAGTATGGGGAAAGAGTGTAATTACCATTGAACTGCCAATCAAATTCTTCTTGACATTTTGCTATTTCATGGATAGAGGTAGTTGCAGGGGTGGGGTAGTGAGTTTCTGAATTCAGAACCAACTCTTCTCTTGGACTAATTTGCATGCACTGAGCGCATCATGTTAAATATTTTAACTGGTGTTTTTAAAAGTGCAAATCTCATTAAAAAAAGTTGAGTACAATTTTTAAAATAATGTCTGAGAGAGAGAGAGAGAGAGAGAGAGAGAGAGAGAGAGAGAGAGAGAGAGAGAGAGAGAGAGGGAGAGAGAGAGAGAGAGAGAGAGGTTTGCCACTATCCCTCCTTTTATATGTTAATGATCTTTTATGCTGACATGAGATACAGAAATGTTGATTAAAAACAATAGTGGAAATCCATACTTTACTACCATAGTGCAGTATATGCATATAATAACTCTGGTCAAAGCTGGCTGATGATCTGAGAACTGCTTTTGTTTATAAAATCATCTTGCAAAAAAAGTGGATGGTTTTGGGTGGGGAGGGGGGATAGCTGGTGAAAAGTAAGATTAGAGTGATTTGGCTAAAGTATTGTGGTAAATTTAATCTAAACAGGTGGGAGAAAACAGCCAGCCAATCAGCTAATGGCTCCTCCAAGTGCTTAACACTAGAAACACCTGTTTCACAACTCATAAAGAAAAATGATTAATGAATATGTCATTTTTTCACAATTAGAAAAGAACTGGAGTTCCACAGTTTATTATCTCAGCTTGGCTGAGATTTAAGTTCTTTTCTGGATGCCTGGTTAACCTGAGACTCATTTCCCAAGTATTAGTTAGGCTTCAGTCCATTGACTTGAGCTCTGAGACAGATAAAAACTGCAAATGAATAACTGAAACAACAAAACACATTTCCTGAGACAAAGCCCTCCAAGGACAGAGATGAAGAGAGGTTTGGTATTGATGGATGTGATCCAACTTCAAAATCCCTTCCTTAGCTACCTTAACATCTCTATACTCTAGTTGCTGTTTCTCTGGTTGAGGAGGTGAAAGAATTCCAGAGATGAACTGGAGTTTGTCAAGAAAGGATCAACATTTTTTAAAATTTCCAAATACGCTGCCAACCTAGTATCTCCATTCTGAAGTTGTACAGATTTTTTTTCTTTTCTTGCAAGAAAACAAGCGAGGATTTTTCTTTATAAAAAAAGGTCAGTTACAACTCTAATGTGTTTATTTAGCCTTTCTGGCATGAACTTGCAGGATTAAAAATAGAGATTAATTTTCTTGCACTGGCTTAAACCTTAATGACGTCAGTGATTTTTTTTTAAAAAAAAACTCCTATACATCTAATGAGAAGTCTGCCTTGTGCAAAGTCTTGTCCTTAGCTCTGAATAGGTTTCTTAAAATTGACATGAAAATGAAAATTTTGATATGACTGAATGAATTAGTTAGGTACTATAGAACTGAGCTTGACTCCTGATGATATATATTTGTTGTATTTACTTGCCTCTAATAATAATAATGTTAGCTCTTCCAAAGATATGCCAGTCATGTCTTTGATCACATCCATCATCATCTGTGGTTTTCCACTCTTCCTCTCTTCAAAACCATGTGAAGCATGATTTTTTGTGGAATTTCTATTCACATCATTTTTTCAAAGTATGTGAGTTTTCTACTTGCTGATCATCAGTACATAGAAGGCAGGCAGTCTTTAGTTGGCCTAAGAGTGATTTTTTTTGGGGGGTGGGGAGGCAATATCTGGTATTCTCATTATTCACTTTTAAATTTGATAAGTCATAATTAGAAGTTATCTTTATGTCACTTTTTCAGAATGTCCAACTTTCATAGCCATGTATTATGGAAAGGTCACAACTTCAGCTATTATGATCTTCATTATCATAGAAATGTGTATTGATTTTTTTTTATAATTTTGTCATTGCCAGCTAAGGTTAATCTTATCTTTGTCTAAAACACTGTCCATCTCTGTATATTGTTTTATCTACTACCTTCACTTCTTTGTTGTCAATTATGCATTCACTGAGCATGCCAGCTGATATTATTCACAGCATTGTATTAATATTTTGCATGCTACCCATTCTCAAAAGCTCTGAGCAGCTAACAGTTAGGAGTCTCATAAAAAGCAGAAAAAACCCTCCCTCTGGAAATAACGTGACAAAAATCAGAATATATCACAATAACGTAAATAAAAGCAAAAGAAACATATATCTGCCAGTTTATCTTCTCAATATTTAACAATAGCCCAGATATTTCACCTTCTATTTTCCGTTTTTACTTTCAAATGAGTTTGAAGTCTTTTTGTTTACTTTTGATTAACAATATGGTGTTATATGCATATTCCAACCATGTAGTGTTTTATTTCAGCTATTATTTGCTTAATCCTTTTCTCTGCATACACTGTTTAATCTCATGGATATTAAGGTATGAATGTCCTTTTCCTATCCTTTTCTATTAATCTTATAGAATATCTGAGTCCTTTCCTATTCTGAAACACTCTTGTTTCCCCAGCTCTTAACAATAATTTCTTGTTTATTGTAACAGTTTCTTAGAAAAATAATCAGGTGGGCATACCAATTAGCCCTAATATATTGCAGCTTCTGGCATGGTTAGACAGTCAAAGGCCTTGCTGTACTCCATGAAACAAACTTAAATCTCTGGTATTTTCTTGCTCTTTTCATTATCCACCTTAATATTATAAACATTAGCTAAATGAACTCATTTTTTTCGGCCTGTTTTAAAACTGTTCTGTTCATTTGACATTTCTCTCCTAATACATGACTCTATTTCTTTTTGTAAGTTTGTAAGCAAAATTTGCGAGTTTGAGGAATTAATGCAACTATTTGGTGATTTGCACCTTTTCTCAGATGGTTTACATGGATTCAAATGATACTGCAAGCAACAAAGAGAGACTTATTAGTTGGAAGGGAAGCTCTGTTATGGAAACCTACCTGGCAGAAGAAGAAGCCTAGAATACGACTGAAAAGAAGTGAAATTTAAAATTCTATGTAATGAATTAAAGGCAATTTAGAATTATGGACTGATTTAAGGACTAAGATTATGAGCAAGATGTAAGAGAAATGGGCGATTAATGGAAGATATATATTAAATTGACTAAGAATGTACTTTTTGAATTGATGGGTTTATCGATATGAAAACTATTATTTTTAATAAGATGATTTGTTTGTTTGATGTCCAATGGATTGAAATGATTTAAGGTTTGATATTATCTTTTCAGCTTAAAAAGTAAGAGAAAAGGAGGTGATTAATGGAATATATATATTAAATTGATTAAGAATGTGGTTTTTAAAAAAAAAATTAGAATGATAGGTTTATTTGTAAGAAAATTATTATGTAATATTGAGTTAATCTAATAAGATGATCTGTTTGTTTGATAATATGGATGTGATTAGTTATGAAAATTAACTGGATGAAATTTGAATTTTGTCAAATGGATTGAAATGATTTAAGGTTGGACTTTATTTTGTCAGTTTAAAGAAATTGATTGATTGATGGATTAGATACGTATAGGATAGATTAATATTTTATTTTAAATAAGGGATATTAGTGGAAGAAGAAATAAATAAGATCTATGATAAAATTAAGGAATTAGAATATATTTGGAAAGGATACCCGAACTGATAATGTTTGTACTTAAAGTTATTTTGATTATGGTTGTAAAATTTTTATAGCTTTAAAAACAGGTTGAGGTTGAATAAATTTAAGCTAGAATTGGATTATTTTAAATAAAATATGATACTTAAGGGAAAAAGAGAGGGAATATTTGATGTATTGATTGAATTATGTATATATGTTTTGTCTGCAGATGTTTGACCACCCTAACACCACGGTGTGTCTTGAGTACTTTGTTTTAAAAATCAAAAAACCAATAAAACTTGTCTTAAAAAAAATAGCTGAATCCTACTGTGATCTGATTGGCTAATTGCCAAAACAAGTTGACACCTGATTGGCTCTCTAAACCAGGGCTTTTCAATCTTTTCACTCATTGTACCACTTTTAGGATATGGCAATATCCGAGTACCACCAGTCGCCTAGCAAGGTGTCAAAAAAAAAAAGAAGGAAAAAAGTGATGAAGTAGTTACAACAGTTTGCTTAGTGACTGTTCGAAGTTACAATGGCACTGAAAAAAGTGCCCCCCAAGCCACAGCTGAGCAAGACATCTGCCTGCCCGCACAGTGGCGCTCTTCCTCCTGTCTGAGGTTTTCATTGTTGTGAGCATTTCTGTTGAGGATTGGCAGCAGGGGTGGGGTGGGGGTGTTTGGTTTTTATTCCCCCCATCTGCTGGGTTTTGCAGCAGGTTTTGGTCACTTCACATGACCCCGGGACACTGTGACCGTCATAAATATGAATCAGTTGCCAAACATCTGAATGTAAATCACAAGACCCTGGAGATGCTGCAACATTCCAGCTGATCGGTGCTTCTTCTGGGCTCAGAAGAAGCGCCAGGATCAGTGCTGCTTTTCCAGTTGATTGGTGCTTCTTCAGGGCTCAGCAGAAGCACCAGGATCAGTGCCGAGCTCCAGCTAGAGCCTGGTGCTTCCATTGAGCCCTGACAGTCCCGAAGAAACGCTGATCCTGGCACTTCTGCTGAGCCCTGACAGCCCTGTAGCTCCAGCCATCTCTCAGTGGCTTGTGTGGTGCTGCCACTGGTTCAGCTCATTCCCCTCCCCCACTACCACTTTTCTGGGATGGTCGTGTACTGGTACCCATACCACTGGTTGAAAAGCCCTGCTCTAAACATTCCTGCTCATTGGCTACAATCAGATGAAGGAAAGCTACCTGATATCAACCTAAGCAAGTTGTGCTTCCTTTTTCTGGTTATTTGGCTACAACGTTTCATAGAACACAGCACAGATAATTGAACAAACTTTGTTGCATTACATTCTTGATTAAATTATCTTTCCATTGATATATAATTTTATGGTACTACTCCAAAAAAAGTGGTGTTATTAGCCATCAAACCTCAAAAATACACTTTTCCCAAAAGGTTTTCACAATTTTGGCCACTACTGTACTTTGAAAGCTATGTTTGTCCAATAAGGAAGTGTTCTTTCAAAGAATGGAGAAATGTAGGATTTTAATTTGCACATCAAAAGGTTTTAGCAAAAACAGCGGTTCCTGATCTATAAATTCTGAGAGAGAGAGGAAAAGACATAGAAAGACATGCATGAACAAGGCTAATTCTAATGCACCCAAGTGTTTAATATGAGTTAATTTGTTTTGATTTGATCTGTAAGGCTCCCTAATTAGCAAATAACTCAAAGCAAGAAAAGTTAAAAACCCAGTGTACCAGAACTAGAATAATATAAGTAACAAATTCCTCAGGGAATAGAAAAACTATTAACTATTAAAAATTAATAGTTATATTAATTGTTATTAATAATTAACTATTAAAAATTATACTAGTGAGTTCACAATCCCCTTCTCCACAGCTCCAGGGCCTGTTGGATCCCTGATGCAAACTGGGGAAATCAAGGAAAATGTGGTTTACAACAATCCTGCAATTCAGAGTTGATATGAACTTCTAAGATTAAAGATTACCACACAACACAAAGTGCTCTTCAGATTTAGTTTCCAGCTAAATCCAGCCCATCTGTGATCACCCATGTAAATGTATGAGAGCTAGTGTGGGCTAGTAGTTTAAGGAGTGGACAAGTTCACTCACGGTCAAGTTCACATGCGGTCACAGGGTTTTTCCCCTGAGGAAAAATAGGAGTCAGGAGTGAGCTTCTAAATCCCATCTTTTTAGCCAGGTTGATTTTATAGTATTGTATTTATATTATGATAAATTATACAGTTTCATTTTTTTTAATATTGTAAGCTGTTCAGAGTGACCTTGAGGCAAGATGAGCGGCTAATAAATTTTACAAATAATAAATAAATAAATAAATAAAAAAGTCGGAAGAAAATGCTCTTGAAGGAAAGACAAAATACAACTCTAAAAATAAATAACACCTGTGTCAAATGTTTTCTCCAGATTTTTATTAAAATAATTTATAAAGCTGTGGTGCTCATCTGCTTCAGAAACCCCGGCCCCCTCTTCTTTCATAAATTCACACCACCCGCAAATATCCTGTCTGACCCCCACACAGCAAATTAGCCAAGCGAAGACAGGTATAGTGTTTACAATGATTTAGATGTAATCTATAACATACATCTTTCCTCCCTATCTAATTAATTCCTCTAATAGAACTAATCAGCACCCTAAATACAAGGCTTGCTAGCAATTAAAAAAAATAAAAAATGCTATCTATCCTAAAATACAATTATCCCGACAAACTCAATTACACGCCTCAGTTCCTTCTTAAATTGTGTTGCTGACTTGTTTCTTCAAACCATCCTATGACTTATTCAAGTCTTCATTGTTAAGAGAAATCACCACTCTCTAAATCAGATAGTGTTTACGAAAATATACAGCCACAGCACTTTATTACCCCCATGGGTGAAATTAAATTGATACATGGAAACCAAATGAGTAAAGCTGGGCAGAAAGCAGCTTCTTAGGTTTTTTTTTTTTCCTCATTCATTTAATGCCTTTTCTATTAGAAGAACATTTCACCTTCTTCAGGAGTTCACAAAGACAAATCACCATTTCAGACTGGAAATCAAAAAGAATTTAGATGTAATCAACAAACATCAGTTACAGAATTTTGGATGACGGATGTGACAGTGGAGACTTTGGATAGTAGGAAGTCTATTGTCAGGCTTAATTTGGAGAGTATTTAATACAAATTTGATACTATAGGTAATCCTTGACTTAAAACCATTCATGTAGTGACTTTTCAAAGTTACATCAGCACTGAAAAAAGTGACTTATGACCATTTACACATTGACAACTATTGCAGCGTCCCCATGGTCTTGTGATCAAAATTTGGACGCTTGGCAACTGGCACGTATTTATCACGATTGCAATCATGGCTAGGAGAACTTTTGCACAAGGATCAGGATTCCCCATGCCCCATTCATTGTTCAGTCCCTGGTCATCTCACGGTTGAACTAGTGTAATGCACTCTACATAGGGCTACCCTTGAAGAGTATTTGGAGGCTACAGCTGGCACAAAGTGTGACAATGTGCATGCAATTTTGGGGTCCCCAAGAATGGCCCCTGTAACACTAAAAGCCAACACAGGTTTGTCAAAAAGAGATCATGCCAGACAAATCTTTTTTTTTTTACCTTAAGGAATCTTTATTTGAGAAGCATAACATTATTGTATTCTTTGACCAAGTGACAAAATTAGTGGACCAGAGGAATGATGTGGATATAATTTACTTGGACTTCAGTAAGGCATTTGACAAAGTAGACCACAACCTACTACTTGATAAGATAGAAAAATGCGGGTTAGACAGCATCACCACCAGATGGATCCGTAGCTGGCTGACCGGCCGTACTCAGCGTGTGGTCCTCAATGGAACCGCATCTACATGGAGGGAAGTATGTAGTTGGGTGCCCCAGGGCTCTGTTCTGGGCCCAGTGCTCTTCAATATCTTCATCAACGATCTGGATGAGGGGATAGATGGGGAACTCATCAAATTTGCGGATGACACCAAGCTGGCAGGAATAGCCAACACTCCAGAAGACAGGCTTAGGATACAGGAAGATCTGGACAGACTTGAACACTGGGCGCTATCTAACAAAATGAAATTCAATGGTGAAAAAAGCAAGGTTCTACATTTAGGCAAGAAAAACCAAATGCACAAGTATAGTATAGGGGGTACCTTGCTCAATAGTAGTAACTGTGAGAGGGATCTCGGAGTCCTAGTGGACAATCATTTAAATATGAGCCAGCAGTGTACTGCAGCTGCCAAAAAAGCCAACACAGTGCTAGGCTGCATTAACAGAGGGATAGAATCAAGATCACGTGAAGTATTAATACCACTTTACAATGCCTTGGTAAGGCCACACTTGGAATACTGCATCCAGTTTTGGTCACCACGATGTAAAAAAGATGTTGAGACTCTAGAAAGAGTACAGAGAAGAGCAACAAAGATGATTAGGGGACTGGAGGCTAAAACATATAAGGAACGGTTGCTGGAATCGGGTATGTCTAGTTTAATGAAGAGAAGGACGAGGGGGGACATGATAACTGTGTTCCAATATCTCAGGGGCTACCACAAAGAAGAGGGAGTCAAGCTATTTTCCAAAGCACCTGAAGGCAGGACAAGGAGCAACGGGTGGAAACTAACCAAAGAGAGAAGCAACCTAGAACTAAGGAGAAACTTCCTGATAGTTAGAACAATTAACCATTGAAACAATCTGCCTCCAGAAGCTGTGAATGCTCCAACACTGGAAGTTTTTAAGAAGAATCTGGACAGCCAGTTGTCCAAAATGGTATAGGGTTTCCTGCCTGAGCAGGGGGTTGGACTAGATGACCTCCAAGGTCCCTTCCAACTTTATTATTATTATTATTATTATTATTAGTAGTAGTAGTAGTAGTAGTAGTAGTAGTACTACTACTACTACTACTACTACTACTACTACTACTACCGTGTTTCCCCGAAAGCAAGACACCCCCGATTGTCAGACGTATCGGGGTGTCAGGGGAGTCGGCTAACGTAAGCCATCCCCCGACCGTAAGACGTGTATCTTGCTTTCGGGGAAACACGGGGGCGGAGGGGGAGGGAAGATGGACGCGCTGCGAGCGGAGCGTGGCGGGGGGGAGCGGAATCCAGAGCTTTGCGTCGCTCCCCTCCCCTCCCTTCCCCGCCCCGCCTGGAACCCAGCGCTGCACCTTGGCAAGTCACATCACGTGCGGCGGTGGCGGCGCCTTTAGCCCTTAAACTGGAGCGGCGTCGGTACCAGCGGCGGGCAGGGGCGGTCTCTCTCTGCCGGAGTCCCCCCCCTCCCTCCCCGCCTCTCTCTCTCCCCCTCCCGCGGCCGCAGAGGCGGGCAGCGCAGCCCGGCTTTCTTCCCTTCCCTTCCCTTCTCTCTCCCTCCTCTCTCTCTTTCACCCTTCCTCCTCTTCCTTCTTCCCCTTCACCGCAATTCGGAGCGCAGGCCAATTGCTCCCCCCACCGCCGCCCCCGGAGCCCTTTCCTGCCCCTGCCGAAGGAGGCGGCCAGCCGGAGCCGGGAAGGGACGGAGCTCTCTCTCTCTCTCTTCTCTCTACCGTAGTTTCTCTCTCTCTCTCTTTCCCCCCCACTCCCGTCTTCTTTCTCTGCCCCCCCACCTCGCTCCTGGACGCCCTTCCTCCCTCACAACTTACGGTAGGATCGCCGCGGGGGAGGCGCGCCAACTCCGGCTCCCTCGCGGGCTCCTCTATTGTGCCGCGATGCGGTGGGCGAAGGGCTTCCCCGGATCGACCCCCGCCTCCTGCCGCCGCCTCCTCTTCTCCGCCTCTCGCTGCTGCTGCTGCTGCTGCTGGCCTCGTGGCCAGCCCGTTGCAACCGAAGCTGCAGCAGCGAGAGGCGGAGAAGAGGAGGCGGCGGCAGGAGGCGGGGGTCGATCCGGGGAAGCCCTTCGCCCGAAATCTGACTGCACGGAGCGAAAGGCAGTTTACTTCAAAAAGCGAGGTGGCTGAGGAGAGACAAACACGAATGAGCGATCCTCCCAATTTTGACTACCGGTAAATGGAGCCATTTCCCGCCAGCCGCTTATCTCAAAGGGCGCCGTCAGAGTTCGAATGATGCACGAAGAGAAGAATCGTTTCGTTTCTGCCTCAGATTCCGGCGGAGTTTTACATTAACTTGATCCTCTATTGTGCCGTGATGCGGCGGGCGAAGGGCTTCCCCGGATCGACCCCCGCCGCCTGCCGCCGCCTCCTCTTCTCCGCCTCTCGCTGCTGCAGCTTCGGTTGCAACGGGCCAGCCACCAGGCCAGCAGCAGCAGCAGCAGCAGCAGCAGCAGCGAGAGGCAGCGAGAGGCGGAATCTGAGGCAGAAACGAAACGATTCTTCTCTTCGTGCATCATTCGAACTCTGACGCGGAGCCGAGGGGGGCAGCCGGACCTCCCCGCGCAAGCCGCCAAGCGGGTGAGGCGATGGGGCTGGCGTGGCGGGGGGGAGCGGCTCCGCTCCGCTCCCCGCCGCCGCTCACCCGCTTGGCAGCTTGCGCGGGGAGGTCCGGCTGCCCCCCTCGGCTCCGCGTCAGAGTTCGAATGATGCACGAAGAGAAGAATCGTTTCGTTTCTGCCTCAGATTCCGGCGGAGTTTTACATTAACTTGATCCTCTATTGTGCCGCGATGCGGCGGGCGAAGGGCTTCCCCGGATCGACCCCCGCCGCCTGCCGCCGCCTCCTCTTCTCCGCCTCTCGCTGCTGCAGCTTCGGTTGCAACGGGCCAGCCACCAGGCCAGCAGCAGCAGCAGCAGCAGCAGCAGCAGCGAGAGGCAGCGAGAGGCGGAATCTGAGGCAGAAACGAAACGATTCTTCTCTTCATGCATCATTCGAACTCTGACGCGGAGCCGAGGGGGGCAGCCGGACCTCCCCGCGCAAGCCGCCAAGCGGGTGAGGCGATGGGGCTGGCGTGGCGGGGGGGAGCGGCTCCGCTCCGCTCCCCGCCGCCGCTCACCCGCTTGGCAGCTTGCGCGGGGAGGTCCGGCTGCCCCCCTCGGCTCCGCGTCAGAGTTCGAATGATGCACGAAGAGAAGAATCGTTTCGTTTCTGCCTCAGATTCCGGCGGAGTTTTACATTAACTTGATCCTCTATTGTGCCGCGATGCGGCGGGCGAAGGGCTTCCCCGGATCGACCCCCGCTGCCTGCCGCCGCCTCCTCTTCTCCGCCTCTCGCTGCTGCAGCTTCGGTTGCAACGGGCCAGCCACCAGGCCAGCAGCAGCAGCAGCAGCAGCAGCAGCAGCGAGAGGCAGCGAGAGGCGGAATCTGAGGCAGAAACGAAACGATTCTTCTCTTCGTGCATCATTCGAACTCTGACGCGGAGCCGAGGGGGGCAGCCGGACCTCCCCGCGCAAGCCGCCAAGCGGGTGAGGCGATGGGGCTGGCGTGGCGGGGGGGAGCGGCTCCGCTCCGCTCCCCGCCGCCGCTCACCCGCTTGGCAGCTTGCGCGGGGAGGTCCGGCTGCCCCCCTCGGCTCCGCGTCAGAGTTCGAATGATGCACGAAGAGAAGAATCGTTTCGTTTCTGCCTCAGATTCCGGCGGAGTTTTACATTAACTTGATCCTCTATTGTGCCGCGATGCGGCGGGCGAAGGGCTTCCCCGGATCGACCCCCGCCGCCTGCCGCCGCCTCCTCTTCTCCGCCTCTCGCTGCTGCAGCTTCGGTTGCAACGGGCCAGCCACCAGGCCAGCAGCAGCAGCAGCAGCAGCAGCAGCAGCGAGAGGCGGAATCTGAGGCAGAAACGAAACGATTCTTCTCTTCGTGCATCATTCGAACTCTGACGCGGAGCCGAGGGGGGCAGCCGGACCTCCCCGCGCAAGCCGCCAAGCGGGTGAGGCGATGGGGCTGGCGTGGCGGGGGGGAGCGGCTCCGCTCCCCGCCCCGCCGCCGCTCACCCGCTTGGCAGCTTGCGCGGGGAGGTCCGGCTGCCCCCCTCGGCTCCGCGTCAGAGTTCGAATGATGCACGAAGAGAAGAATCGTTTCGTTTCTGCCTCAGATTCCGGCGGAGTTTTACATTAACTTGATCCTCTATTGTGCCGCGATGCGGCGGGCGAAGGGCTTCCCCGGATCGACCCCCGCCGCCTGCCGCCGCCTCCTCTTCTCCGCCTCTCGCTGCTGCAGCTTCGGTTGCAACGGGCCAGCCACCAGGCCAGCAGCAGCAGCAGCAGCAGCAGCAGCAGCGAGAGGCAGCGAGAGGCGGAATCTGAGGCAGAAACGAAACGATTCTTCTCTTCGTGCATCATTCGAACTCTGACGCGGAGCCGAGGGGGGCAGCCGGACCTCCCCGCGCAAGCCACCAAGCGGGTGAGGCGATGGGGCTGGCGTGGCGGGGGGGAGCGGCTCCGCTCCCCGCCCCGCTGCCGCTCACCCGCTTGGCAGCTTGCGCGGGGAGGTCCGGCTGCCCCCTCGGCCAAGCGGAGAAAGGCTGCTCCGACAAGGAAGAACTTGTACCCGGGCCGGGAAGGGAGGGGAGAGGAGCGCCGGCCGCCCCTGCCACACAGGGTCCAGCCACCAATGCCTGGGAAACGCCGCTCCTCGGAGCTCCTCTATGCACCCCCACCACGCCAGCCCCATCGCCTCACTCACACGCCGCTTCACTCGCGCCGGCGACCAACCTCCCTTTCTTTTTTGAGGTTGGTCGCCGGAAAAGGCAGCGCGAGTGAAGCGGCGTGTGTGTGAGCGGGGGCGGAGGGGAGGGAGGCGTCGAGTGAGGCTTTTCCTCAGGGCAAAAAAAAACGCTAAGCAGCCGGCTGGCGCGCGCGCGCTCTTGGTGTTGCCGGAACGCCCGCTTCCCCCATGGGGGGCTGCGGCTGCGGAGCTTTTCCCTCGCTCCAGTTCGGAGCCTCGACGCCTCCCTCCCCTCCGCCCCCGCTCACACACACGCCGCTTCACTCGCGCTGCCTTTTCCGGCGACCAACCTCAAAAAAGAAAGGGAGGTTGGTCGCCGGCGCGAGTGAAGCGGCGTGTGAGTGAGGCGATGGGGCTGGCGTGGTGGGGGTGCATAGAGGAGCTCCGAGGAGCGGCGTTTCCCAGGCGTTGGTGGCTGGACCCTGTGTGGCAGGGGCGGCCGGCGCTCCTCTCCCCTCCCTTCCCGGCCCGGGTACAAGTTCTTCCTTGTCGGAGCAGCCTTTCTCCGCTTGGCTGGGACTCCGCCACTTCTTCCCCATCTCCGTGACAGACAGAACCCGTGAGGCATAAGTTGAGGCTTTTCCTCAGGGCAAAAAAAAACGCTAAGCAGCCGGCTGGCGCGCGCGCGCTCTTGGTGTTGCCGGAACGCCCGCTTCCCCCATGGGGGGCTGCGGCTGCGGAGCTCTCACGGGTTCTGTCTGTCACGGAGATGGGGAAGAAGTGGCGGAGTCCCAGCCAAGCGGAGAAAGGCTGCTCCGACAAGGAAGAACTTGTACCCGGGCCGGGAAGGGAGGGGAGAGGAGCGCCGGCCGCCCCTGCCACACAGGGTCCAGCCACCAACGCCTGGGAAACGCCGCTCCTCGGAGCTCCTCTATGCACCCCCACCACGCCAGCCCCATCGCCTCACTCACACGCCGCTTCACTCGCGCCGGCGACCAACCTCCCTTTCTTTTTTGAGGTTGGTCGCCGGAAAAGGCAGCGCGAGTGAAGCGGCGTGTGTGTGAGCGGCTGCTGCGGGGCGGGGCGGGGAGGGGAGCAGAGCAAAGCTCTGGATTCCGCTCCCCCCCCACCACGCCAGCCCCATCGCTGGCGCGATGAAGCGGTGTGTGTGTGAGCGGCGGCGAGGCAGGGAGGGGAGGGGAGCAGAGCAAAGCTCTGGATTCCGCTCCCCCCCACCACGCCAGCCCCATCGCTGGCGCGATGAAGCGGTGTGTGTGTGAGCGGCGGCGAGGCAGGGAGGGGAGGGGAGCAGAGCAAAGCTCTGGATTCCGCTCCCCCCCACCACGCCAGCCCCATCGCTGGCGCGATGAAGCGGTGTGTGTGTGAGCGGCGGCGGGGAGGGGAGGGGAGGGGAGCAGAGCAAAGCTCTGGATTCCGCTCCCCCCCACCACGCCAGCCCCATCGCCTCACTCACACGCCGCTTCACTCGCGCCGGCGACCAACCTCCCTTTCTTTTTTGAGGTTGGTCGCCGGAAAAGGCAGCGCGAGTGAAGCGGCGTGTGAGTGAGGCGATGGGGCTGGCGTGGTGGGGGGGAGTGGAATCCAGAGCTTTGCTCTGCTCCCCTCCCCGCCCCGCCCCGCAGCCGCCGCTCACACACACACCGCTTCATTGCGCCAGCGATGGGGCTGGCGTGGTGGGGGGGGAGCGGAATCCAGAGCTTTGCTCTGCTCCCCTCCCCGCCGCGCCGCCGCTCACACACACACCGCTTCATCGCGCCAGCGATGGGGCTGGCGTGGTGGGGGGGGAGCGGAATCCAGAGCTTTGCTCTGCTCCCCTCCCCTCCCCGCCCCGCCGCCGCTCACACACCCACCCCTTCATCGCGCCAGCGATGGGGCTGGCGTGGCGGGGGGAGCGAGGGGAGCATTCCGCCGGCACGGGCTGCATTTGTGGGCGCTGGCCGCGTCCTGCCGGCCTCTCAACCCAATCCCTGCCGCTGTCGCCTCCCCATCCACCGGGCAGCAGAGCGCGCGGGTCTGGGGCGGTGCGCAGGCCTGCTCTGGGCTGGCGGCGGCGGCGGGGCGGGGCGGGGAAGGGAGGGGAGCGGAGCAAACCTCTGGATTCCGCTCCCCTCCCTGCCCCGCCGCCGCTCACCCACCCACCCCTTCATCGCGCCAGCGATGGGGCTGGCGTGGCGGGGGGGGAGCGAGGGGAGCATTCCGCCGGCACGGGCTGCATTTGTGGGCGCTGGCCGCATCCTGCCGGCCTCTCAACCCAATCCCTGCCGCTGTCGCCTCCCCATCCACCGGGCAGCAGAGCGCGCGGGACCGGGGCGGGTCTGGGGCGGTGCGCAGGCCTGCTCTGGGCTGGCGGCGGCGGCGGGGCGGGGAAGGGAGGGGAGGGGAGGGGAGCGCCAGCCGCCCCTGCCACACAGGCAAAGCTTCGTGGCGCCCGCTGGGAATGGAAAGATTACCGGTACGTACGCTCCGAAGGCGGGGCCGGCTGAGTGAAAAGCGGGCAGAAATTGACGGGAGGGGCAAAGGTCTTGCACAGCAAAAGTCAACGACAAGCCCAAACCACCAAAATATTAATCAGTCCTGAAAAATTACTTTTTAAAAAGACAGGAAAGTGGCCAAAATAGACCCACGTTGTTCGCTGGATAAACGAATAATTAATCATAAGGCAGTGTATCTCCGGCTGGTTCGCCTTTACGTGGGCTTACAAATTCTCCCTCTTCCTCCCCACCACTCTCCTTACGATAAAACAAAAGTACCGTACTACTATTGCTCACAAGCTGCATTGGTTGCTGCTCTGCTTGTGGATGGTGTTGATGATCACCTTTAAAGTCCTTCACAGCATAGGTTCCGATTTCCTGAGGGAACATTTCATCCCACTGGGATTGGTCCATACCACTTGTGTGACCAGAGGAGGCATGCTGTGGGTCCCTTCAGTCTGATTATTCTGGCTGGTGATGTCCAGGAGGAAGTCCTTCTCTACTGTTGCTTCTGTGCTGTGGAACATCTTGCCTCTGATGTGAGGTTGGCCTGAAACCTCCCATCCTTTCATAAGAGCCAGTTGGCCTGGTGCTCCAATGGAGGTGGTTGATCGAGTGACAATAGATCCCACTTCTCCTCATTCCACTACCGCACTCCCCATGTGTCCTTAGATTTTAATCTTTGGTTTTAATTTATGTTTTAATGTAGATATATATTTTTATGACTGTAAGCCGCCCAAAGTTACCTTATGATAAGATGGGTGGCCAATAAATATCATAAATAAATAGATACAGAAGCTCAAATACTTCAGTCACCAAATGAGAAGAGAGGATTCATTGGAAAAGACCCTGGTGTTGCGAAAGATTGAAGGCAAGAGGAGAGGGGGATGGCAGAGGATGAGATGGTTAGATACCGTCATTGACGCAGTGGGCATAGGTTTGGGTGTACTCCAGTAGGAGTATACTGTGGTTCATGGGGTTGCAGGGAGTCAGGCAGGACTTAGCGACAGAACAATAACAATGCCAATCTACTGCTATTGAGGAAGCAAAGTAGTGCCATGGTATTGCATACCACTCTGTTTCCTCTCCTGGAGTTTGATTCAAGTTCTTCTAGATGATCTGGGTTGGGTTGTGAACTCAAAACTTCAGGAACTATATTGGAGCAAGGAATGGTTTTCTGTGCCTGTGGAAAGCCAAGATTCAATCCTTATTATTCCTAATTAAAAAGACCATTGGGTACAATAGCAGCTGATATGAAAGCTGTCTTCTGAGTTAGTCCAGGGGGAGCTACTGCCAGGATGTGTGAGCAAGATGGATTAATAATCTAACCTACAGCTGCCTCACATGAGATCCTCCAACTAGATCAAAGCACCTGTTTAGGGAAAGGTACTGTCACTCATGGTAGTGTTTAATCAGAGAGCAAACTCTTGCATCAAGTGGATACTGTCAGCAGCTCAGGTATGCTGTTGTCTGAAATAACCCTTTGTTCATTCTGTGCATGTTTCTCCACAACAATGATACATGAGCTGATACTCTAAAAGGCTACCGATCTCATACAATATTAGATAAAAATTACAAGTGAGAAGCTATTTTACTGCTATTTATTTTCATCAGCTAAGCATCGCTCTCCTAAATGTCATTGCTGGCTGGTCGATATTGGTTTTTCAGTCTCCTGAAAAGTTTGGTAATTCTTTTTTCGCACCTTATATATAAAAATCAATAATAGTTTGCAATTTGTTGAAACTGTGAAATGGCCCACGTTGCTACTAATGTATTTCTGATTTCGCCTTGTATTATATTCCCATTTGCCCCACAGAATGTGAATGATTTATTCTCAAATTGAAGTCCTGTTTATCTGCTTGCTTAAAGTGGTTCCTTAGATCTTAATACTCTCCCCACATCCCTCAGCCTTACTTTTAAAGTTGCATCAAAGAAAAATAAAGATGCCACTGTATATATGGAGATGATAAAGAGTGTACACGAGTGAATTTTATGCTGTCATGGACCCAGTGAGGTGAGACTTCCCAGAATTCCCCAGGAGCATGGTCGAAAGGATGCATGATCTGAATCCCTACATTTGTTTGTTCCTGGATGACAATTATATTGCTTTCCAATTACATCATGTACATATCAACCTGTCCCACTGAGCCCATTGTTTCTTCCTGAAACCAACCCAAAAGTTAACTGAATTCAAGTATAATACAAATCTATATTATGACTCTGTAAGGGACAGGAAAATCTGAACCTGCTTTAGATCATTCACACAGGGAAGGAAAGATGAATTCTGTACAATATTTTCACAAAAAAAACCCAACCTTTCCAAAGTAGCTATTTTCAGTTCATGCTATCTTTGTCAAAAGGAAGAAGGAAAAAGATGAGTTCCTCCTTCATTTATTCCCCACAATCCAGTGGGTGGCTAGGATTTCCCTTTTATGGTTCTTTGCATAATAAAAGTTCTTGCCCTAGCAGTTGAATTTCTGCAGCTGATTTTTATTTTCGTTGTATGTTATTTTTCAAATCCCAATATGTAATATAGCCTGCTGTCTTCCAGATGTATGCAGGTGTAACTCCTAGAATTCCAAAGCAGAATTTCAGTGCTGACACTGAGATGGAAGGGAAAGAATTTCAAGCAATTTAATACCAGCTGGAGCTAAAAAAAACCCGGCAGACTAATGTCAGTGCCTCACTAATAACCAATAGTCTCTTCGAGTGCCATCCAACCATTGTTGTGCCCGAATAATAGGAATAAGCCATTTTAACTGTGGCATTTAGGAAACCATGGCTGTAGATTAATAATTCTAGTCAGTGCTTTTTTTCTAAAAAAAAAGAAAAAAGATGCCAGAACTCACACACATGTCATACAACCCGCCTTGCCTACCCTACAAGGTTCTATCCAAAAAAGGTGCCAGAACTCCGTTCTGGGCATTCTATGAGAAAAAAAAAGCCCTGATTCTAGTACAGATTAAGAAAATGGTCATCTGAACAGCAGTATAATAAATTTAAAGGCAGGAGTTTTTATGGATTATGTGCCCTTGAGTTGACTCCTAGTGACATCACATGGAGATTTTCTCCATGATGATTGGTCTGTAACCTAAAACAGGGTGTTTTAGGTCTCCCAGTGGTGCATTCATTACCATGTAACTGAGTCCATCCTTCTTGCTGCTGGTCATACCCTTTTCCAGCATTAGATCCTTTTCCACCAAGCTGGCTGAAAAAGACAGGATGGGACTCTTGAGATAGTCAGAACCACGTCTCATTGAATCACAGGTAGGATTCATTCTAGCTCTTAAGCCATGGTTTGTTGAATCCATTTTCCATGCAAGATACTCGTGTTATCATTTCATATATATGGTTGTAATTATATGGATATAATTTCAAAATAGAAAACTGAGCTAGTGGATCTTCTACCTAATTCTTAAGATGTTATTACCGTTTTGGGGAAGAGCACGGTGCTTGAGAGAATGGCAGGCCCTGTGCTTTTTTTCTTTCCCTTCCATCTCAGTGTCAGCATAGCAGAGTTGGCAATAAAGCAGCAACCTTGACACAGCTGTAGGAAGAGATGTGTGTGTGTTTTTGGATTCTTCAGTCACCAGAGAACTGCAGCAACCAAAAGAAAGAAGGCATCTTTAAAGGGAATGGATGGCCCAGATGATAAAAAGTGCAGCAAGGAAAACCACAGCCTGGAAGGTGTAAGAGTTTAGCTGCTGTCCATTTAAAAAGAACAACAGAGAAGAAAAAAGTAGAAGAAACCCCAGAAAGACGAATTTGGACATAAGGGGAACACCCCCCCGAGGTAGTCCTCATACAATCATAACTGAGTCCAAAATTTCTGTTCATAAGCAAGACAGTTAAGTAAAATTTGCCCCATTTTCACAATCTCTCTTGCCACTGTGGTAAGTGAATCACTGCAGTTATGAAGTTAGTAGCATGGTTCTTAAGTGAATCCGCCTTCCCCATTGACTTTGCTTCTCAGAAGGTTGCAAAAGGCGATCGCAGGACACTGCAACTGTCATAAATATTAGTCAGTTGCCAAGTGTCTGAATTTTGACCATGGGAATGCTGCCAACAGTTGCAAGAGTGAAAAACAGTGACAAGTCACTTTTTTCAGCATTTGAACAGTCACTAAATAAACTTGTAAATCGAGGACTACCTGTATAATTGTAATACCGGTAGTATATAGTATAGAAGTTTAGTATAGAGGCAGTTGTTATAATAATAATACTGTATAGAAATAATAGCAATAGAATTAGAATATAGGAGGGTAGTAATAGGAAGTACTTACAAATATATTTGTAAGTTTACATATCATTTTTATGACATTCCTTTGTTTTACAAAATAAAAAGTCCCCCATTATATATAAACACCTTATCAAGGTCCAGTGCTTCTGTGTCTGTTCTTGAGTCTAGGTCAGGGGTAGGCAACCTTGGCTTTTTTATGACTCGTGCTGGCTCAGGAATTCTGGGAGTTGAAGTCCACGAGCCATAAAAGAGCCAAGGTTCCCTACCCCTGGTCAAGGTCAATCCATTTGGGCATGATTTAAAAAAGAATCCGTGATACCATCTTCATTATGGCTGCTACTAGAGACAATCTGCCAAGTGTCATACAAAAGTTTATTTTCCTGTGCATTCACAGAGCTGGAACAATACATGCTTCTTTAAAAGCAATTTGTTGAAAGACTGAAAATCTTTAATAAATCATTTTATTGCACTTATTCCTCTCTGATGTTGAGCAATCATTTTATGTGCTGGGAAACCAACATTTTTTTACCTGTAATTGTATGAAGTGACACTAATCTGGCTTTTTGGATCTCTGATTCTTGACCATGATTTAAGAATCAAAAAATGCACTTATATTTAAAGTTAAGTTTTGGTATTAGCCATGGCTATTTATTTATTTGAATCCCACTTTACTTTACAAATAATATAAGATGGCAAACATAACCAACACATTTTCCTTCTCCTATTTTCCCCATGACAACAACCTTGTGAAGTGGGTTGGACTGACAGAAAGGGACTGGTCCAGAGTCACACAGTTGGCTTTTATGGGCAAGGCAGAACTTGAATTCACAATCCCATTTTCTAACCTAGTATCTTAACCACTAGACCACAGGTGTCAAATTCTCCACATCATGTGATGTGTTACGACTTATCACGAATCTTTTTGCATTGCTGGCAATAGGGTGGGCACGGCTTTGGTATGATGAAACCGGCCCGCGAGCTGGCAGTTTGACACCCCTGCATTAGACCAAACACATTTTCTTAATACTGTCTAGCAAGATTCACATAGTATACTAAGGCCAAAGTTATTGCATAGATAACAGCTGCAGGGATTCATATAACACTCTATGCATAATCAATGGCTCACAACCCACAAGGATTCTATTTTATGGCGTGAACCCAACTGTTTTGCATTATCATAACAAAGGGACAAAATGAAGAGGATGAAACTATGAAGCAACTTGTTCCCTCCCTCCTGTATGTATATGTATGCATATAAATAAAATCTAAGGATAGAATTCATCCATATATGTGTGTGAGGTGTAGCTGACATGCTTTCCTTGCTTTGTGTGTCATTTTCAGTGAACTATCAGCCAGTAATTTGTCTGGTCTCAGGTTGCCATCTAGTGTTTGACAATACAGTACAACTTTTCTCTATGTTAGAGACATTAACATGCCTTCATGTTAATATCTCCAGAAGATAGATTTTAAAAAAATAGAAATAGAACTTCTCAGGATATGAGATTCCAAGTGTTGCCCTCCTATATGTCACTATCAAGCAATTAAATAATTTTTCTGCTGAACCAGTATTCATTCTTTCTTTCATCATTGATTCATTGATTCATTCTGCATTGCTGCTCATCATATAGCAGTGACTCTTGGTAATATACAAGAAGTTGAAACAATACAGTAAAATTGAACAACCAATAATATAAGTCTAGAGTCAAGAAAACTCTTTCCTAATTTACCATGCAAAAAGCAGCAATAAAAAACATTAACTCAACCAACCAACAGAGCTCATTTTTACCTGATCCCAGAGGAAACACTCAGGGTTTGAGCACTTTATTAATGGCTAATCACGAGGGAAGCCATTTGACTCTCTAGGGCAGGGGTAAGCAACCTTGGCTCTTTTATAACTTGTGGACTTCAACTCCCAGAATTCCTGAGCCAGCATGGTTGGCTCAGGAATTTTGGGAGTTGAAGTCCACAAGTCATAAAAGAGCCAAGATTGCCTACCCCTGCTCTAGGGGGATGCACTTCTACAGGGCAGATGCTGTAACTGAAAATGCATGGATCTAAAGAGATGACATTGCTAGATCTAAGAGAATCTAAGAGATCTGCATGAGCAGAAACAATTGGAAACAGTTTATAGGTCATACTTAGTCACAAAGCAGCTGTGTTAAATAAGCATATCGTGAAATGTCATAAACTGTCCACATTGTTACATTCTGGACCAGGTGCAGCTTTTAAATGCTCTTCAGGAGCAACCCCATGTAGAACGCATTATAGTAATCCAAATGGGAGGTGGCCATAAATAAGGCCACGATCTACACTTTTTTCTTTGAATAGGACTCATGACTCCAAGAGACCTCCCAAACTGCACATCAGCTCTTAGGGATGGCCATCCTATTCAAAGTTAAAGACGGAAAATCTCTGGATCTGGTGGCCTCAAATCATACAACTGTTCAATTCTACCAAAGTGGGCTAGCACCTTTTCTCCTCCATCCAAAACCCACGAAGACTGGAAAGAATCTCAACAGCATTGCTTGGTTAGGCCAAGGTAGAGATGTAGAGTTGGGTAGAATCAACAAACTAATGAAGTTTACCCCATGCCAACTGATGTTCTTACCTAGGAAATTGGTGATGAGTCCTGTTGTCTTCTTTCTGTGTTTGATTTTGACCTAACCACACTGAAGGACAATTCTTACTTCCAAGAAATCTTCTGGGTATTACTAGAAAACATAAATACTATCCAGTGAACCATACTTTGGAAGCATGTTTCATTGGAAAATAGTATCAGTGTCAGGTCCCCAAATCCTTATTGTCTCCCTTCCATATATATATATATATTCCTGTGCTTTGCTTTGGGGCCTGCCATTTAGCGGGGGGGGGGGATATTTGCTTTCGCTTGGGATAACTTTCGCTTTCTGCTTTCCTTCTTCCACCTCTATCCACTTGAGAAAGGAATATGTCTCCTTTATCAGGGAGACGGTTATAGAGAAATGAAAGTTGGAGAAGGCATTGAGATGCGTGCCAACTGTGCCAGTTAACCGCTCATTGTGCCACCTATGGATTGGCTGGATTTCAAATGGACATTATGACTTTGGTGGGAGGAGGAATATTGCTGGTTTAATTATACCGTTCAAGTGGGATTTTCCCCACATCTTGCCTTGACTTTCCTAGTGTCACTAACCCCTAATAAAAGTTTCCTTTTGAGACAATGCCTGTTTCAAGAGTTCTGCTTTCTTGGATGGGTTAGCTGAGGTGGGTCCTTACAATCAGCCCTTTAGGGTAGACTAGCAAACCAAAGTCATGTAGGCCAATATTACTTTTATTGTTAACTTGCAGTATGTGCTGCCCCACTCACTCACACAAACACCTAACTGTGGTTTAGTGAGTTTATTAATATTCCCCAGCAATTCCCTTCACCAAAAAAACCCCAGAATTGTCCCAATTAAATCCAGCCATGAGCAGACCAATGTTATGGCCAAAGCACTGAAATTTTCTCAAACAAAATAAATCCACCAAACAAATCTACAACACAAAAGAGCTCATGAGTCAAGCAAAGTCCAGAGTTTCCAAAGCACAATTCCAGCCAAGGCACGGTGTCAATCCAAAGTGAGGCAGGAATCACCACGACCAGAAAACACACAGTTAGGAAACAAACACGCTGTTCCCAGCAATGCCTCCCTCTGTCTGCTGTGCTAAAGTCTAAAAGTTTTATGCATACTACATTCCTGTCTCAGACTCAGATTCCTTTTATCTGATTGTTGTATTAGCAGTGCTTCTTACTCTATTATGAAAGTACCTTGTTGGAAAAAATACCAATATATTATCTCTCTGGCTTTGCAAAGTTACAGTGGACTATAAATTGAAACAGAAGGAATGCATAAATTCTATTTGCAGCAGTAGAAATCATCTCCTCAGAGTATGATGATAATGGCGATAATGATGATCACCCAGACAAATGTACATGCAGTAGTATGTGCTTACAACTCTATCCATATTTCAAAAATAATTTGGAAGAATTGCTTGAGACCAGGCATGTCAAACTTGCAACGTCACGTGACGTTGTGTGATGTATTGGAACTTTTTCCCCGTTGCTGGCAATGGGGTGGGTGCGGTTCCAGCATGATGCATCCGGCCCGTGGGCTGGCAGTTTGACATACCTACTTTAGACCTTACAACAGCAAAGTAATGCTCTGTTATTCATTAAGCTGACACATCTTTTTTTTCTGGATTCCAAATATTAGTCTTTTAAGAGTAGCTTATTAATGCAGCTGCCTCTTTCTTCAGACTCATGCAGAACCATATTCACCCTTACTGAAGGGTTGGTAGCAATTTATTTCCTTTCCATTTTCAGCGTTCCTGGTTTTGTACACTCCTTTTTGTTCAGCATGGAGCATTGAACAGCTCATGGTGTTCTCTGTTGTTGCCCATGGAGGACTATAAGAGATTTGAACTGCTTTTGAGGAACTGGAAAGCAAAAACATGATGTGAAATGCTCTTAGCTGACTGGTAGCAGCTGTTCTCAGAATGATGTACAATCATATTGGTTTCAAAAACACAGTAAAGCATGATACAAATTAAACAATCAACTGATAGCTGATAAACAGCAGAAATTAAAGCAGAAAAAAATGATTAACAGACCACACAATAGTACTAAGATTAAAAATAACTAAGTTAAAAATAAAGCCATTATCGCTTTATAGCACAAAGCATTATTGTCATTGTTTTGCACACTGAGGCATCTGAAAGAAGTACCGGTAATAAACTCAAAGATTATTTTCCTCTACCACTAGATGCTGCTCCTGCTGCATTAAGAATTACCTTACACAATTTTTTCCACTCAGTTTATTATATAATTCAATTGCATAACTTTTCTCACACAAAATGCATAACCTGGAGAAGATGGATCTTTATTATGCCTCACCTCCTTCCAAATCTCTAAGCTTTGCTCTCCAAGCCTAACAATCTATTCAACTTATTTGCACGTAAAAATATTTACATAGTTATCCTTTTTTTTCCAGGGCCCAAAACAGTTCAGGCATATCTTGCTACAAAATATACAGGACAGTGTTTTATTTTGAACCTAGTGCAGTAAAAAATGGATGAGATTGATTTGGCTACAATATCTGTTGAAAATATGATTTAATTTTTAAGTAAGGTAGTCTTTGACTTACGACAACAATTGAGCCCAAATTTCTTTTGTTAAAGTGAGTTTTGCTCAATTTTACGACCTTTCCTGCCTCAATTGTTAAGTAAATCACTGCAGTTGATAAGTTAGTAACCCGGTTATTAAGTGAATCTGGCTTCCCCATTGACTTTGCTCGCAAAAGGGGATCACCTGACCTTGGTACACAGCATTGGTCATAAATATGAACCAGTTGACAAGCATCTGAATTTTGATGACAGGCTGCAAATGTGGTAACTGTGAAAAATGGTCATAAAAGTCACTTTTTTCAGTGCTGTTGTAATTGTGAACGTTCACTAAAAGAACTGTTGTAAGTTGAAGTCTACCTGTAATTGGCTTTCATAATCCTAAAAAGCAGGCAGCAGGATGGTTTGAAAGGAGATCTAAGACTTGGTAACAAGAAATTTAATCACTTTTAAATTTGTATCACTGTTGCATTAGCCACTTCCATTAAAATTTGTGATTTCTTATATTGATTGAATTTTTCTGACTCTTTCTCAGGGTCTGCACCTTCTTCCACCTTCTTCCATCTTTATATATATTTAAAAATACATATATTTAAGAATTTAATTTATAATAGTGAAATCTGATAGAAGCTAAACTTAAAAAAAAGAAAAAATAAGAAGCAAAAGGTGCAAGAAGAAAGACAAAGAAGAAGCAGAAAAGAATATAATAAAAAAGAAAAGAAATATAAACAGAAATAATGTCATTGATGTTTTCATTGCTTGAGTTTTATAGTTTTGATGATTTTATATGTCTTTTAATTTTTTATTGGGAGCTCCAGGGTTGGTTAAAAATGGGTTGCTATATTAAATAAATAATACCTTAGAACTAGTTAATGAGCAATTTCCAAAAGCAATTAAAATTGAAGTTTGTGAACTTACAATTGTCTGCTATGGTTGCAAACAAAATGGCTAATCCCATCACGTCCCAGCATTCAAACCCATGGAAAAACCACTGTCCTATGGTATGCTTGCAAGCAGCAGCTGTCTGGAGCTCATATGAGCAATCTCCCATCCTCTCTTTATCCAGAGAGGTTCCAAAGAATTAGTTTACTTGCCAGTTCCTTGATCTTCATCAAGATCATTAGCTCTGCTTTCATCTAGCTGTCTTCAGGTCATCATACCTCCTCTGGAAGTCCCCCATCCATCACACTCTCAATACACCCTGCCCTTTTGGCTCAGTCCACCCTACAAGCTGAAAAATTCCCTTCATGGGTGGAATTTGCCAGCAGATCCTCCTCCCTTGCATCAAAGCTTTCACAAGGCAATATTACCTCCAAATCAAGACGGCAGCTTGGCAGTGTACTTTTGAAGCCCTACATTTTTGTATATGCATGCCACAGTCATACATGTGCAAAGGGAGCCTATTCATTTACCTTTTACCTCTTACTTCTGAGTAATCATTCTATCCCCCCTTTTTAAATCTGGAACACTATCTTTTATCTCCACTTGTCTTAAGTTGCTTTCAACATCTTTCATTGGATTTAAGGAACACGTGTTGAGTATGTTTGTTCAACCAGCTATAAATCTATTTGGAAGTGAGACTATTCATCTTTTCAAAGGGCTTGCAAACTCATTGTTTGATAAACTTTTCTAGGATATTCCCACATATTAATGTCATGCTGACAAGTCTGTGGCTTCCTGGGTCCACTTCCCCTCCCTTTTTTATAACATTTTTCTAGCCTTCTGGCATTTCCTGTGTACTCCAGTAATTCTCAAAGATTACAATCAGTGGTTTGTAAATCACATCTGCTACTTTCTTTAGCATTTGGAGATATAATCCATTCAGTTCCAGCAATGTGAATTCATTCCAAGGTCATGATTGGTTCCTTGCCTATTTCTGAGAACCTCTTAGTTCTTATCACTTCCTTCTTTATGTGCCTTAAAGACTTTGGATCACAATTCCCATCATCCTGTTGTTAGGATGGCCATTGTTGATGGTGATTCTGGGAATTGTCAGTTGTGAAGAGTGAAGAGTTGGAGAAGACTGTCACTCCAGCTGAATTTTAAAAGAAAGAAATTGGAGGAAGCAAATAAGACAAAACTCTAATAAATTTCATTTTTAAGTGACAACTTTATGACCTGAACTCCCGCTGTCAATTCTACAACGAACATGGTGGGAGGGGAAACAGAGTATCTCTGTTAGTCTAAACAATGTTGTGTACCATGGGAACCAAGGTTATTCTCTTGCTTGGGAGAAGAGGGTTGGGTGTTTTGTTCGAAAACCTGCCAAACTGCTCTATTGGGTAGTGTAGTTATTGCATAGCACTGGGGTGGGAACTTTTACTTTGTAATAGTGTAATGCTTTGGAGGGAATTTTAGATTTAGTTTCACTTTTTAACATGCCGATATTTTGTATCCAATAAACATGTTCTTTGAGGAACCTTCAAGCCTTGGAGTTCTGATTTATTTGGTTCTATCTGTCAGAACCTTGACAGCTACATCTAAATGAGAGAGAAAGGGAAAAAAGCAAGCTGCTCCCAGAAAAAGTGAAATTTGGAAAGATTCAGGGGACTCCTTTAAGTGAAAATAAATTGTAGATGGTGAGCTTTGTTACATAAATGGTAGAAGATGTAGGCAAGTCATTGCTTCCAAGGCTTGGTCTTCTGCATTATCATCATTTTGCAATTAATCAGTAAGAAGAATTATTTCAAATTCCTTTCTAGTGTAAAAAAGAAAGAGTGCCTCAATAGGATTAGACTCTTCTGCTCCTTCCTAGGTCCACTTCCCCTCCCAGGAGAAATGTGATCACAAGAGAATAAACACGGTGGGGAGAAGCAAAGATGTTTTCAGCCTATGTCTTTCTCAGCAACATACACCATCACAACATAGAATCTTAATATATAGGACAGCTAGCATCCTTATTCCAGCCCTTTCCTTTAAGATTAATATTACTGTGATGCACATGGATAATCATCCTGTCCTGACAAGAGTGATTCTAAACATTAGAAAACCCTGGAGGGATTTATGTTTCTAATCTGAGATTTGTGTCTACCTTTTCTCATCATTTCTGATTGCTGAAACTCCTCAGCCATGAGCATCTATCCATCACTTAAGGTATCCTAGGTTAAAACAAAAATAGTCCTTTCAGAATTCTTCATTCTATAATCTGTAGTGAATTAAGTGCTGTCCCAGAACAAAAAAAAAAAAAAACAGAATTCCCTGGGAGTGGGAGTGAGCATAAGACATGTTCCTGACCTTGTTATTTTGACTTCCCAGATTTACAAAAGCCTCCCCTCCCCCATGCCTTGACTATAGTTTCCAGAACTTCTCCATTGGAATTTTTAATGTGATAGATGGTTAAATATTATAGGATGATTATATTCCCTTCTTTGTCCTGGTCCTATTTTTGGAATTCAGCCCCTGGGTTCCAAAGACCAAGTGGCATCTCTAATTTGGAATAAGATTCTGGGAATGGAGGTGGTCCTGGATGACTTCTGCCAAATCAATTGGGCAGGGAAACTAGAAACAAAGAGAAATTGCTGGCTGATTGACATTGAGCTGAAGATTTAGTGACTTCGGTTGCTTACTTGTCTAAAGCTGTGACTTTAAGGTCAGAAAGCTTTGTACAAGGTTCAGCTCTGGACTTGGAAGTTCTCAAAGATCCCATTTGCTATTCCCTGTCATCCAGTAAACCAAGCGACCACGTTTATACCTCCTGCCTCCCAGAAAGAACATCATGGCAAGGGAAGAGTAATCTGGCCCTTTCCATTGTTCAGATAATAAGCAGCTGCAAAGGGTTATTTTCCAATTCCCTACCTCCCTTGTGACAATCTTATTTGAATAGAAATTTTTCTCTGATAGATGGATGGGACTGGTATACTCCCCCCTTATGGTTCTCTTGGCAGTCTTAGAATCACACCCAACTGTTGTTATTCATCCAAGCATGCTAGCAAGGAGAGTTTAACGTGGACCAAACTACATACAGTGGGGCAAAAAAGTATTGAGTCAGCCACCAATTGTGCAAGTTCTCCCACTTAAAAAGATGAGAGAGGCCTGTAATTGTCATCATAGGTAGACCTCACCTATGATGCCCCACTGTATAAATCCTGGATTGTAGCTTACTATTTCATTTTAATAATAATAATAATAATAATAATAATAATAATAATAATAATAAGAAGAAGAAGAAGAAGAAGAAGAAGAAGAAGAAGAAGTCAGAAGGGACCTTGGAGGTCATCTAGTCCAACCCCCTGCTCAGGCAGGAAACCCTATACCATTTCAGACAAATGGCTGTCCAGTCTTTTCTTTAAAACTTCCAGTGTTGGAGCATTCACTGCTTCTGGAGGCAGGTTGTTCCACTGGTTAATTGTTCTAACTATCAGGAAGTTTCTCCTTAGTTCTAGGTTGCTTCTCTCCTTGATTTCCATCCGTTGCTTCTTGTCCTGCTTTCAGGCACTTTGGAAAATAGCTTGACTCCCTCTTCTTTGTGGCAGCCTCTGAGATATTGGAACACTGCTATCATGTCCCCCCCTCGTCCTTCTCTTCATTAAACTAGACATACCCAATTCCAGCAGCCGTTCCTTATATGTTTTAGCCTCCAATCTCCTAATCATCTTTGTTGCTCTTCTCTGTACTCTTTCTAGAGTCTCAACATCTTTTTTACATTGTGGTGGTCTTGAGAAACTGAAATTTTTCCAGTCCTTCCATTTTCCCCCTTGCTTCTCTTGATTTTTTAAAATTAATATTCAAGCATAACAACAGAGGCTACCTTACAATTTATAAATGATTTGCTCATTGGATTTTTTATTTCAGAAAAGTAAGGTCAAAATAAAATAAATCAATTTGAGTTAGAGCTGGCATTTGGAAGTTCTTCCCACTATGTGATTCCACTAAAAAAAAAAGGGGGGGGGTGAAATTATTATGTCAGTGGTTAACAGCTTTTTCATTCTTAAGAGGGAGCAATGTGGCACATGGTAGTAGCTGCATTGGCTGTTAAATTAAAAACAAACCTTCAACAGAAGTCTATATGTCATACGCATTTCTTAAATCTTCTGGTGGTATCTCCAGCTAGATTAGGGGAAGGAGTGAAAAGACTAGCAAGTTTAAAGTCCTTGCACAGCAGGAAGCAACACAGATTTAACACACATACACACACAGAGAATCCCTGAAGTCCTTTTCTGGCTTTTTCCAAGATAATGCAGTCAGTTTGCCTTATAAATAGGAAAGCAACAATAAAGAATCTGATCAGTTCAAGGGGTTATTCTGGTTCTAGCATTTATATACAGTTTGGTGGATCTATAAAGAAGCTGTCCCTAAAATAGACATGCCAGGAAAAATATTTTCATTGTCTGATTTACCTTTTACCATACGATGGCTTTAAAGAGGCAGTAGTAGGATACTGACTCATAGTTATTTAGTAGAAGCAATAGAGGATTCACTCAAGACCTCTGAGAACAGTTCTTTATATTGTTTTGCATAATCAAATGACCTTAAAAGTTAAGCAAGGCCAGGCATGGGTGAAAGGCCACAGGAAATAAACATTTATTTACTGCATTTGTATCCTGTTGCAATTACTGTTTTTCCCTGAAAATAAACCCTACCCCAAAAAAAGACCTACCCTGATTTTTGGGGGTGGGCCTAATATAAGCCCTACTCCAAAAATAAGCCCTAATTAGAATCCCCCCACTCTGTCCCACCTGGCTGCTGCAATGGGGCAGGAGGCTGCATGGCAATCTTGCCTCTAACCTGCTTTCTAGCTCTGGCGTGCTTGTCTCCTGCTGAAACAGAGTTTGTGGGACTAAAAAAAGTTCAGTCAGACCTTCCAACTTCTCACACAAAAAAAAGACCTCGTGCCAGAGCTAGAAAGCAGGTTAGTATTGAATTTTTTTGCTTCCGGAAGGAGAAGTGGCAGGAAATGAGGCTGCCATTTCAATAAGGGAGAAGGGAGACACGAGGTGATGCAGGGCAGCAAGCAAGTGCTCTGCTCTGCTCTGCATCACTGTGCAGAGCTGCTCCGCTTCCCATTTTCCATTGTCTCCAGTGGCAGTGATGGAGGCTGGCGGAGGGAAGCAGCAGGGGAGGCTTGTGCTGCCGGATCACGGCGCAAGCCACAGGAGAGTTGGAGAGGAGAAGGAGGTGGCGGCTGCTGCTGGGCAGGTGATCTGTGGGGCAAAGCATGAAGAAAACCTCTGAAGAGGCACACAGCGGCAGCAGAGCCTTTCGCCATTACTCCCCCCTGACACTGAAATGGTGGAGGGGAACCAGGCCTATCCCGCCCATCCTCCATATGGTAGCATGGCAGTCCACCTCGGAAGAGGAGTGAAAGGGAGCAAGGAATGGCCTGGCTGGGGGGGGCTGAAGGAAGCGGGTGTGAGGTGCTTGGGGTACCTCCACCCCCCTCCCCCACCTGCTTCACCTTGTGGTGGCAGTAGCGAAATTGCCATGCATCCTCTTGCTGTGAACAGCCGCAGCATTAGTGGGTCAGCAGCCATGCAGGCTCCTGCTGGATGGGGCTGTTGGTGCCACCACTGTGAAGCAAGGCAGGTGTCACAAAAAATATAAGATACCACCTGAAAATAAGACCTAATGCCTCTTTTGGAGACAAAAATAATATAATACCGGGTTTTACTTTCAGAGAAACATGGTAGTTCAACTGATCTCTGCAACTGTAGTTAAAAAAAACAATATTTCTATACCATGATCTTGCCAAAGAATGATATGGGCTTAAGGAATAATGTTCAGAAAATCTATCTTTTTAAAACAAACAGGATTCGCAAATTATCACTAGGGTTTTATTTATTTATTTATTTATTTATTTATTTATTCGATTTCTATGCCGCCCTATTCCGGAGAACTCAGGGCGGCTCACAACACAGTAGAAATCAACATAAAAATACATATAAATATAAAACCTCTTAATTTTTTTTTTAAAAAAACCCAATCATTCAGCATACACACAGACATACACTGGCTTGGGGCAAGATGTTAACTACCCCAGGCCTGCCGGCAGAGGTGTGTTTTGAGTAATTTACGAAAGGCGGAGAGGGTGGGGGCGACACGGATCTCCGTGGGAAGTTGGTTCCAGAGGGCTGGGGCCGCAACAGAGAAGGCTCTTCCCCTAGGCCCTGCCAGGCGACACTGTCTGGCTGACGGGACCTGGAGAAGGCCGACTCTGTGGGCCCTAACTGGCCGCTGGGATTCATGGGGCAGCAGACGGTCCCGTAAGTAACCTGGTCCGATGCCATGTAGGGCTTTATAGGTGATAACCAACACTTTGAATTGGGTTCGGAGACCAATTGGCAGCCAATGCAGCTCGCGGAGTGATGCCGAAATATGGGCATTTCTGGGCAAGCCCAACACTGCTCGCGCGGCTGCATTCTGCATTACCTGAAGTCTCCGAACATTTTTCAAAGGTAGCCCCATGTAGAGAGCATTGCAGTAGTCGAGCCTCGAGGTGATAAGGGCATGAGTGACTGTGAGAAGAGACTCCCGGTCCAAATAGGGCCGCAACTGGTGCACCAGGCGAACCTGGGCAAATGTCCTCCTCGCCACAGCCGAAAAATGATGTTCCAAATTTAGCTGTGGATCGAGGAGGACGCCCAAGTTGCGGACCTTCTCCGAGGGGGTCAAAAGCTCCACCCCCAGGCTGATGGACGGATAGATTGAATTATCCTTGGGAGGCAGAACCCATAGCCACTCCGTCTTGTCGGGGTTGAGCTTGAGCCTGTTGGCACCCATCCAAACCCTAACAGCCTCCAGACATCGGCACATCAGTTCCGCTGCTTCACTGAAATGACACGGGGTGGAGATGTAAAGCTGGGTATCATCAGCATACTGATGATATCTCATCCCGTGTTGTCGGATGATCTCACCCAGGGTTAGGAGTCCATAACATGATAGCTTATGTACTTGCTGCACAGGGAACTGTAACAAAGATTGCATTTAACTGCTTTTCTCTGAGATTCTGCACCAGTTAGAAATTTAGAAGTTAACCAACTTAAATGTCATTTCTGCTGTTTCTTTAAAAAAATGTGAGTACATGTCTGATCACCATGACAACCACAGGCTGCCCGGTCTGCTTCCGCCTAAGAACCAGGAACTGTGCATGCAAGATGCTTAAAGTATATACATAGGATTAATAATAATCTTCTTAACTAGAACATACTCTTCAACTGCTGGTGCCTATTGGAGAAATGCCAGCAGAATATATACAGTATATTTCAGAAGTCTGAACTGAAAGCTGTCAAAGTCTAGTTCTTAAATATATATGTTAGTGCTCTTGCCAGAATTTAAACACACTTTGTGTCTTGGCATATTACATTCCAATTTTCCTTTAATGATGAGGTGCCCCATAAAAAAATGATCCACAAACAATTAGTAAAAAATTTAGTTCTACCCAGAATTATTGAGTTTAATGGGACTTATTTCTAAGTAGATATGCATCATATTAAGCTGTGACTATTTTTCAATGGGTTTCTTTCCTAATTGCATAAAAGGAAGGAAGTCAGAACATATTATGAATTCAGGAGTTGGTGAAAATAATTTGATAGGATCTCTTTCATGAGTCCAATGTCTTTAATCTGAAATATCAGTGCAGTCTATGACTGCTAACAGTCTGGAGAGTAGGTTTGTATGACTGTTTACCCATGGTTAATTGTGAAGCATTACATTGGTTCACCTAATGTATACCGGTAGTAGCACACACTAATCCCATGGGCTCAGTTCACACAATACTCTTTGATAAAGTATAGTTGGCTGGTTTTGGAAGGATTTGATAATATGTGAAGATGATTCTTTCTCTGCTTTCAATACACAAAGAGAAGTCTATGGAGATTCTCAGTTATCCAGGTCATGGCTGTCCTAAAGATGCTTTTCAAAAAGCAACTGGACTTTCTTTGTTTTTTTCTTGAAGACATTTCACTTCTCATCAAAGAAGCTTCTTCAGAACTGGATGAGAAATGAAATGTCTTCAAGGTAAAAACAAAAAATCCATTGCCTTTTAAAAAGCACCTTTGGAACACACAAGGAGAAGGGACAGGAGAGAGATGTACATAGCAAGACATTGGTAAAACTGGTTGTAAAACTGGGTTTGGAAAGATGGTATAGAACAAATCTTCTGACCTAATAAAAAAACTCCAAAAGAACAGAAATTTGCAGGAGTATTCACAATGGTCGGCTCTGACAAGCAAAGGTTCTTGAGTAAGAAATATCTTTCTCATTTTCAGTCTCCTAAGGAACCATACACAAGTTTAATATTTGGTTCCAAATTTTATTCTTGGTGTTGCAACTTAAGGGAATCTCTAATTTGTAATACTAAGGATAAACTTTGGAACTTGAGATTAACCTTATTATGGATCCAGCCTAAAAAGAGCACTTAGATGGTTGTTCTGCTGCCATCTGACTGGAGACATAATTACTTGTTACTTCTTATTAATTTTCTAGATTTTGAGAGAAGGAAGTGTGAGGCTATAAGAAACCAGTTTGTCTAAACTACTTGGCAAAAATTGAGTTTTCATTAAACTGAAGGCTTCAGGTATCTTACAAGTTATTTATATGATAAACATCTATATTTTATATCAGTATTCTTACTTTGACCAAATGATTATTATAGAAAATCCATAGCCTATAACTAGGTATTATACACACATTTTTAAGGATGTTTTCCTATTCATTACTCCTAATTTATACTAATTCCTGTTTGAAGTCCTTTCCTCCCAAATTGTTGCCTCTTTAGGATGACAAGAAATGTATAGATTTTTACAGTGGTGAGATTATCTAAATTCTAAATCAGGGGTAGTCAACCTTGGCTCTTTTAAGCTGGCTCAGGAATTCTGGGAATTGAAGTCCACGAGTCATAAAAGAGCCAAGGTTGACTACCCCTGTTCTAAACCATGATCTGGAAGGAATGCTTCAGAATATTCATAAAGTGATTATTACACCTGTTAAAGCAACTGCCTCTTTATTCTCTAGAAGAGTGAAAACAGATGCAACTGTTCTAAGAAATTAAATGCAGAAGGAGGAGGAGGAAGGGAAGGAGGAGAGGGAGAGCGAGAAGGAGATATTCTTTATTGGCCAAGTATGATTGGACACCCAAGGAATTTGTCTCCGATGCATAAGCTCTCAGTGAACATACCAACAACAAAGTGCATATGTATAGATAGATATACAGTATATATAATATGCCTATCCCCTCTTCCTAGCATTAATCTAGAAACCAAATTAAACAGTTGCCCGGCACATTTGCAAAACCTGCAGAGATTTCAGTATCTTGATAATGGTGCAAATTCTATTACAAACCAGCAGGTGCTGCTCAAGTCAAAAGCAGGATTTATTTAAAAGAGTCCTTTCATATACAGTATATTGCAGGTTGTTGAGTCATGCTAAAAATGTTGCACTCAAAAGCATGATTTACCTATAGTGAGTCAGCCAAAAGTTCTTCTTTACTCCGTTTTTTTTTTAAAAAAACATCTTGTGGGACTAGATTAGAGATGGATTGCACAATGCACAATCACAATAATGTCACTCTGCTCTAATCTACTTACAATATAAAAAAGTGCATCAGCTACAGAGACAGAATATTGGGATTACTATCTGAAGGGACTATAGTACAAAACTGCAAAGCTTTATTTGGGATTAAACTATTAGCTTCAAGTGAAAGAAAATTTAAAGTAAAAAGTGGTATTACAGGGAATCATTCCCTGTCACCAATAACACAATATCAAAAAGCTTATTTATTCAGAAACAGGACTGTAGCCATCCTTAGTGGCCAGCCCAATAGCCAATCTGGTACATTGCAAGAGAGCAATTTGTGGACTGCCAGGTGTTCCCTTGCCCCTGACACATTGGATTTCCTAGCTGAGACTGACAACAGTTGCTGGATAAAATCTGAGTATAAGAAGGCAATGAGTGTAGCCTTGTAGTTTATAAGCAAAACTAGAAAGGATTACAAGGCCTTCTGATAGCATCTCTGATACCTTGAATGACTACTTAAACTTGAAGTAGGCTAAATGTAACAAACGTTTAACTCAAAGTTTGCTCCTTATTATTAAGTTAATTAAAAACACATCTATGCAGACAGGCTTGGGGCTTGTGAGCTGCGCTCTGCCCCTGGGCCTTTGATTGGGACTGTATGTTGTATGAGTGGGCATAGTTTTATTGTTTTTTATATTGTATATTATTATTTTAACTAATTTATATTTTGTGCTTGTATTATTTGCTGTGAGCCGCCCTGAGTCTGAGAAGAAGGGCGGCATATAAGTCAAAATAAAGTAAAGTAAAGTAAAGTAAGTTATTCTTCACTTAGTACATTATTTTGCCATTCGGGATTGGTTCCACATGTCCCATCTTCACTGCTTACGGACCAAAGTGTTACACCCATTCTTAATTTAGCATTCTGTGATCTAGACAAATTTAAGAATTTCTATAGATAATTGCAGGGAAGCTGAACAGTATCACCTGAAGTGCTAGAAAGTAGTTTTCAGAACTCCGCATTAGTAAGAATCAGTGTTTGATAAATGAAACATCACATTGTTTAAAAAATGTTATCTTCAAATACATGGAGCTGTGATTATTTCACAGATGTTTTAGGAATGACATGGAATAAGTTACCTTTACCATACTTTACTAGTTCAGTATGTGTAAAAACCTAGGTTGTAGATCAGGCATGTCAATCTCGCGACGTCACGTGATGTCACGCGACATATCGTGACTTTTTCCTCATTGCTGGCAATGGGGTGGGCACAGTTTTGTCATGATGCATCTGGCCCGCGGGCCGGCAGTTTGACATGCCTGTTGTAGATAGAAGGATAGAGAAGAATAAAACATTTCAAAAACATCCTTAACCCTACTTCCAGGTCACTTATTACCCCAGTTCAGCACAGGAGAGTGAACGGTCCTTTCCAAGATATCTAGGGATGACAGAAAATGTTTTCAAAGATCTCTTTCTCTTACAATAAAGCAAGTCTCTGCAGCATGCATAGGCTTTCATAAGAAGGAAATGCTGCACTATTAGCATTTGTGGGCATTATATCTCAAAGTAAATATATGATAAATGTGTTGAAGCTATGACTGGCGCAATTTGGCGAGGGGGAAGACCTGCTCAACATTCTTTGTATCACTCTTGTAGCCCAACAGGTTGTAAATCAGTGTTTCTCAACCTTGGCAACTTGAAGTTGTGTGAGCCACAACTGCCAGAACTCTGGAATTCGTGTCACCTGAGGAGTTCTGGGAGCTGAAGTCCATACATCTTTAGGTTGCCAAGGCTGAGGAAACACTGCTGTAGATAAGACAATCTAGATTAGGGGTGTCAAACTGCCGGCCTGCAGGCTGGATGCGTCATGCTGAAACCGCGTCCACCCCATTGCCAATAATGGAAAAAAAGTCACAATACGTTGCAACACGTCACGTGACGTTGCGAGTTTGACAGCCCTGATCTAGATAGAGATCAGGCTATCACAATTATTGCTACGGTAGTTTTCAGGCAGTGGTTAAAAAGGAGAGCAGGTTTAATTGACCTCATATGCTGTGTGGTCTTTTATTCTTTTCTTTTCCTTTTCTTGTATTTTACTTTATTAGAATTTTAGTTATACTGTGGCTTTTATTTTTGTATATACCATGTAAGGCAGGCATGTCAAACTGCCAGCCTGTGGGCCAGATGCGTCACGCCGAAACTCCGCCCACCCCATTGCCAGCAATGGGGAAAAAGTTGTGATAGGTTGTGTGATGTCATGTGACATCACTAGTTTGACATGCCTGACGTAAAGCTTTGAGCATATAGAAATAAATGTAACAAATAAAGCAGGGGTGAGGTATATTGCTTGGTTCTGCCTTAGCGCATTGTGGGACTACAATCATTTATGGCTTATTTGAAAAGTCTAGTTGAACAAACCATGGCTTAACATAGGGACTAAGCAAGAGTTGAAGATGTATCAGTGAAATTTTCACACTGAAGTTATTCTTAAGAATATTCATTCAATCATTTAGCTCAAGTTGTTAACCTCTAGCTTCAGATATGTTCAAAATGCCACCAGGACTCACATAAACAGATGATAAATAATCTCTTTCCTACAGCTCCATTGTACCACTTTCATACTGTTTTCCAGTCAATTAATTTTTACTTGGCAAGACAGATAAAATTAGTATGGAAACACCAGCCACTCAAACTGTGGATTAGGGCAAACAGACCAATAAGGTAAAATGATTTGCTGCAGGTCAGAAAGCGATCAAGGACACAGAACTGTGAACAAATAGCTGATCTGATTCTCCAGCTATGTGCTAATTAATGTCTAATCATCCATGTGTAAACACAATTTACCTTAAGAGATTATTGTAACAGTTAGTGTCCTATGTTACATGAACAAACATTTTTGGAATCTTCTTTTTAGCAAAGCAACCATAATATCTGCTATCAGATTTTTAGTACTAATTTAAAATTAGCCAAATGTGGACAGATGGGGAAAAGGAAAACCTGCAAAAATCTGTACCTTGTTTTTTTTTCCACTGATTTCAATAGCCCAGGAATATCCTTTTAACTGCAGTGATGATGGGAGAGCTGATGCCCAATATATTCTAAAGGTGGATTGGAGGAGAAGCAATTGATTTAATAAGAATGAGCTCATTAATTAATTCAGCATAACTAAGTTAGCTGATCATAAGTAGCAAGACTAACTGTAATTAAAGTTTGTTCTAACATCAGTTACTTTTGGGAAAGCGGTTGCTAGTGTGACATTCTGAGGTCAAGCACACAGTCTTCAGCTGTGGTTGTGCACTTGGGCCAAGTTTGGAACCAGTTTACCTGGTTTTGAATTTGAAAGAACTTTTAGTTCCCAAAATGGATGATGGCAGTTTTATGTGATGACCTTTTGTTAAAGATCCTTAACATGAATTTTGTCTTTTTTTCAGAGTTGTCATATACTGAGTTAGCATTTTCATTAAACTATCCACAACAAGCTGAAGATCTTTTTCTTAATCATTGCTGTCAGCTGATATCCAATAGTGTTTATGTGGATTGAGAATCTGTTGCTTCAGCTCCATTGCACAGTGTCAACGCTGCTAACATTGGATGTTTTGCATTGACAACAGATGGAAATGTAGCCATCTTTTTCCCTTTTGCTTTTAGAGTTAGATGATGCTGGGAGGAGGGGGGATGTGACTCAGAGTCCAGCTAGACATAACAACACTAAACTTAGTGTGAGAATCAAGGCTATTGAGCCCAGAGCTGACAAAGAATTGGTGGGTTGGAGAGCTGGAGAGGAAGCCGGCGCTTCAAGCTAATTGGGGAATGTGATTTATGACTATTAATTGGAGGAGGGAATTGTGCTTTGATACTATGTGCTCAAGGGAGGGGAATTCAGTTTTTGGCTTCGATTATGTACTGCCGATATTATGCTACTCGAATAAAAGATCCTTTGAGGTAAACAATGCCTTGGAAGTTCTTTTAAAGATTTTCATCTGTCGGAACCATGACACACAGATTTGCAATATTAGTATTAGTTTTTTAAAAAAATCTTTGCAATTCTATTTTTTTATACTTTGTATTTTTATACTTTGTATTTCTGACAATCTCACTCTTTGTCTTGAAATCAGGTACATTCATAATCAAATTTAAAAAAGGAAATTAACCTACGGTAGAAATTTGAGATCAGCCTCCCCTATATTCCTATTCTCTGCTTCCTGTATTTAAGCCATTCATCAGGGCTTTTCAACCCCTTTTTGTGTGAACCCAGAAATTTTCAAAAATTTCTGAAAGTCAAAGTACAAAATATTTAGTGAACCATTTCTACCCAAATGCTTCTGGAGTGATATGCCCCAAAAGTACATGCTGAAATTGATTGATTGATTGATATCTGGGATCTTTGGTTAAATGAACTTTGAGTCTAAATTACTACAGTAGTAGCTTTTTAAAGCTAAACCTTTGGATTCTTGTGTATTTTCAGTTCAGTTCACTTCTTTCCAGTTCTAAAACAAATTATAAATCCAATGCAGAATAGATTTCAAAATAAAACTAGATCACATTTTCTCATGCGTACTCAGTTTATTAAATACTATATGAACTACAGACTATCAGAACCAGACATTATATTTAATACTCAAACACATATCTAAGAACAGTTCTGCTGGATCAGGCCAAGACTCATCTTAGCTCTGGGTTTGTTTTCACAGTTGTTAGTTAGAGCACTCATAAGCAACAGATGGAAACTCTCTCCTTCTGCCCTCACACTAGCCTGCAGGCCCTCAAATCAGGAATCCCTCAAAATTTTTGTTTTTAATTTAACAATTTTATTTTTATTCAAAAAATTAAAATCCAAAATAAGAAAATTGAACAGAAGCAAACAAAGCAAAAACATTAAAATGTGAATTAAAATTAAATAAAGAAATAAAAATTAAATAAAGAAATGAATATAGCTCAATTATCTTAGTGAAATATTTTTGTCCCAGAAAGGACATATTCATTAAACAAGCAAAACTCTTTAAAAAAACGAACCACTGAAAATTGTAGATGCTGAGAGACAGAAAGGACTACAAATTCCTGATCAACGAACTGAGATCACGTGCACTGCAATACCGATGGGAAACCCCAACAGGGGTGTCACTTTTCTATAGAAACAAGAGATATTACTTGACCTTGATCCAGAAAGCCAAAGACTTCCTCGAGAAGGAACTGAAATCGGGAGGCCCTCAACCCACCGCGAGAGAACATGCAGATGGACCACTGGAAAGAGGGAGGGATCGAGGCCAACGAGCAAGCCGCGCAGAGGCATAGACTGGGGCAGTGGCAGAGGAAAGGAATGGACCACCTCGAGATGCGAGGGTGCAGAGAGCAGAGGGCAACAAAAACAAGGAGGCAGAACAGTCTACAGAAGACAGGCTACCAGGCTCCACTACCAAACACACAGACCAGCGGAGCAAGACCCCACAACCCAATATGAGCTTCAATCCGGATATCATGGGAACGAGACCAAAGAAGACAACAAGAGAAATAACAGAAGTGGTCTTGCAAGAGTATCCTGCAACAGATAATGGCAACTAATTATTTGACTTGGAATGTGAACGGACTGAACTCCCCCCAGAAAAGGAGAAAAATACTCCACTACCTGAACCAAGGTAAAAGCGATATAATCTGCCTACAAGAAACACACATCAGAGCAGCAGACCAGAAATATCTGATCAACTACAAACTAGGCACGCACTTTGTGGCAGCGGCGCCAAGAAAAAAGAATGGGATTGTTATATATGTAAAGAAACATGTAATGGCTAAGCTAATAGAGTCTGACCCCCAAGGTAGATACCTGGCAATTGAAATAACACAAGAGGACAAGAAGATTCTAGTAATGGGCGTATATGCACCAAATCAGCAACAAGGCAAATTCTACAAAAAGCTACACAAGAAAGTAATACAACTTAACTACAGATCTTACATTATCATGGGAGACTGGAACGGGGTCATAGAGACTGCTCTAGACAAAAAAAGAACTGCATCTAACCCGCAAAAACACTCCAAGTTGCCTAAATCCTTCTTTGATATGAAGGAGGACCTCGAACTGACAGACGTATGGAGGGAAAGGCACGGCAAAGAACAAAAATTCACCTTCTTCTCTGGCAGACATCAATCATTCTCCAGAATTGACTTTATATTAACTTCTAGCGACTTGCTAGTTTGTCTAAACGCAGTGAAAATCCTACCCAAGGTACTAACGGACCACAACCCTGTGAGGATGGAATTACGACACGGCTCGAAACAGAGGAGATCCTGGAGAATTAATGAAAACCTGTTTAGACACGAAGAAAAGGTGGCGGAATGCAAAAATGCTATGAAGGAATTCTTCAACATAAATATGAACAACGAAACACCAATAGAAATGATCTGGGACGCCAGCAAGGCGTACATGCGCGGGATCCTCATGGACATGAATAACAGGCACCGTCACAAACAAGAACAAAAAAGAAAAGAGTTAGAAAATGAGATAAGTAAAAGGGAGCGGCTATTAATAAAAAGGCCAGAGGACAAAGTCACCAAAGAAGGAATCAAGATCTTAAGAAAGCAATTTGATATGTTGATGGCAGACCAAGTTGCAAGGAATATACAATATGCAAAACATAAGACATTCTGCAAGGCCAACAAACCGGGCCGCTGGCTAGCCTACGTCATAAGAAAGAAACAGAAATCCCACATAATTGAAAAGATAGAATACAAAGGCAAGGAAGAATTCCGACAAAAAACCATCAAGAAAGCCTTCACAGAGTTCTACTCGAGACTATATGCCGAGGAGAAGACACAAGACAAAGAGATGGATGAGTTTCTACAAAACGAAAAGATACAGGCGATTACCGACACACAAAGAGAGGCCCTGAATGCCTTAATCACAAAGGAGGAAATACACTCAGCGATCACACAACTGAAAACAGGAAAATCGCCCGGGACGGATGGGATAACAGCGACCTACTACAAGCATCTCCAGGAAGAGATGTTAGAACCCCTCAGAAAGCTATTTGTCAACATTCAAGAAGGAGGCCAAGTCCCACCATCCTGGAAAACAGCCTACATCTCATTAATCCCGAAGGAGGGGAAAGACAACGCACAGCCCGCAAACTACAGACCCATCTCATTACTAAACACGGACTACAAAATCTTCACAAAAATTTTGGCCACTAGACTAATGACTGTACTACAAAAAACAATACACCCGGACCAAAGGGGATTTATACAAGGACGCCAGATGAAAAACAACGTGAGACAGCTGTTGAACATAATAGAGTACCTGCAAAGGCACAACCAGGTACCCGCCGCTCTTATGTTTGTGGATGCAGAAAAAGCTTTTGACAGACTGAATTGGCCGTTCCTGACGAACTTGGTCCGGAAGATGAAAATGGGAGTACAGTTTCTCAACTCCATAACGGCAATCTACCAGAAACAAACAGGCCAGATCATTGTCAATGGAGACTTAACAGACTCATTCAACATTGAGAGAGGCACGAGACAGGGCTGCCCGCTATCACCCCTGCTATTTGTCCTAACGCTGGAGATTCTACTAAACAGGATAAGAGCGGCAGAAGACATACAGGGTATACGGATCAGACAACAAGATTACAGACTATGTGCCTTTGCAGACGACTTGCTGGTGACAGTGTCGCAACCAGTACAGTCAGCAAGGAAATTGATGGAGATAATGGAAGACTATGGTAGGGTGTAAGGCTTCAAAGTTAACATATCAAAAACAAAGATGCTAGTCAAAAACCTAGACAACAAAGCAAGACAGGACTTGGAAAGAATAACGGGTTGCGAAATAGTCAAGAAAGTTAAATACTTAGGAGTGGAGATAGAATCAACAAATGCGAAATTATACAAGAATAACTATGAGATGCTGTGGAACAAGATACAAGCAGACCTGGAAAGGTGGAAGACACTACGACTATCCCTGCTGGGCAGGATAGCAGCAGTTAAGATGAATGTATTGCCAAGATTCCTATTTCTCTTTCAAATGCTACCCATACTCAAAAGGGATGTGGATTTGGACGACTGGCAGAAGGACATCAACATATATATTTGGGATGGCAAGAGACCGAGGGTGAAACTAAAAATCATACAGGATACAAGGAAGAGAGGGGGACTAAAAATGCCTAATCTAAAGCTATACTACTATGCAGCGACGTTGGTGGCGGTGAGTGACTGGATCAATATGACGAATGATAGAATACTGAATGTTGAAGGGCATGGTCTACTGTTTGGCTGGCATGCATACTTAGTATACGACAAAAAGGCAGACAGGAACTTCAAGGAGAACCCACTACGGATCCCATTGTTATGGGTCTGGAGGAAATATAAACACCTCCTACACGACAAGATTCCCATCTGGACGATCCCCGGACACACAATAGGAGATACAAACACATCCCAAGGGCAAGAAGTGGTGCCCTACAGTAAACTTGTACTAGGAGAAGAAAATGGGTTCCTCTTGAAACCCCAAGCAACGCTAGCAAACAGAGGAATAGGAGGTACCTGGCTATCATATATACAACTGCAATCAAGGTGGCGTAAAGATAAGAAGAAGGGCTTCTCCCAGACCGACGAGAAACTAATTGAACAGATTAGAGAACAGGGGATCATGCACATCAAACGAGTGTACAGCATTCTGATAGAAATGGACTCTGAAACCGAACTAGTCAAGAGCTGTATGGTAAAGTGGGAACAAGACTTTGGGCATCCTATCACCATGGACACGTGGGAGAAAATTTGGGTGAGAAATGTAGAATTTACGAAATCGCAACACTTAAGGGAAAACTTCTACAAGATGTTCTATAGGTGGCACCTCGACCCGAAAAAACTATCACTCATCTACCCAGACTCCCAGCCGAAATGCTGGAGGTGTGGAGACGGGGAAGCTACCTACTTTCATGTATGGTGGACATGCAGAAAAATCAGAGCCTTCTGGAGGAAGATATGGTGGACTCTCCAAACCATTTTCACAAAGCGTATAGAATTTCTACCTCAGGTTTTTTTGTTAGGGATTACAAAGGATTTCACTACCTCAGAGACGAACTTATTTCTGAACTTGATTACAGCAGCAAGATTGTTGGTGGGACAATACTGGAAGAATCCAGAAATACCGCCTATTGAAGAATGGACTGTGAAAGTAACAAACTTGGTGGAAATGGCGAAAATATCAGCATACTTGAAAGGTCGCTCCAATGAACAATATTTGACAGACTGGAAACAATGGATAGACTATATCCAAGAGAAACACCAATCAAACAAAATGCATCTGGCGTTTAGCTGAGGCTCGACGTGAGGAGAGAAGAATGTATAACAAATCAGACGTTTACAAAAACTAACACCTAATGTTGAATGTTTATGTTCTATGACTAATGCCTCTTAACAAGATCTTATGTTTAATGTTGATTACTTTAATAATGAAAAAGCAGACTGATTTTTTTTTTACCCCAGATTATTGAATTTCTACCTCAGGATCTTTTGCTAGGGATCATAAAAGATAAAATGTAACAGACATATAGTTGAGGCTGAAAGTGAGGAGTAAAGAATATTTACCAAACCAGGCGTTTACAAAGATTAATACCTAGTGTTATATGTTGTGTTCTATGATGATTGCTTATTAATATGATCTTATGTTTAATGTTGAATATTTTAATATTGAAAAAGCGGACTGAATTTCTACCTCAGGTTATTGAATTACTACCTCAGGACCTATTGTTAGGGATCATACAGGGTTAAAAATGTAACAGGTGTATAGTAGAGGCTTGAAGTGAGGAGTGAAGAATGTTTATTGTTGTATGTTATGTCCTACGATGATCGCCTCTTAATATGATCTTTTGCTTAATGATGATTACTTTAATAATGAAAAAGCAGACTGAATTTTTTACCCCAGGTTATTGAATCTCTACCTCAGGATCTTTTGCTAGGGATCATAAAAGATAAAATATAACAGACATATAGTTGAGGCTGGAAGTGAGGAGTAAAGAATATTTACCAAACCAGACGTGTACAAAGATTAATACCTAGTGTTATATGTTGTGTTCTATGATGATTGATTATTAATATGACCTTACATTTAATGTTTAACTACTACCTCAGGACCTATTGTTAGGGATCATAGAGGAAAAAAAATGTAACAGGTGTATAATAGAGGATTGAAGTGAGGAGTGAAAAATGTTTACCAAACCAGACGTCTACAAAGAATAATACGTAGTGTTGTATATCAGATGCTATGATGTTTGATGCATACAAAGATTTTATGTACAATGCTGATTGTTTTAATAAAGGAATTTTTTATATATTAAAAAAAATTGTAGATGGATGGATGTTGTAGTAACATAGACTCAGGAAGGAAGGGCTCTGCTTTCCGCACCTGATTTCGCCCTGCTAGGGGCCCTAAAAGGGCCTAAAATTGCTCCGGAGGGGCGAACAGGCAATGAAGAAAGAGGGGTGCCTCATCGATCATGGAAAGACAGAGGTTGGTCCATTTGATTTGAGGAAAGCCCTCTGAACCAGCAGAGGAAAGATTGGCTGCATTCCTTTGGCCAGCCTCCAGCTACTGACAACCGAAGAAAGAAGCACTAATTAGCAGATCATAAACAGTGTGTTTGGAACTGGATGAGAATATTGATCCTTTCTTTACTATTTTACAACTGGATTTCCTGGAAAAGGCTCCCAAGAAGCTAAAAACCTCTGAATGCGAGAAGGAAGGGAACTGCAGCCCTACCCTTCCAGAAGAACAAAAGCAGTGTTTTAATTTTTTTTTATGAGGAACAGAAATATTTAACACTGAAGTGGAAGTAATATAAAGTTTAGTTTTGACAAATTTGAGAACTGAGAAAATTGTTAAGATTTTCTCTTTGAAAGAATACTGGGGTAAAATACAAGAAATCAACCTTCTGTTTTAAGAGTCGGAAAATGAATATTGAATGACATTTAGTGGTGGATGAGAGTATAGCACCATAGCTGCAATGACTGATGCAGACCTGGCAAGAAGCCTAGAAACAGATAACAACCTAGCTTCTTTGTTGTTTGGTGACTTTTAACTCAACAGAGAACAGCTGGCAACAGAGAAAAATATTTTGGCATAATTACTACAGTGTGAGAACTTAATTGTTTTGAAACCTGGTGATCTTCTTGGATTATAAACATATACTGAGCTCTGACTTTTAATCTTAAGAACTATTTGGAGAGAAAGAAAAATTTGACTGCTGGCTACATTTGTCTGGGGAAGGTTTTTGGATTGTTCTTAGGGTGGTTGAAAATTTGGAACACTTTGAAAATTTTGGATTGTAAATTTCAGCTGATTGACAATTTCTGGATGTCTGAGCAGAAGAATTATTATAAAACATTGCTTTCAGTGGTGGACTTATATCCTGGAACCTATTGGATTCTAAAGGCTACATATAAAGACCAGAAGAAGCAGATAAGACTTTGTTCTATGGACATTAAGATAGATGGTATTAGACAAGACTAGTATTTGGGAATTGCAACACTTCTGATAGAATATCTGTAGAGAGAAAATAAAATGGATCCTTTATAGTTAGCCAAAAGTGGTAGGAAAACATACTTAATACTTCCATCTGAAGCCCCCAGCCAGGTTTACCAGGGATCTGCAGGAGTGATTTCTCAGGAAGAAGTAAACATTTACCAGAACAAAATACATTCTATGCTACAATTAATTCAGGAGACAATTATTTCACACAAAGAAGATGCAAGAAGAAACTATGATGAGATTAAAAACAATTTTGACAATATAAATGAGCAAATCTCTAACCTAAACTTACAACTAGAAAACTTCCAGAAAATGACTACAAAGAATGAACAAACAAGTCAGAAAACAGAAGATGAATCAGAAGAAACTGATCCAAAGACACAAAATATAAAAGAAGGGAAACATAAATTGGTACAGACAAATAAACATCTGCAAGACTTAGTTACAACAATGGAAATGGAAAAGACACTCTATTCTTTAGGCTTTCAAAATATACCTGAGGATAAGAAGATTTTAAAAAATTGATTTTAAAGCTGTTAGGGAAAATGCCAGAAATGGGGAGACAAAAAATGAAAAGAGAAGCTGAGGGAGAAGGAAAGTGGGAGTTGTTTAATTAATACAACTGGGCGGAACTCCCCCTCAAAAATAACCTACTTAAATTGTTTTTCCCATTTCAAGCAATATTCATAAAAACAGAGGAAGAATTGTTTGGCAATTTAATTACTTTGGCCTGGAAAGCTAACTGGCAAAGGAAGAAAGCTAGAGTTAGACTAAAAAAAAACAGAAGATCTGACATACCAGATGGGGTATTATATGATCCAATATTTGTTTGAATATGGTTAAAAGAATAGATAGCACATAGATATAAATAGATTTTTATAATAAGAGAGATACTTTATAATTAAAATAGCACCTTTCTTTAGATATGGGAAGTATAAAAACACTAGGATGGCTTGTATAAATGAAATTTCTGGCTACATAAATGCTACTAATTTTGAGAAAATCATAACTGACAAAGACATTTTGAATACTGATGGGAAATTAAACTTAAATAAGAGCTTGAAAAGCAGGACATTGATTTAATAAGGAGGCTTTAATTGCAAATACAAGTTAAATATAAAGTGGTTAGAAAGGAGGTTATAAATTGATACTATTGGCATCTGTATAACACTAGAAAAATATGAAGAGGATGTGTATACTATTTGGAGAGAAAGAAAAGTTTGACTGCTGGCTACATTTGTTTGGGGAAGGCTTTTGGATTGTTTTTGTATGTATTAATAATTTTGTATATATTAATAGTAGTAAGAACTGTATTTGTTCAATGCTGAGAAAATGAAAATGAAAAATTATGGGAAGAAGAGAGGATCAGGGGAAAAAAACACTGGATTGTGTAGCATTGAATAGATTTATATTGAAGAAGTTAAGATGTAACATTGAGTAACAAATGTACCCGGACATCACGTTGTTTACTAAGCACTTATGATTTGTAATAATAGAAAATGAATAAAATATTATAATTCTGAAAACAAGTGGATACAACAGATGCAAAAGCAAACTTATTATTTTAAAATAACATGCTAAGCCTTCCTAGTTGACCAAAAGTTTGAATTTATTAAAAAAAAGATAAAAGTTCTTGTTTCTTGAGATTGTCTTTAATTTTAAAGCATCATACTGTTATGTCAGAGAATTAAGAGTTACTTAATCAGTTAAAAAACTGTAGATGGTTAAATTGCTGAGGATTTTCTTAAGGCCACAGTAAAACATTCTGGTTGCTTAATGTTGAGTCTCGAATGCGGGTGAGACCCCATTTCTTGTTATTGTCTTCTACCCTGATTCTGCCACTGTGCCCCTGCAATAGTCTTTATTCCCAAAGCAGTGGTAACATTTGTTCTGCGGACCAGTCCTGAATGACTTTATTCAATTCTCCCTGGGCAGCTCCCTGGGCAGCTGAGCCGGCCACGCATCTCGCCGGGCGGGGCGGGGCGGCAGTCCTGGCTGGGGCAGCGGCCGGCAGAGGCATTGCTCCCTGGGCCATCCCCGGGCCCAGGGCCAGGAGGGGCAGCAACCCTGGCTGGGGCAGCAGCTGGTGGTGGCATCATTCCCTGGGCTGTCCCCATGCAGCCAAGCCAGGCACGCGTCTCCCCAGGCCAGGCCGGGCGACAGTCCCGGGTAGGGTGGCAGCCGCCGGGGGCATCGCTCCCTGGGCCATCCCCAGGCAGCCATGCCGGGCACATGTCTCCCTGGGCCGGGTGGGGTGTCTGTCCCGGTGGGGCAGAGGTGGCGGCTGGCATGGGCATTGCTCCCTTGGCCATCCCCTGGCCGCTCTCTGGCAGCCAAGCCGGCCATGCGTCTCCCTGGGCCGGTCTGTGGTATGCCGGGCACCTTCTACTGCCTCCTACACCCCCATACTTGGCCTTCCCGGGACCTCCACCCATTTTCCCATGCCCGGAGCAGAAGAGGAAGCACTGCTTTCCGGGCATTGGAAGGGGCTTCCCCCTCACAGCTATGCTAATCACAGCGCACTTCCTTTCCCGCTGCCCAGCCTGGCCTGGCTTGCCCTCCTGCAGGATTTGGCCCTGGGAAGGCCAGGACGCCAGCCGTCTGGGGAGACTGAGTGGCCCTGGCAAGGGAGCTGCTCCCACCCCATGGCCAGTTGGCCAGGAATCCCGTCCGGCTCGGCAGGGAGCTCGGGGGCCACCTGATCGCCGTGGGGGTGTCCACATCAACCACTTCCTGGTTGGCCCGCTAATTGTGTGCTCAGGGCCAGCCTTTGTGAGTCAGGCACCCAGGACTCCACAGAACTGCCCCTAATTGCACCCCATGAGGGCCCGACCGAGCCCCGGCCTGACCTTCAAAACGCCGCTTGCCCGAATTCTTTTCTGAACTGTAAGCTGCCCAGAGTCACTGAAAGGGCAACCAGAGATCTTGAGGGGAGAGGAAAGAGAGAGAGAAAGAGAGACAGAGAGGAAAGAGAAAGAGAGAGAGGAAAGAAAGAGAGAGAAAGAGAGAGGGGGGAGAGAAAGGAGAGAGAGAGGGAAAGAGAAAGAGTGAGAGTAAAGAGAAAGAGAGAGAAAGAGAAAGAGGAAAGAGAGAGGGAGAGGAAAGAGAAAGGAGAGAGAAAGAGAGAGAAAGAGAGGAAAGAGAGAGGGAGAGGAAAGAGAGAGAGAAAGTAAAGAGAAAGAGAGTGAGAGGAAAGAAAAAGAAAGGGAGAGGAAAGAGAGAGAAAGGGAGAGAAAGGGAGAGGAAAGAGAGGAAAGAGAAAGAGGAAAGAGAGGGAGAGGAAAGAGAAAAAAGAGAGAAAAAAGAGAGAAAGAGAGGGAGAGGGAGAGGAAAGAGAGAGAGGGGAAAGAGATAGAGGGAGAGAGAAAAAGGAAAGAGAAAGAGAGAGGAAAGGGAGAAAGAGAGGGAGGGAGGGGGAGAGAGAGACCTTTTTGACATCTAAAATGAAGATAACACTGCATAAATCCTTTTACACACACACACACACACACACACTATAAAATAAAGGTAAAAAAGGATATATGCAGTGTTATCTTCATTTTAGATATCAAAAGGGTTTTGCGGCTTCCAGTGTTTTGTTTTCGGTGGGAAGCGGGTCCAAGTGGCTCTTTGAGTGTTTTGGGTTGCCTACCCCTGTGCTAGTGAATTCTACTTTTTTAATATATGCCATGTGAATGCTGTAAAGTATTTGTTCTAAATCCCTTTCCAGTCAGCTTAATTGGGTGGCCCTGATCATAGTGTTTTGAAAGAAGGGGGGAAAAAAACATCCTCTCGCTGTTCATTTTCCATGCCATGCATGGAAAGTTACAAGATATACCTTAATCAGATCACCTCTGAATCATTTTTTTCCCCAAACTATTTTCTTGTAGGGAAAGTGTTTGAGTCTACTTCTTAACATTCTGTACTTTTCTTCAGTTGCATACTATCCTTTTTCAAATGTAATGCCCTAAAATTGGTGGTGAGATTCAGCCAGTTTGCACCCCTTCGGCAGAACCGTTAGCTAATTTTTTTGTTGCCCAAGCCCAGAATGGACTTCCGGAAGCAGCATCCACACAGAGCACCAGTTGTTCACATATTTGAATCTCACCACTGCTTAAAAAGATAATGAGAGCCACTATGGCGTGGTGATTAAGCCATCAGGCTAGAAATCAGGAGAATGGGACTTTTAGTTCTGCCTTAGGCACAAAGCCAATACTTTTTCTCAACCCTAGGAAGGAGGCAAATAACCTGGCAAAAACCTTGCCAAGAAAACTGCAGGGACTTCTCCAGGCAAGCTCTGATTATTGGACACAACTGAGGAACCATTCGATCTTTGAATGTAAGATTCTTAGAAACTGGGCTTCTTCTGTTTTTTTTCCCCCTAGCCTTGTTAAAATGCTCATCACAAACAAACAGGCCTGATGAGAATCTGTATATGCTTTCTCCTTAGGAGTGGCTAAGACTGAAATAGACAGGCAGGAAAGAAATTGCTTCCAGTAGCAATTTATGTAGTTATTTCTTATTCTCCCCCTTTCCCAGTGTAGAACATAAAACACTTGAGCTAGGAAAAAAAAATGAACCACTGTCTTCCAAAACCTATGGGCATTGTTTATAAAAGTTTCCCTTAAATATTACAGTTTGGGAAATTTATAAACTGAGCACGGCTTAGAGTTTCCAACCAATTCATCATTTGAGTGTGAAGCCTGAAACAAAGATTTAATTTTTCTTTTATTTTGCTTCCGTATTCAATTCATACATCACACTAATCCATGAAGCCATGATTTGTTTTAACTGTAATATATTGAACAAACTATAGCAGACTGCTTGATAGCAATGCTCCCAAATGAATGTTACAGTGATGTTATTGCTGAAGAAAACAAGAATCCATAGCTGGATTTTAAGATTGGTCTAGTTCATGGATGTCAAACTCGATCACGTCACGCGACATATCGTGATGGGTTTTTTTTGCCTTTTTGGAGCTGGGATGGGCATGGCCTGTGCGCGATGCATCTGGCCCATGGGCAGCCAGTTATTATCCCTGGTCTAGTTAAATGTTTTTCAGAATGGTTCTTCAGGCTAGCAACAATACCTGAAGACAGTCTTCAACAGTTGTAATCCTAGGGACAACCTGGGTGAAATCTTAAATTAATTTCAACTCTTCAACTTTCATATACAACAAGAAAATAATTCAAAGAGAGGCAAACTCAGTTCTCAGAAGAAGGCAGAGGAAGATGAAGGCAGAACAATTAGAACATCTATACTATCCGCTACACCTTGTTTATTTTAAGGGCCCCACCCATGCCTTTTTCAGGGACCTAGCCCTTTAAACAAGGTTCACCTGAAAGGAAGGAAGGAACATGGGATGGAGTGGGATGGGATGGGAAGAAGATGACTCCACAGGAAGAGATAAAACAAAGAAGAGGAGAAAGTAAAAACGGAGAATGAAGCCATGTGCATTGGAGAACAGAGAAGCAAAGGAATCCAGAGAAGAGCAGCTAAATGATATAACATGGTACACTGACAGCAATTGCCACACCCCTTGGTAGAATTCAGCCATATCTCATTGAGGCCTGGATGCTGACAAAATTTCATGACAGCCTGGCTGGTATTTATTTATTAACTCAATTGATATGGCTGTCAATCTCAACAAATTACTCTGGGCAGCTAACGATATTAAGTTTTTTTTTTAAAAAAAGAACAGCTGTTGAGAAAACTACAGTAATCATTGCTTCACACATTTGGGCCCAAGGTAGAACCAGGTGTTTCTGACTTTATGAAAGGCCATCAGGTTAGAACCACTCTGATCTCTGGAGGGAGAATGTTCCAGAAGGCAGGTGCTACAGCAGAAAAAAATTCCATAGGTGACAAGATCCAGAATATAAGAAGCATCTTGCTGGATTGGATAAGGCAGGCAGATACAACATTAGTGATGTGAAAGTAAAATTTTCATCAGGGTCCAGTCCAAGCCAGGAATAAACAAAATGAAGACTGCTTTAGAAAGAAGGTTCTTGTTTATTGAATTGCCAGAAACTTCAGTGATAGCAGCATGTTTTTGGGTGGCTGACCACATGGTCTGGGAGTGGTGGGTTTTTATACATTCTTGGGCTTTTGTGATTGGAGTTGTTCCTGTGGCATGAACTTTGACCTGATGTTCAGTATGCTCTTTTAGTATTCTGATGGTGGTGGGTTAATCCTATTATGTCCTAAAGATCATTTCCTGCTTCCCTGGAGGTATGGCTGATGGCTATGTCCTGTGTTGGATGGTGAGAGGTTGTTGGTTCTAGGGATCTTTGTCTTTGTAATCCCATCAGTTCCAAGCTTCCTGGCTCCAGTCTTTCTGAAAGGATTATCAAATTTGCATTTCTACATACCTGGCTTCTGCTTGGAGCAAAGAGACTTGGGCTTGCTTTCCTTTGGGGAAATATAATATTCTACCTTTTTAATATCCACCAAAATATTTCATTCTCGGGGGGGCTGACTTCTCACAGTGGGAACAACAAAAAGAAATGGCAGCTCAGAAGCGAGTCAGAGAATGCAATCAAAAGAATGCTGCAGGAGGCTTCAGAAGGTCCAAGCAAGGCAGAATTTAGCAGCAGTCAGCAACTGTCCTCCACTGTAAGAGACAGCAGAAGCCAACACCAACCTATACTAATTGCTCAGATGCTGGCCCAAAATTCTGGAAAGAGCTGTAAAGTTCAAGATGAGGTTAAAAAAAGGTCTGTGTCAGTGGTGCCAACCCAGTCAACTGAGGCTATATGATTGATTGCGGGAAAGTGTGGATTTGAGAGGAACTGGCCTAAGTCTACAGGTTCAGGAAAAATAGGAGAGGAGAGGGAAATTAGAACTATAAAGGATATAGTCATAGATACCAGAATTGTAAATGATGTAAAGGATAGAAGGTAAGAAGACATATGTTCGAGAAATAGAAGTAAGGTGGGGGGAAAAACAGCAGAACACATATTGTGGATAAATCCTTATTTTAATATATTTTTCTGTTAGAAATCCCATTTGAAAAGAATGGCTCTTCCTCTTGACTCATCCTATCTCCATACCCTAAATGTGACCCTTTTCTAACAGGTGAGCACATGTAGTGGCTTAACATAACTTTATGGCTTGTTGTATCATTCAACCACAAAGCAGCTACCCTTTGGGCTTCACAAAAACCAGGACTTGCAGTACAAGGCACATCTAAGTCTTGGTTTAGAAACCCAAACAACGCCCAATTTGAATTTGAGTGATACAATCAGTCACAAATTACATAAATTTAAAATATATTTAAAGATAGGGACAAAATAGTATGCTTGTTAATTGACCTTTAGTCCTTTATAGCCTAATGTTTAGTGCAAACCCAGCCAACCTGCTACTGTGACAGTCCAAGTCTAATGAAAGGACAAGAAATGTCCTTCTATGACAGGCAGCTTCCTTCCGGCTGAGGTATTGGATTAGGCTAATTTACCATTTCTTTGTATTAATGGCTTCAACCAGGAAAGATAAAGGGCATTCTGCTCATTTGTTTTTTATCTTATCCGCTTCTTGTCAAGAATGAACAGCTAGAGTACTAAATAGCTATAAAATATTTTGTTGCTGACTGTTATAGCTTCTTCAAATTAAAAAAAGAGAACCCCTTTTGCTCTCAGGCAATTACAGATCAGAGAAAATTATCACATATCCAGCATGTTTGTGAGTAACTGCTCATCAACGTGGCAAGAGCTACTTATAATGAAATATGCAATGCATTGTATCAGTGAATTGATCAACGCTACTTGCAGTTTTTCAGATTCTGAAAAGGCCTATTTAGATGGAGGCACATCTAAATAATGAGATCAGACACTCTGAGAAAAAAAATAGAAGGAAGCAAACAATGAGCACAGTCAACCTGTGGGAGAAACCAGCCAGATTTACTACCTGAGCTGCAGGAGGTGTATTTCTGGGGAGGGGGCGGCGGGGGGGGGTGTTATTCCAGAAGAATAAGAAGCAGCTCAACTCAGATATTGTATGTGGAGGGTGAAAATATCCCTGCTCTAATAGTTTGCTAAATATATTGCAGATGCTTATAGAAGTTTGGCAAGGTTTTGTCCATAGATGTGAGACAATAGGGAACCCAGCATGGAAGAGTCACCACATGCCATTCTTATTTTGAGGAGTGGCAATGTAGCAGGATCAGTCTTTGAATAGAAACATGAAAAGCACTCAAGAATGCTAAACTGATTCTAAGTTAGGGCAGTCCCTTTATTCACACATAGCCTCTGAGTCTCCAGTCATCTACCTACATAGGGTAAGCCAGAATGATGGGAGTACACATGCACACAATCGGGTTCCTTTTCTTTTTAAACAGCTATTTTTCACATACGATACACCAAATGATTTGTTTACTTCTACAGCTTTCAAATGAAAAATCGTTTGAGGTTAATAAATAGGTGACTGAGCTAATGAATGAGAAATGCTATCAATATTTTGCATATACATATCATATCTACATTCTGCACAATATAAAAGCTTTACATTTAATATATCTTTATTTAATATGTTAGTTGCTGGATGCAAAGTTGGATCTTCCTCCTCAGGCAAAAAGAAGATCCTCAATCCATTTCCTAAATCATAAAGGGTCCTACTTTTACTCTCTGTAATGAAATAGGCTAGCTTCATCCAGAAAACCCTTAGAAAACATGCAGATCAACCCCCATTACAACAACACCTGTTTTCTAAATTCGTAAAGTTGTTTCCAAGATGAATTGGAATCCTGTTAATTTATCTAGATACATCCATGAAATTTTATTGACAAAAGTAGTTTAACCTTATCTTTTTTCTGGATTTTTTTTTCTGAATTTCCCATAGCCTTAGATTTCCCAGTTTGTCCTTCATCTAAATACTAAACAGGGATGATCCCATTTAGCTTTCTAGCATTGCTATCTACTGAGGCACTCAGCTCCCCCCTGAAGTCCAAGCATCTGTAGAAGACTAGGCCAGGAGTGGGGAACCTTGGCTCTTTTATGACTTGTGGACTTGTGGACTTCAACTCCCAGAATTCCTGAGCCAGGAGTTGAAGTTGACAGGTCATAAAAGAGCCAAGGTTCCCCACCCCTGGACTAGGCCATACACCTACTCAAAGAATTCTGTGGGCTAGACCATAACATTCTGTCTGTGGATCTTGATTAGTGCTGGTTGGGCCTTGGTTTGCCTTAACATTTGAGAAGAAGAGAAGTTACCAGCTGTGGCTGAGAAAGTGCTCTTACTCTCAAACATGAATTTCATAATTTTTTACTTGATACCTGTAATTGCTTTCTTGCTCTTTCTGTCACACTTGGTCCTGTGAGATACCTTGCAACAAATTCTGAGTCATCATTGACTGAGATGGTAGGAAATTAACAGGAACTGACAACAAGCTTGTCATTGGGATTCTCAGAAGACTGGATATTAGAACTTGTAAGACTGTCTTTTCAGTTTGTACATTTGAGTGCCAAGTTCACAGTGACAACATGCTAAAACAGGACATGTTTTGTCTTGCCTTTAGGACAGAGGGCTCACTGTGATATATGAAGTCCTTATGGTTCCTGTATGCTGATTTGTGCCTTAACATTATAGGTGAATCCATCCATAAGAGTTCATTTTACAAACTAGGATAAAAAGATACAATGAGTGCATCTAATCAATGGAGAACTTAAGATGACATCAAGGGAACAATTAACTGCAGAGGGATTTAGGTTTTGATAGTTTTCATATGCATAACTAAGAGAAAGAGTTTTTATCTGTAAAAGCGCCAGGAACAGAATATCACAAAATGGAATTTGAAAATGAATTATGCATACATGATAAACGTTTGATTGCCAAAATGTACAAACTTTTGCTGAGATTTGAAACTGAAGAAGAGCCAGTTAAGGGGTGCATGATAAATGAGCTAAGAAGTTCGGTTATAATATTCAAATGGACCAGTGAGGAAGAATGTGGTTAAAGGTTTAAAATACACATTGTCTTGTAATTTAAAAGAAAACTTTTACACAAATAAAAGACCATTGCTCTAGGGAATAGCTCTGCTTTTTTCTGGAAGGAAATGGTTTTTATTTATAGGTATTGACTGAGAACCATGACTTGTCATTGATTTTCATTCTTAATGGAAAAAAAGTTTAACCTTAGCAGTAATTTAACATTTGCCTTTTGTAGCTGGGTAGTTGAATGCAATTATCCCAGTGAGGACATTTACCAATCTGTCAGGTAGAACTAGTCATCACTGGTAGATGAATACAGCTTTCAAAAATTTTCATAGCCAAAGTATCCAAAAATTCCCTTCATCTTTGTAATGGTACATGAGAAACACCTTGGGAGACTGAAGAAAGAACTGTAGACTAGGCAACAATCAGATAAGAGGCAACTTAGCCCACTGAAAAAATGGGAGTGGGTCAAATATAGCAGAAGGGATCCTCCCTAGTTTCTTGGACTATAAAGCTTAGGGGGAGAGATTTGCTTTCAGACATGCAAGCAGTGGTGGGATTCAGCCAGTTCGCACCACTTTGGCAGAACCGGTAGCTAAATTTTTGTTGCCCAAGCCCAGAATGGACTTCCGGAAGTGGCATCCACACAGAGAACTGGTTGTTCACATATTTGAATCCTACCACTGTATGCAAGATTCTATTATTGTAACCTTACAATCAAAACAGAGCTAATGTCTTTGGTAGTGTTTCTTTTCTACACTACCTCACACGGCTGACAGTCTTCCCTTACATATTCGCTGCTGTTTTATCCACCTATCTATGACTAGAATTCATTCGTATTTTTGCATTGGGGCATGAATACCCTGGAGGGTGTCTGCAATTCACATTTCCTCTGTAAATTACAGCAGAATTCAACAGCACTTTCCAGATCATTTAATTTATTGAGCCGTTTTACAGGTTTCTTTACCTTGAGATTGGAGGCTGGGCTTATAAATGCAAGAAAACGTCCACAAAAATTAACTGAGGCATTGTAGTCTGCTTTTGGCACCAAGAAGAGAAAAATTGCCCTTCCAGCTAAGACAGCCATTTTACAAAGACCTTTTCTTGGACAACATTTCTTTATCTTTCATCCCTCCCCCCCTCAAATTCAACAGACTTAGTAGTAGCTGCTTTAAAACTAAATGGGCAGCAAAGGACAACCCCACCCAAATAAAGGTGCATGGCTTCCAAAGCTAATAAGCTTTGGTGGCACTGATTTCATGAGCCAATTTCCCTTCCCTGGAAGTAAAAATGCAAAGGTAATATAGATTGTGACATTTTGCTCTTCTTTCTTGAAAAGCCAGATTAGATACAGGAAGTGATTGATTGATTAATCTCAATCCTATCGGGTAGATCTAAACAGAAAATTAATACAAATTTTATAACCTGCCCAAAGTCACTATGAGTTCAGAACAGAACAAAAGAGTTGGAAGGGACCTTGGAGGTCATCTAGTCCAACCCCTTGCTCAGGCAGGAAACCCTATATCATTTCAGGCAAATGGCTGTCCAATCTCTTCTTAAAAACTTCTAGTATTGGAGCATTCACAACTTCTGGAGGCAGGTTGTTCCATTGATTAATTCTAACTGTCAGGAAATTTCTCCATCGGGTAGTTATATAAATTAATAATAAATAAATCCCTTATAAAGAGTAGAATTATATTTTATTAAGATAGGCTATAATAACAAAATCGTGCAAACCTGATTACACCTTATGTCCCTTCCTTCTGTTATTTCAGGGAATCAGGGTGAAGCTGGCTGAGTCTGTTCCATATGCTATCTTGCTTTTTTAGAACTAAAAGAATGTTTCAGCCCTCTTTGCTTCTGTAACAGTTCTTGTATATGTCTATTAAGGTCATTTACATTTCTCTCTAGAAATTTCTATGGCTCACATTATTGTGTCCTGAGCCTGCAAAAGCAGGCTCGGGACGTTGCATTGGTCCTGGGCATTCCAAAAGCTGCCCGGGACCAGACAGAGTGGTGCCAGCCTTGTGCGCATGCGCAAGGCGCGAAAATGCTCTATTCTATTGGTGGACGTTGTCCGGGTTTCCGGCCATATAAAAAGGCCTGCGTGCCTTTTGTTGTTGTTTGGGTGTTGCTAGAAGAAGAATAAAGAGCTGTTTAACATCGCCATGTGTCTTCATCATTCGCACGCGAACGAAGTATTTAACACACATAATGTTGCTTTTATGTTCCCTCCACCATAACATGCTAAACATTCATTGCTGTCCATTCCAGAGCTTTTACCACATTGAGTAACATTTTAATAACTTTATTTTTTTTTAATTAAAAGTGCAGTCCCTAGCCCTTCTCAGCTGTGCGTTTTAATAATAGCATCTTTCCCACAGGAGCCTCATGTGTGCAATAGCACTCAGTAACATAAAACTCTTAATTCTAAACTCTTTTGCAAAGGATTTAATTGGAAAGCAATTCCATATAATTATGAACATATTTGCTGTTTGCCTTAATTACAAAAAGCCATAATAAATAAAGCTAGGATTTAAGTGAATTATTTTCTTTTAGTAGGTTAATTTGTTAAACTCCTCACAAGGTTTATTTTACAGGATCTAATTTTAATTTTGATGCAAAATATATCACTAATCAACAGGTATTAACTTGAAGGAGCCAGCCTCCAGTCAGTACAATCTTCCTTCCAACTAGCATTTTATTCTAGGAAAAGTACATCGTTTTTGTAATTGTTGTTGATGTTGTTGTGGTAGCTGTTGTCCTTTTATCCAAAAATAAAAGCCTTTGGTCTAACATCCTTTGAATGTATGTATGTATGTATGTATGTATGTATGTATGTATGTATGTATGTATGTATGTATTTATCAAGCAAATTCAAAGTGCCTTTATACATTCTAGACCATTTCTTTGGTGACAAATACCGACATACAATTTTTTTTAAAGATTTGAACATAAAGTAAAATTCAGTCCTTTCAACTATATATTTTCCCATTGATACATTTGTATATTGCAAATAACAAAAATAGCCCTTTTGATTATCTATTCTTTCACTTGTTCTTTTTCTGTCTCAGAATTCAATTTGTAAATTTTAGCAATAACATGGTTCTCAGATGTATAAACTTCTATTTCAAATTCATTCCTACATTGTTCAAAACCATAAAATCTTTTGCCCATTTAAACCTGTCTAATAATTATAGAAGCCTATATCTTTCTGTTATCAAAACTTTTTTCGATTTTATTTCCTTGAGAAAATCCTAGTGTATCATGAGAAGTTAACCATCAATGTTTACTTATCATTCCTCATATATAAAATGTGCTGAAATTCTCAAAGATGTATTCTGGTACCACTTAAATTTGTATTTATTCTATACTCTCCAAATAGCCCACCTGCCTTTCTATGCCTCTTATCAATCTATCTGTAATATGCTTTGTGATTCCTTAGGATCCATATCCACAGTGAATGTAAGTATGATTACATATCCTATTAGTTGAATAGATCTTTTCCCATGAAATTAACATGGCAGCTTCAATGACTAGTTCAAAGATTTATTGTATATCCTGTTATGTTTTGTTATTTGTCTTAGGATAAATGATAAAAAGAAATATTTGTGATTTGACTCTAAAAACTCATTTGCATCTAATCTTAGTAGGAAAGTTTGAGGAAAGAACTCTTAACTGATTTGTTGCTGATCTCAAAAAGATGAACAAGCCCAGAATTGGGTAGCATTTAGATGACACATGACCAGGAAAGAACTAAGAGCAAACATTTCAGAAGGCAATGGACAACTACTTTTCCAATGTCACGAAAAGAAAGCACAACTCAAGAAAATCTTTACTCTTCTGTTGAATTAGCAATATGGTATTCATGACACCAGATCTTACACCTTCCTTCTTAAAACTTGAAAACTTTGGAAACTTGTCCATGTCCTTGCTGTTTTTAAAAGATAGCTCACTGCTGTGAATCCTATAGTTCCTGCTCTAATTAATGCTTGTTGCTCAGGAGTAGCCTTGATTTTTAGACAGTAGCTAGCCCTGAGTTCATGAACTTGATTCCCCCAAGAAATTTCCAAAAATAGGGTTTCTTTCAGCTTTCTTCAGTTCTGAAGAAGATGAATCTTTCAGTTTTGAGAGGCTGGCTCAGAGCCAGAAAGTTTCTTTAAAGGAGTAATAAAGTTCAAAAGCACAGTACACATTCATAGAATCATAGAATCATAGAATCGTAGAGTTGGAGGGGACCTCCCGGGTCATCGAGTCCAACCCCCTGCTCGAGGCAGGATTCCCTAAACCATCCCAGACAGATGGCTGTCCAGTCTCTGCTTGAAGACCTCCATCGAAGGGGAGCTCACCACCTCCAGTGGCAACCTGTTCCACTGGTCGATCACCCTTACTGTTAGAAATTTTTTTCTAACATCTAATCTGAATCTTTTCCCCTGCAGTTTCATCCCATTGTTTCTAGTCCTTCCTTGGGCAAGTGAGAACAGGGCTGATCCCTCTGCACTGTGACAGCCCTTCAGGTATTTGTAGACAGCTATCATGTCTCCTCTCAGTCTTCTTTTCTGTAGACTAAACATTCCTAATTCCTTTAACCGTTCCTCATAGGACATGGTTTGTAGACCGTTCACCATCTTGGTAGCTCTCCTTTGAACCTGCTCCAGTTTGTCAGCGTCTTCCTTGAACAATCCACCTCTTCCTCACCTGCTTTACAAACCATAATCACCTCTCAATAGCTTTATGAAACAGTTTCATAGTTACCTTCTCTTGGCTACTTGATCTTTGCTGAACCTCCTCCTTTTTAACCTATCTAAATCCCATCTGTTCCTCTTGGCTCCACCAGCCCCAGTCCACTCACAGCTGACACCTCTTTCACTGTGATCTTTCTTAGTTTCAAGCAATATTTCTGTTTCTTTTACTTTTAAAGATTTGACTCCCTGTTATGTCCTTTGTTTGCCTCTTACTTTAGGCCAACTGTTTCTTCTACTCATCCTGCCCATTGCTCCAGGCTAAGTTTTGCTTTTCTCCTTTTCTCCCCCAAGCATTTGTTAATATCCATAGCCAGTTTGGGGTAGTGATTAAGAGCCCAGGCTAAAAACCAGAAGATCCTGAGTTTCATCTTATGCATAAAGCCAACTGGGTGCCCTTGGGCCAGTTCCTCTGTCTCAACCTTAGAAAACAAGCAATAGCAAACCACTTCCAGGATCTTGCCAAGAAAACTGCAGGGACTTGTCCAGATAGTTGCCAGCAGTTGAGACTGACTAGAACAGCGATTCTCAACCTGTGCATCGCGACCCCATTTGGGGTCGAACGACCATTTCATGGGGGTCGTCAAACAACGCAGTCCGCCATTTTTTCCCCTTTTCCCCTCGGCCGACGCAAGGGGCAGCACCGCGCATGCGCGGGGTAGCACCGCGCATGGGCGATGCGGGCTGTCGCGCCGCGCATGTGCGATGCGGGCCATCGTGCATGCGCGATTCGGGGCCGCCGTGCATGTGCGGTGTGGGCCGTCACGCCGCACATGCACGATTCAGGGCCACTGCGCATGCGCAATGCAGGCCATCGTGTCGCGCATGTACGATGTGGGCTGTCGCGCCGCGCATGCGCGATGAGGGCCGTCGCGCCGCGCATGCACGGTGCAGATTGGGGTCGCGCCACGCATGCGTGGCGCAGGTCGGGATCACAGCCTGAAAAAGGTTGAGAACCGCTGGACTAGAAGACCCTAAATTAAAAATTGAAGTTGCTTTGCACTCACAGCTTCACTGTTTTTACACTATCCTTCAGACTTTAAATTTTGTTTCTTTCCTGTCAACTTTTTGGAACAAACTACCTTTTCTCTCTGAGAGATCCTCTATTTTGATTTCCTTGTGCGCTCTGCACTGTCAGCAAATAAATCCCTTATCTCTTCTATGCTCAGTTTACCTTTATTGCTTTCTTTGTACCTTAATATCTGAGGATCTTTTTTTTTCTACTTCTGATTCCTTTTACATACGCAACCTATGTAGCCAGATTCCCAACATCCACGTTATTGTAATTTCCCTATTTCTCATGGTAAATCTGTATTTGCACCAGATTTATCGATCCTTTTCTTTCTGTTTTGTATGAGAAGCAAAAAATAAAAATAGGAAGACAGTTCATAATACAAATGAACTACTTTTTTGCATTAAAGCAGCAACTTTGGGAAGAGATTAGACAACCATTTGTCTGAGATTATTTCTTTTTTTTCCCAGAAAATTTTATTTTCTAGTTTTACATTTAAATATTTGAAAAACAACATGGCGGCTGAGTTGGTCAATAATTCAGTAACATACAAATATCTTTAGTACAGATCTCAAACTATTACATTAAATATTTCCTCTCTTTTCCCTTTGGTATTTACTGTTTCATATTTAAATTAATATAATTCTTATTATATCAATTAAATAAAAATAACTTTCTTACATTTATCAATTTTTAGATTATACATATCCTAGTTGTTTTAACATTCACTCTTTTTTAGACAATTAATGTCCTGGTTAGTTTTTCCCAATTTTTAGTTTCCCATCAATATTTAAATTTAATGTTTAATATTTATAATTTCCAAGTTTTAAATAACCCCAATTCCCTTTATCACAATTCATTACAAAATCTAATGTTCAGAATACACGTCTTATCTATTTGAATTCTTGTCTGAGATGAGGGTTGGACTAGAGGACCTCAAAGTGCTTTCCAACTCTGTTATTTTGTTATTCTATTAAGAAGCTATTTTAAGATTTACAGGTGGGAAAAAACACAATGTGCTTAGTTAACATGGGAACACACGAAAGCCAATATCTGCTGTTTTATTAGATAACAGTGAAAAATAGCTTTAAAAATTCCTTTTGTTGATTAAGTTTTTCCCTGAGAAGGAATGACCAAACTAACAATGATATATATCATTACAACCTTTTGGGTCTGAAATTTATGGAAATATTTTTTTTCTAGAATGTCCTAGCTAAAGTTGTAAGCTTCTTGGTTTATTGCTGAATTCCTAGGGAATGGGAGAAAGTGCAAAGGGGATGAAGTCATCATAAAAATAGTCTCTACTAATACCTCATGCTGTATTTTCAGGTTTTATGAGGACAGCTTCTTAATATGATCCTATGTTTAATGTTGATTGCTTTAATATTGGAAAAGCGTACTGAATTTCTACCTCAGGTTATTGAATTTCTACCTCAGGATCTTTTGCTAGGGATCATAAAAGATTGCACTACTACTGAGATGAATTTACTTCTGAAGCTCGAATGAACAATATGTGATAGACTAGAAACAGTAGTTAGAACATATATAAGAGGAATGTTTACTAAACCAGACGTTTACAAAGACTAATCCTTAGTGTTGTATTGCAGGTTATATGATGATTGCTTTCTAATACGATCTTATGTTTGATGTTGATTGTTTCAATTTTTATAAAAAAAAAAAAGATTAAGCAGCCAGACTGTGAGACTCAAGGACATTACACCAGATGTCTGGTCAGGCCTAGAGATGCCCTCTCATAACAATATTTTTTTTCTTGATTGGGCAACGTGACCTGACCCAGAGGGAGGAGGGAGAATTCAATGCTTTTACTATATGGGTTTGGGAGGGATCTTGCCAGAACTGGTTTTGCTTTCATCAGTACTGAAGTGATGTACTCAATAAAGTTTTACATTAAGAGATCAAAAAAAAATAGTCTCTGAAAACAAACCTGATTTACCTGCATCGGACAGCTTTAATCAAATTGTAAATATATGGAGAATAAAACTAGAACTAGATCTAGGTCTGGTTTGTCTCTCTTTTTTAAAAATAAGGTACTTTAGAAACTAATGGGAAATTAATCAAGCCTTTACAATCCACAGAAGAATTACCAAGGCTACCTTTTGCTTGGCAGGCAAATTTAGATTCAAGGTTACAGTGCTTGATTTAAACGTGTTCAGAGAAGATCCTTTTCTTTATGAATCTTTTTCCCCCTTCCATCTTAGAAAATGATCTAAGTGCACTTAAATAAGTAAGCCCAGAGCTTGGCTAAATGCTTTGATTCTAAGACAGGAGGCAATTTAATTCAAGAAACAGTATGCTAGGACCAAACTCAGCAAAATAAAAGATAGGACAGTGTCTTACACTGAGTTAGATCAGGGCTGCATGCACCAGCCTTCTATGGTTTTAATCAAACTTACTTTCCAATTCTACCTATAAATGCAACAGATTCGTCACATTCTGCACCCAGAACAAGCATGCAGTTGCAGAATTTAATGCCTTTCCCATTTCCTTAGCGCTGAATTGAAAATAACTGGCAAAAAAATTAGAGGGAAATGTTTGCAGACATTTGAAAGTGGTGTGAATATTAATTGAATCTGTTTGGATGATTTAGGTGAGAAATGAATTAATTGGGTTGTCTTGGAGAAATTTAAAATTAGTTATCTAAATCGCACCTTTACATATAAATATTTCATATCTCACATTTGGTGTAGAGCTCTATCAACGAGCAAACAATGAGTTCCACTGTCTACACAAGGTCCAGTCAACTTTTAAGGACTGATTAAAATATGATCATTGCCATGACTCTTCAACAACCTCCCCCAAAGTATATGGAAAGGATGACTGATTTAGAAAAACAAAACATTGTGGAATTGGAAGGGACTGTCTGGATCAGTATCCAGAAAAACAAATTAAGCCACTTTTGAGAGGTAGCCTTTACTTTAAAATCTTCAGAATAAAATCATTTGTCTGAGTAGAGTTAAATGAGTAGACTATTCCACTTTTGTACATATTTTACAACCAGGAAGTTTTCCCTTATATCTGAACACAATCTAGATAGCTGCTACTTTCTGCTGTAGTATTTGTGGTGAGGGAAATGTGATGGGATGGAGTCCAGAGTTGCAGGAGGGAGGGTCTCTTTCCCAGGGAGCAAAGAGACAACTAGCTTGGAATCTTTGGTATGCAGATAAAACAATGAAGGCAGACCCTCCCAGCAGTTCACTATCTCTAATAGTTATACGAATAAGTACTGTGGTCTGGCAAGAGTTCTGTCTACAGCAGAGGTCCCCAACCTTTTGGGTACCAGGGACCAGTTCTGTGGAGAGAGGTTTTTCCACAGACTAGAAGGTGCATGTTTTTGTGTGCTGCCTGCATCTCGTGGATGGGGCTTTGCTTGTTTGTGCAGACCAGTTGCTGGCATGCCACAGCCCGGTACTAGTCCACAGACTGGGGGTTGGGGACTCCTGGTCTATAGGCAAGCAGCAATAAAGAAACTTCTATGACAGTGATGGCGAACCTTTTAAAGACCGAGTGCCCAAAAACTGGCCCCGCCCCCTCTCCACTCCCAGCTGTGCCCCCACTCCGGCCCTGCTCCACCCCCACCCCACCTGCCTGCAGGGCCACTCACCGCCTCCAGGGCCCACCACAGATCGCCCAGGCAGCCCAGCAGCACCATGGCAGCCACACCCTCTGCCCGCACCCCACCGCATCAACTGTGTGCGATGGGGCATGAGGGCAGAGTCTTGTCTACACTGCCTGGTTGCCATGTCCTTGGCTGCGCCGCTCTGCATGGGCCACGCTCAGGGGTGACTCCTCCAGGGGGGCTGCTGGGGAGGAGGGGGTCATGGGGTGAGGTGAAGCTGGGGCAATGGCACATGTGCCCACAGAAAGAGCTCCGAGTGCCGCCTCTGGCATGCGTGCCATAGGTTCGCCACTACTGTTCTATGAAGTAACTCCTCGTGTTGTTCTTGGTTCCTTGCATCTGACAGGAAAATAGTTCTTGACTATTTCTCTGTAGTTTCCCTTAATGTAATGGAACAGCTATCACTTCCACTCAGTTGCCTTTTCTCCAGAGTGAACATCACAGCTTCCTTTGACCTGTCTTCACAGGGTGTGCCTTAAATCTCTGTATCATCTTTGTCACTTTCCCATGAAAGATTCTAATCTGTCTATGTCTTTCTAGAAATATGATGTCCAGATACTGTACGTACATTATTTATTTATTGCTCAAATTTAGGTACCACCCATTTCACTCTCATCTTACTTCAAGAGTGATTCACCAGTTCAGAGTAGAGGGGAATGAGGACTTCATATATCTCTGAAACAATATTTCCTCTAAGCTAGAATCGGATTCGTCTTTTTGGGAGTTCGTCTTTTTAGTTGTTGACTCATACTGTTGGTTGAGGTTCAGTATGTTGTTTGCAAGCTCTGAATCCCCATCCCTCTCTTTTATACTGTATGGGTCCTCCTCCCTAAATGTTATTTCTGCAATTTGTTCCTCTCAACCCAATTTTCCATTCTGCCCAGATTTGATTGCACTCCTGTGCTGATAGCTGGGTATTGGCCAGAACACCCAACTCTATGTCATCCACTAATCTGATGAATTAATTAAAGTTTATCCATGGTTTTTGCTTAACTTACAATTTACAAGCTTTTTGTCAAGCTAGAGAACTCTATCAATACATGGCAACTTGCACTGAAAGTTCCTGCTATTTTACTGTAGTCAATCAACTCCTTCCTGTTATAACAGGCAAATGCAAGGTGGCAGATTCCTGATGCCCACTTCAATATTTATGTGATATCTTGTGTTTAGCAGATGTTGGGTAGTTAAAATATCTCAACTTCATGACTCTTGTAGCTTCAGTTTTGTGCTTTAATAAATCTTCATCTATCTGTTCTGAGTGATCTGGCGGTTTATAACAGACTCCTAGCAAAATAACCATTCTGTTAGATCAGACCAGTGAACTTCTGAATAGACAACTTCATTCTTAATATGCATCTCTTTTCTTCTGTTATCTGTTCCTCTGAAATAAGTTAATATCCATGAAGCCTAATGTTCCACTGTTTTGATTCATCTCTGTAGAATTATTTATATTTGTGACTTTGCAAATATTTCATCTTGTTTGTTAATCATACTTTGTGCATTAGTCTAGAGACATTTAAAATAATGGGTTAGACACTCTATGCTCACTCTCTATTTTTCTTTTTGCCAATATTTCCTTTGTTTCTTTTTTAAATTAATAATTTCCAAATGCTTTGCTGTTGTATTCAATCCATGATTTGTCAATTCATTACTTACTTGGGCATCACTAGTAGCACAAGCCACAATGATGCTAGAGTACAGCCTCCTCCATATATCCAAGAGTAGTGACATGCAACAAAGATTAATATATGTGGAAAGATCTATTTGATCTTTCAACACTTAGCTTGAATTCAAAACCTAAGTAGGGCTGAACCTTGCTAATCATTTGATTCCTCCAGGATATCCAATGCTGCAAACTAGATTAGGAAGTTAACAAAAATCCTGTAGAAAGACAATGGCAAATTAGGCTCTGAAAAATATTTTGAAGAAAGTTTTTGACTTTGCTCTTGCACTATATATCCCTGCTATTAATTCAAGCAACCCATTAAAGACAAATTTCCAAATAAGATTCCAATGGTTGCCATGAAAACTATCTGGATGTGTCCATGAAATCACCAGATGTTAAGATGACTTTTTCAAGTTGAAAGAGACCTTGCCTCTGCAGAACTTTGGATGTGATGGCAATTGGGCAACTAAGGCCATTTGTGCTCTTTGGAAATTTAAATGACAATTGCATCACCTCCCATCTTCTCCTTCAAGATGGATTTGAAGTGGCCCAGCTGCCTCAACCTTGAGCCACCAATAAGGGGAAGCTAGACGAGGAGGAAGAAGCCTTCATCCCTTTGAAATCCCCTGTTATAATCCTCTCATCTCGTTCAAATCTGCATTCCTTATAAAAATCTAGGTAAGTTTTCCATGAGTTCATTTAGAGGGGCAGCAGACAAGGGAAAGAAAGAGAGAGAAGGAGGGAAGGGGGGAGGCAGGAAGAAACCATGTATGGTCAGCTTGAAAAATGAATGCAGTAATGGGAGCTGAAACCAAGGCCAAACACTCATTAGCAATTGCATGCCTTTTAAAAAAAAAAAAAGCTGCAACAATCTCACTCTAGACTGAGAGAATGGTATCAGGGAAAGAGGTTGAACTCTTAGTCCCCATTATAGATATAGTCCACAGCAATTTCCAGCGATAGCTATTATTTACATCAGAGGAAAAAATTCCCCCTTGACAAATAATGGTCTTATAGCATTACTAATCAGACAAATAATGTCACCCCCCTTATCTTGGCCTCAGTAGTCCCAAAACAAAATCCAGGAAAAAAAGGTCTATATCTATTTCTTGTAAAACACTTCTTCTTCCCAATTTAATATAGAATTCACAGGGACAGCTTCCCCCAAACCAGGAACAATAAAAGTAGCAGCCAGACACACAAGATAAAACTAACCATAAATCCTTTTAAAAAAAACATTACAGCTATAAAAAGCTTTTAAAAGGCCCTGACAATTTAATTTTAGGAGGGAATCCAGCTTAAGTCTTAAAGCAACTATCTGAATGCTGACAGATAAGGAACTGAATAGCTAATTCACATCTGAGATTAGTCTGTTTCAGGTGCTTTGCAAAGCTCCATTCATAGCCTGTTGATAGCTGTGGAGATGCTGTTTCACTTCATGATGTCAAAAGGGACAGAAGAAGAAATGTTATTCTGACAAATGATCACAGTAATTGAAACTATTTATTTTAAAGAAAGAGGTTGAATCCTAATAATTTTATTGACATGTCTAGGTATTTTCTCAGGAACAATGCAAAATAATTTTATTTTACTTTTTCCCAGTATGGTGGGTTTTTTTTTTAAATTCTAATATAATCTACCACCCAATATAAGATTTACTGGTGGTCTCCCATCTAAGTGCTAACCAGACATTTTAGCTATTTCGGTCAGTTAGGAGTTACCATTTGCAGTAGAGTAATTTCAATTCTTCCTCCTGACTTTGCCCATTTTTGAAGTAAGCTCTTTGACATATCACTCAAATGACAAGTATAACCTGTGGTCCAAACAACATTGTGCACCACTGCTCTGCAATACAAATGTTTATGGAGATTCTCAGTCAGAACTGAAGGAACTTCTTGGATGAGAAGTGAAACGTCTTTAAGGAAAAACAAAGGAAGTCCAGCTGCCTTTTGAAAAAGGCACCTTTGGAACAAGCACAATACAATCTTCTCTGCAGCTACTCAGTAGTAAGCTCCACTGTGCTTAGTATGATGTATTCCCAGTTGAGTATGCATATAATTGTAGCCTTGAGATGGTTGGTCAAGAAGGCAGATGCAATTTATTTTACTTCATGGTCTGCTTTGGATGTCAATGCTGCTAACATCGCATCTTTTTGCATTGACAACAGATGGAAATATAGCCATCTTTTACCTTTTGCTTTTAGAGTTAGATGATGCTGGGAGGGGGAATGTGAATGAGAGTCCAGCTAGACATAACAACACTAAACCTAGCATGAGAAACAAGGTTTTTGTAACCAGAGCTGATAAGGAATTGGTGGGCTGGAGAACTGGAGAGGAAGCTCGTGCTTCAAGCTAATTGGGGAATGTGATTTATGACTGTTAATTGGAAGAGGGAATTGTGCTTTCATATTATGTGCTCAGGGGAGGGGAATTCAATTTTTGGCTTCAGTTATGCAGTGCCAATGCTATGCTACTCAAAATAAAGATTCTTTAAGGTAAACAATGCCTCGATGTTCTTTTGAAGAGTTTCATCTGTCAGAACCATGACATTGGATTTTTCAGCTGAATTGCAGTAGAATTGGATTCAAGTCTCAAGAATTGGTTCAACCCTCAAGTGCAGCAAAGATTCATGGATTGGCATGTGAAGTTCAGAAGACAAGATCCAAAGAAAAGACATAGTCAAGATCTCAGAGATCTGGAGCTCATAGATTCTAAGAACTGTAAGGCATGAAACATATGAAACATAAATTATTGTTTTATTGATTTGTCAGTATAGATACCAGAGCCTATTGCTACCTGGTCAAGTAATAGCCAATTACCTAAGAAGAGAGGATTACAGGTAGAATAGGTACTTTTCCTAGCAATTGTTCAGATCTTAGGAAAGCTTACCATGTTAATGCAAATACTTAAATTTGTCCATTAATAAAAAAAGTAGGGGAGGGGGGGGAAAAGGGAGGAGGAGGTAATGTGTTGTGGCATTGCATTTTCTCAAAATAAAATAGGCACACCAGACAGCCTGTAGGATTCTGAGTGTTGCTGGCATCCCCCAGAAAGAAATATCATGTCCTATGCACACACATAAAAAAAGTTCCTTGCTTTATATAAAGATGTATCATACAAGCCCCCAATTACATGTGCTCAAATATTGCCAGCTGTTTGAAAATCCCAACAGTATAGCAGCTAATTGAGCCTTCATTCTTGCGTTCTTCCAAATATGAGAGAGCTCCCTTTTGGTGTACAGTATTTCATCTGGTTTTATTTTCTAGATTTTTTTTCAGTAGAGGAACCTAGAAATTATAGCACTTCTCTTATCTTCATTGCTATGTTATCTGATAAGTCCAACATAGCATGTCCATCATACTTGGTTAAAATGATTTTAGATGACTAGATCTTCTAAGATTCTCTCTCTCTTTACCCCATATCTATTCTTTTGTTTAACTGTACCTTTTAGGATAATGAACATAATTCAGCTGATATAGCACGGCTTTTCTTATATTTAGGACATTATATTATTTATTGCCACCTAATAATGATAAATAACAGAAAAAGAGGTTTTCATGAATGATGGTTCTCAGTAGAGTTATTTTTTTTAAAGTAAACATATAATGTAGGTATCTCTTGTGAGAATTCTGTATTGGTAGGTACAAATATACAAAAAGGAAATAGTTGTTTTTCTTTAGTTTTGATTTTGGTTTCACTTTGAGTTTTTTCCATGATATAGCACATTATCTTTTGCAAATAGACATTGTAAACAAACCAAAAGATTTAAAACCTAAATTTCCCTTGCACTAGTTTCCAATCACCTATTTCAGGAAAATTCAATAACTCTCTCAAAAAGCAAGTGTAAGATTTAAATTTTAGTTGTGTTAACTAAACAAAATGTTTTTCGAAGTCCTACAAACAGGCTAGAGAGTAAAATTATGTCCATAGACTATATTGCCCTTCCTAATATCAGAACAATTGAAGAACATCAGATAGATTTTGCATTTCAATCTGTCTGCATTTTCAGAGCTTAAGACATTTCAGTAGTCAAATGATAAGGAAAAACAAATACGAGATTAACATAATGGTTGTTAGAAATATATTGAAACAATTGAACTGATGAGAGAGAAAAAAGATAAAATCTAACTGATAGCAATTTTAGTTGCTAGGTAATATATATTTCTCTTGGTGGATATACATAATCATAATACTATAATTAACTTTTTTTTTGCAGAAAATACTGCAGAAATAATGTCCTTCCAACAATTTGGTAGTCTAGATTCTGACAAGCTTATAAAGAGCTCATCTTGAGCTTTGCTCCCCTCTTAATAAAGATAACATATTTTGTTATATTGTAGTCTATAATCAAAATGTAGACATTCAGATGGTACAGTTTTTATTTGAACTGCATTCAAATCCAGTGTTGTACAGTTGCTGGTGTATAGTTCTTCTTCATCAAACAACCACAACTAACTTCCATAAGCTTTCTTTAGTCATATAGCCAATAGACTTCTCCCTATCATCATCATTACCATTGGAAAAAGGAAACACCAAGAAGTTGGACATTCTTTCCCCTCTGAGTATTTGAAATAATTGATCAAGAGGTCTGAATTTAACAATGATTATGTTCATTTTTTCCCCATGAAAGTTAGGAGTGAAGAAAGCATTCAGAGCCATGTTGTGCTAAAATATCATGACCTACATCTCACAAAGGAATTTGAGTCTGCCAGATTCTTCACCCTAGAGAGGAAAGAGTAATAAATTAACACGGACTGTCAGTGCCAGATCCCAGCCAAGTTCTTCTCTTTTTCCATAAGGTTAGAAGATAAATATCTCAGCGGATTCTATTAATAAATCTGTTGGCTGTAACACAGAAATGGAGAACAATAAACTGTCACCTACCTATTAGCATAGGTAAACATACAACTTAGATTTTAGAATCATTGTTCTATCATAGGGATAAGACCTTAGTATTTATCAAAATGTGGGGTTACAACTTCCCTCAATTCTTGAGTTGAGAGTTCAAAATCAAAGAATATCAATCAGAGGACTACAGGTGTGCTCTGTCTGTGACCCAAAGCACAATGGTCTCTAAATTGTTACCCTCCAATTGTCTTCAAGGTCCAAATTCCAGCCAGAATTCCAGGAAATTCCAAATACATATCCATCTATGCACAGGAAGAATAAGGATGCATTTAATCAAGATCTTCCCTGTCAGAATGGATTTTTGTAGGACTAAGTATCTAGAATTCAATCTTACCTGCCAGTTAAACAAATTAGGGTGTTTTTTCTGAATAATTATGTATAGGATTATCTTGTATATCATCTAACACTGCATGCATTTCTTTCAAAATAGGGTTTTATAGTAGATATTTTAACAATGTTATTGATGGTTTATGACTTTTAACATTCTGTAACTCAGGGAAGATATTTTATTTCTACAATGGAAAAGGGTAAAGGTATTCAACATTAGCCAGCTTTAAATGGTGCAACATAATGCATATATCACACCAAAGTTTGGCAACTGAACTCAAAGGGAAAGAGATATTAAAAACAGTAGAGTTCATTAAAGTTGGGGGGAACTAATACATTTAAATAACTAGATACAAATAAAAAAAATAAAAGAGTGCCCTCCAGAAATCAATGAGATTTTTGTTCTTGGGCTATATGTCAGCGGCCACCTTATGCTTGCTAGGCAGAGACAGACTGCCATGCACTCTGGGGAGGGGGAATGAAAAGGGGAACGAAAGGGGGAATGCTTGGGGAAACGAAAGTGAGTGCTATATCTGCTCAAGACACTGCCTCAAGGTCACCCAACTGGAAGAAGGAGGGATCCCCTTACCAAACTGCACTTGGACTGACTGTTATGAAAACATCTTGCCTGAACCTGATTGGTTACACTGGGGTGGGCAATAAGAAACAGTTACGGGAGGAAAAAGTAGAACTTAGGGATTGTGGCATGCGATTCTCAGTTCTGGCTTTGCAACTCTACAATACCTTTGATCTCTAATAAACTATACCTATATAAAGGGAGCCAAGGATTGTTTCTATTTTAGAGGTTTAAGTTGCGGCAGGTCTGATAGTATATGTATAATAATGTATAATAAATAATACCTTCAAAGATAGGTGACTGACAGGTTCTAGGATGGAACATATTAAAACATTTTTTAAACAGGGAAAATCAGGTGAATTAGATAACCCATTTGGTATAGTGGTTAAGGCATTAGGCTAGAAACCAGGTGGCTGTGAGTTCTAGTCCCACCTTAGGCATGAAAGCCAGTTGAGTGACTTGGTGCCAGTCACTCTCTCTTAGTACTTCACAGGGTTGTTGAACCCATTTCACAGGGTTGTTGTTGTGGGGCAAATAGGAAGAGGATGGAGTATTAAATAAGTTTGCTGCCTTGAGTTGTTTATAAAAAATAATACAGATAGTCCTCAACCTATGACCACAATTGAGCCTAAAATTTCTGTTGCTAAGCAAGACAGTTGTTAAGTAAGGTTTTCCCCATTTTAAAATATTTCTTGCCACAGTTGTTAAGTGACACACTGCAATTGTTGGAAGGGAGCAAGAAGACAGGCCAGGCAATGGAAGGGGACGGAGTCCTGAGGGTGCGGATGGGGGGTTGATTAAGGCTAATTTAGTTCCTATTACCGGTAGTACCGTAAGCGGGAGGGGCAGGTATAGCGGGAGCAGGGGGCCGTATCATAATAAGGGAGTGCGCACCCACTGCTTACGAGTGGTTGTGTGCTCCAACCCCCAAGACTCAACCGGTTCTCGGGGTTATCCAGAACCACAGGGCCCTGGCTGTAGGCTGGTGCTGTGCAATGCCAGGTCTGTGGTAAATAAGGCCCCCCTCATTCAAGATTTAATTTTGGAGGGGGGAGCAGATCTGGCGGGTATAACAGAGACCTGGTTGGGACCAGAGGGCGGTGTCCCTCTGGTGGAAATGTGCCCACCGGGTTTCCTTGCATTCCACCAGCCGAGAGCTCAGGGCAGGGGTGGAGGAGTGGCGGTCGTGATTAGGGAAGATTTCAGGCCAAGGGAGGTCACTGTTCCTCAGACGGCAGGCTGTGAATCCCTCCTGGTGAAGTGGGACCTTGGGGGCCCGAGGGCGGTGTTGATTACGTACTTGGCTCCCTGCCACGTATCAACCTCCCTGCCCAAGCTCCTGGACGTTATCGCCGTGGTGGTGGTTGAGGTCCCTAGGCTGATAGTTATGGGTGACTTCAACCTGCCATCCGTGGGCGGGGTGTCCGGTGAGGCTCGGGAGTTCATGGCTTCCATGACAGCCATGGACCTGGCCCAGGTAATTCAAGGCCCCCCACACACAGGGGGGAACATGCTTGACCTGGTTTTTGTCTTTGGACAGTGGCTGAGTGGTCAGGATATAGGGGATATAGTCATTGAACCCCTGTCATGGTCTGATCACTCTCTCCTATGCCTGGACTTTCTGACCGTTGCACCCCACCGCAGGGAGGCGGAACCGGTGAGATGGTACCGCCCCAGGCGGCTGATGGAGCCTGAGCGATTCCAGGCAGAGCTTGGGCCAATTCCTGAGGTTCGGATACACGACTCGGTCAAAGAGCTGATAGCAGCCTGGGATAGGGCTGCGGCCGGCGCTCTAGACCGGGTCGTGCCTTTGCGGCCTCTGATTCGGCGTGCATCTCGATCAGCCCCTTGGTATAATGAGGGGCTAAGAGAGATGAAACGCCGGAAAAGACGCCTAGAGAGCAGTTGGAGATCGAGCCTTGCCGAATCTGACCGAACACTGGTAAGAGACCATATTAGGTCCTACCTAGTGGCGATAAAAGCAGAGAAGTGTTCTTACTTCACTGCTCTTATCGCGTCATCAGATAACCGCCCGGCCTCCTTGTTTAGGGTGACCCGCTCCCTCCTTCATCAGGAGGTAAGAGGAGACCCCTTAGAAGGTAGAGCTGAGGATTTCGGAAAATATCTGCATGATAAAATCGCTCAGATACGGGAAGGCTTTGATTTCAACTGGGTGTGTCCGGTGGGAGAGACGGAGTCTGGTCTTGAGACTGTTATCTGGGCTGAGTTTGACCCCGTGACTTCCAAGGATGTGGACAGGTTGTTTGGGGGACTTAGGGCGACCACTTGTTCATTGGGCCCATGCGCCTCCTGGACCAGTGCCCCTCCTGGTTGGTGCTGGCATCCCGGGAGGTGGTACGAGGCTGGTTCCAGGTAATTATTAATGCTTCTTTAAGCGAGGGTGTCTTCCCTGCCACCTTGAAAGAGGCGGTAGTGAGGCCCCTCATTAAGAAGCCTACCCTGGATCCAGCTGTTTTATCAAATTATCGTCCTGTCTCCAACCTTCGCTTTCTTGCAAAGGTTGTCGAGAGTGTGGTTGCCAGACAGTTCCCACGACACCTGGAGGAATCGCTATACTTGGATCCACACCAGTCGGGCTTCAGGCCTGGCTACAGCACGGAAACAGCATTGGTTGAATTGGTGGATGACCTCTGGCGGGCCCGGGACAGAGGTTGTTCCTCTGCTCTGGTGCTATTGGACCTCTCGGCAGCTTTTGATACCATCGATCATGGTATCATGCTGCAACGGTTGGAGGGGTTAGGTATAGGGGGCACTGTTTTGCGGTGGTTCGCCTCCTTCCTCTCTGGCCGGATGCAGTCTGTGTTGACAGGGGGTCAGAGGTCAACCCCGAGACCCCTTGTATGTGGGGTACATCAGGGGTCGGTCCTCTCGCCCCTACTGTTCAACATTTATGTAAAACCACTGGGTGAGATCATCCGTGGTTTTGGTGTGGAGTACCATCTGTACGCTGATGATACTCAGCTGTACGTTTCCACGCCGAACCACCCCAACAATGCTCCTGCCGTGCTGACCCAATGCCTGGAGGCCGTGCAGGTCTGGATTGGGAAGAACGGACTCAAGCTCAACCCTTCCAAGACCGAGTGGCTGTGGCTACCATCGTCCCGGTTTAGTCAATTGACTCCTTTGTTGTCTGTTGGGGGCGAAACAGTGGCCCCCTCGGAAAGGGTTCACAATTTGGGAGTCCTCCTGGACTCACGGCTGTCTTTAGAGGACCATCTGGCGGCCGTGGCCGGGAGGATGTTCTATCAGGTTCGCCTGGTACGCCAGTTGCGTCCCTTCCTAGACCGGGACTCGCTATGCACAGTTACTCATGCCTTCGTCACTTCCAGGCTGGACTATTGTAATGCTCTCTACATGGGGCTCCCCTTGAGGTGCACCCAGAGGCTTCAGCTGGACCAGAATGCTGCCGCACGGGTAGTGACCGGAGCGCCATGGCGCGCCCATGTAACATCGTTCCTGCGCGAGCTGCACTGGTTGCCGGTGGCCTTCCGGGTGCGTTTCAAGGTGTTAGTGACCATCTTTAAAACGCTCCATGGCATCGGACCCGGATATTTACAGGACCGCCTTCTGCCAGCAAATACCTCCCGCCGTCTGGTACGCTCCCACAGAGTCAGTCTCCTCAGGGTGCCGTCGGCCAGACAATGTCGGCTGGCGACCCCCAGGGGGAGGGCCTTCTCTGTGGGAGCTCCAACGCTTTGGAACGAGCTCCCCCCCGAACTCCGTACATTGACGGAATTGCGTTCCTTCCGTCGAGAATTAAAGACATATTTATTTCAACAAGCCGGCCTGGGATAGTAGCTCCGGTTCCAACAAGGCCATAATTGTTTTTAGGGGATCGAGTTTTAAGATTAAGCATTGGTTTTAAATGATCGGATTAAATTATTTTTAGGTAATTGGGTTTTTAAATGATTGGGCCAAATTATTTAATTTATTTTTAATAATTTTACCTTTTGTATGTAAATGTTTTTAATTGGGCTGTACACCGCCCCGAGTCCTTCGGGAGGGGGGCGGTATAAAAATCGTAAAATAAAATAAAATAAAATAAAAAGTAACATGGTTGTTAAGTGAATCTGGCTTCCCCATTGACTTTGCTGATCAGAAGGTTGCAAAATATAATCCCGTGACCCAGGGACACTGCAACGGTCCTGAATATGAGCTAGGCCCAGGACTCAAATTTTGATCATGTGTCCATGGGGATGCAACAGTGAAAAATAAGTCACATTTTCCAGTGCCATTGTAACTTTGTTATGTCAAGGACTATCTGTAAAGGGGGGGTAAAAAATATAAATAAACACATTAGTGGGTTTTCTAAACAAGAAGCTATGGGTATTTTCAATAGTTGTTTACAGCTGAAGAGGCAGGAGTAGAGGCCTTGTTCATGTTTCTAACTTTATCATCAAATCATTGGAATAGGAATTGCACACATAAAGCACATTGGTGCAGCAACATAAAATGTTCATAATTTCACATCAGCTCTTGGAAGTGGCCCAGGCATTCAGCTCTGAGTCATTCCATGATGAAATATCAGAGTGTCATTGTAAATCAGCCCTGAAGCCTATGTTTATTCCAGCACATTCATTATGGTAAGCATTCAGATTTCCAGTGGTAGCAGCCCCTTGGCCAATATTTCAAGGACAAATCAAAATGATAGGGAACACCTCCAATGCACCCACATTTGAAAGCCAACAAATGCTAAAAGACATCACTTCTAGGAGCAGACTAGTCGCAATTGTTCTGTTGCATTCTGAAGGAACTGCAAGTGAATGGGAACTACTGTATTTGTTAGAATTTTTTTTTAAAGCAGTCCACTGGATTTGAGTTGTTGAAAAGTAAGACATAGAATGGAGAGGCAGCAGACAAGAAGACAACAGTCTTTGAAAATATGAGACCTTATACATGACTTCGGCTGCAAGGCTTCTATACACACGAAGATGGAAAGAGGAGTATCCACAACAGAAGAATGGATTTTGAAATGAATAGAGATAGCTGAGATGGCAAAATTGACTGCTTCGATTAGACCCCATCACTCTGGAAAAAAATCTTGCAGCTTGGAGGCTCTTTCCTATAAGAAAAGAAGAAAAACCAACTTTGGAGTTTGGGAATTGAGGATTAGACCTGATTTGATTAGAAAAATACTGTGGATTCTTAATAATGTGGTTGTGATTTATTTATAGATAATAGGTTATTATATGTTAGGCTAAAAGTGAATTAAGAATACAATGTCATTGTTTTTTAATTTATTATTAGTGTTTTGAAGGTCTTTAAGTATGGATATTATTTAATTAAACTTAATGGTTGTATTACGTCTCTGTGTTGGAAAAAGTTGGAAGTTATCTTTGTTACATATCTTTTGCATATTTTGTCACTTTTTAACTTTACCCTTTTAATCTCTTTCCCTTGCCCCTTTATGTTCATTTGTATTTTAATGGTTATTTTTATTTAATGAAAACATTTTTTAAAAACAACTATCTTTGTTTACCGCATAAAATATTCTATTTAATTAAAAATGTGCTTGGTCGAATATGATGCTACTATCATTCTATCAAGCACCTAAATGTCCCACCCATTCACAGAGGTCATCTCTAATCTCAGCCATCCATTCCTGCAACTATCATACCAGCCTTCTTTTGAATGAATATTAAATGCTCTACACCTATCCTTTTATCAGTTGCCCCATGCATAATTTTAAAGGGGTTGCTAGGCATGTAGAACAAGCAAAGCAGAAGCCTTGTGTTCCTCTTGTCGTGCTCAATACTTCTGAAATATCTGATCTGGCCATTCAGCAGTGAGATTCTGCTTTTTAGAACTGCAGTCTCTGGAGCTGCTTGGTCTCCCTAAATCATCCTAGTTAGTTCAGCTCTCTTCTGACACCTTTCCAACAATTTTATAGACTTGGGATCTAGTTTTACTTTAAAAGTTGGATTTCCAAAAATGAGGGATTGACGCCTTCTTAGAGTCTCCATTTCCAAGAAATTTCGAACATGAGTCAGGTAAAAAAGGTAAAGATTTTCCCTCTCCAATCATCTCCAACTCTGTTTCCTAGCCGAGGAAGCCAGCATTGACCGAAGACACTTCTGTGGTCATGTGGCCGGGCATGACCCTACACCAAAGACACTCAGAATGCTGTTATTTTCCCACCAAAGTGGTACCTATTAATCTACTTGTATTTGCATGCTTTTGAATTGCTAAGTGGGCAGGCTCTTGAGCAAGTAATGGGAGCTCACCCTGTCACACAGTGCTCAGGTCTCTAATTGTCAACCTTCCAATTGACAAGTCCAACATCTTAACTGCTAGGCCACCATGCATGTGTCAGACATGACTTATTTATTAATGTGAACTACATTTAATAATAATAATAATAATAATAATAATAATAATAATAATAATAATAATAATAATAATAATAATAATAATAATAATAAAGTTGGAACGGACCTCGGAGGTCATCTAGTCCAACCCCCTGCTCAGGCAGGAAACCCTATACCATTTCAGACAAATGGCTGTCCAGTCTCTTCTTAAAAACTTCCAGTGTTGGAGCATTCACCTCTTCTGGAGGCAGGTTGTTCCACTGGTTAATTGTTCTAACTGTCAGGAAGTTTCTCCTTAGTTCTAGGTTGCTTCTCTCCTTGATTAGTTTCCATCTGTTGCTTCTTGTCCTGCCTTCAGGTGCCTTGGAAAATAGCTTGACTCCCTCTTCTTTGTGGCAGCCCCTGAGATATTGGAACACAGCTATCATGTCCCCCCTCGTCCTTCTCTTCATTAAACTAGACATACCCAATTCTAGCAGCCTTTCCTTATATGCTTTAGCCTCCAATCCCCTAATCATCTTTGTTGCTCTTCTCTGTACTTTTTAAAAAAATCTTTCCTGATGAATAGGCCTTGGAAACTCAGAAGCTTGCATTATTTTGTAAGCCTTCTGTTTACAAAAACACATATTTTTCCTCAATGTAGTTGTTTTTCCTTGTTAATGATTATCCCTGAATTTAGAGCCTGTTTGTTTATTGCCCAGAAAAAGTTATCAATGTGTAATACACCTGACGAAGAATCCAGTAAGAAAGGTTATACCATCTGGTTATGTGCATGAAAACTTAGCTCTACAAAATTAATTGCAAGGAGATTTCACAGAGCATTATCGGATTAAAGTTATATCAAGGTGATCTCAAGATGCTATAAATACTCTGAGCCAAGACTGTGAATTTTAAATACCATTCCTAGCAGACTGCTTGCCTGCTGACTGCCCAGGGGACTTAAAATTACAGCTCCAGGACCAAAATAAGATTCTGTCTTTAGTTTATTGCCATTCTTGTACCATCCTCAACGTGGGGAAAAATAAATACACCATGTTCCTGTCTTGCAGTTCAAAAAAGAGAGTCAAGACTCATTGGGGTATTTCAGCTTTGGTTTTCTCCTCAGTGTTTGCTCTCTTAATGAATTAGCACTCAACTGGTAAGAGTCGTAGAGATCTTTGTTCTCCCTGCCTGCTCTTGCTCATATTGACAAGAATAGATGACTAGAATAGAAAGCAGCAAGCCATTAATCTAGTTGAATGGATGGTATTGGAACAAAGCATTGCAACCAATGTCACAGCATGGATTTTTAATCTACGGATATGCTATTTCATTCCCCCCCCCACCGATTTCTGACTTTTTTCTCTACTTGACTCTTAGCATCTTCTGACTGCTGAGCATCCTAAAGTTTTCTTAATACCCTCCTTCTGAAGGAAGTTAGCCCAGAGAAGGAAATATTAAAAGGGCAGAAAAATATATTTTTCCTCAAAAGGATTTTTTTTAAACCAAACCTATCTCTCTGCCCCAAGCAAGAGCTAGCCCCATATGAATGCAGACATAGAACCATCAGAAAGCTGAAGCCAGGGCACTCAAGAAGACAAAGAGAAGATCTGCATGCCCCACCCAAACTCTAGGAGCATTAACCCTATCACCTGGCAAGCAGGATATGATAATAGGATTAAACCACAGATATCAAGTCCTAGAAAAACACTCAGAAATAGCTTCAAGGTTCATGCCACAGGAACAGGAAACTATTCCAAAGGCTAGAGGGGGTATAAAAACCTACTGCCCATGTACTCGAGCTCCTCTTTCCTCTCTGCTCCTTGCAAGGACCATCTTTCTGCTTCTTCAATAAACTGTAACCTTCTTCCCAAAGCAGTCACCATTTTGTTTATTTATCCCCAGCTTGGATGAACCAGGATGAAGACTTACTTCTAACACTTCCTTTAGAGTTGCAAAATTAAAAAAACTTTTAAAAAATAAAAATTAAAATGGCCACATTTATAATAATCGTATAGCAGTGATGCACAATTTGCAACTCTTGAGTATGGTCTCCAGAACCATCTAAAAGTTGCTGCTGAATTATTGCTGTTGCCATTTTTGATAAAAGTGCAAGGAGCAATCCTAATAACATGGCCTTTCTCTGGTTGTTTTTGTCCTATTGTTTCTACTTTTTAGAAATCGGTATTTGTTCCACCACTCAAAAGCTAAATATAACCTTTGACTCAAGGAAAAACTGAATATCCCTAATGTGCAGAAAAGCCAGTATCTGTCCCAACTCCTCTTTCAGTAAAGCCCATAAGTTCCCGTTTGCATGCAATCTCCAGATCTACCCCTTCTCTCATCCTCACTCCCAGGCTCTGCAACAAGAAGCTGTGGGCAACTTAGTTTTGGCACTAAACTACTTTGTTCCCGCAACAAGAAATAAGGCAGATGGCAAAATTGCTCCTCCTGCTGCCACCTGTGACCTCTTGGTCACCTGCAAGAGCCAGAATAAAGTCTGGAGTTGCAAAAGCACTGGAGATGTCTCTGCTGAGGAAAATAAATCTCAACTTGGCTGCTGTTGAAGGGAGTGGAAGGATTTGGAAGGAATGCTATTCCAACTTAGGTTCCAAGCCAACTCTTCCTTCTTCATATGATAGTAAAGCCCCTCTCCACAACACTTTATATACATATTCCATGAAAGGTAATTGGGGATCTAATTTATAGTGTTCGCTACAACATTTTATGAGCAAGTCCTTTGTTAAGCCTTGAAACTTTTGGAAGGGGAGGCAAGATGAGAAAAAGCAACCACTGAGGCAATCTGAGTTTTATGTCTTTATTGAATATTTAGTGGCTTATGAGATATAAACAACGTAGAATTATTAAATGAGTTATAGTTATAACTTGTAGAGTTATAATTCCGAAAAATGCAGTGGGTGTGGGCTGCTTCAGAAGTGACTATGATAAAACCAGAAGATTGAAGATCATGAATGGATTGCCAAAGGAATTTGGAGCAAATGTTAGAGCGAATTATTGGTATGGGGGAAAAAACCCCTCACTTTGAATGGTTTTGTTACATAGACAGAAGGAATGAGGATCAAACCACAAAGAAAAATTGTGAATGGGTTGAGAGGAAGGAGAAAAATGATCAAATCATTGTGATGGGGCTGATGAATTCTTCAAAACAAAAAAGGTGAAAAGTTTAAAGAACAAAGAATGATGTATGGATGTATCTGAAATAAGGATGATTTGCCAAGATAGAAAGGTATGGACATGCATAGTGTACAAAGTTGCGTGTGATGTCTGTGCTGTGCGATCACAAAATCCGTTACAGAATTGGCTCATTTTCATTTTATTTTATCTCTTTTGCTTACCAGTCCTTTTCTCTTCTTTGCATGACATTGCTTCCCCTAAAGGAAAGAGCACAGTTTGTATCTAATAAAGATCTATGTACACATGCTAGATTTTCACTGTTTTAGGTTATTTTGTATATTTACCACTTCAGTTGGGGTTAGAATTTCAGTAGACTAGACTAGACTAGACTAGAATAGAATAGAATAGACTAGACTAGACTAGACTAGACTAGACTAGACTAGACTAGACTAGAATAGAATAGAATAGAATAGAATAGAATAGAATAGAATAGAATAGAATAATAACTTTATTGTCACGTGAATGTACACTAATCGGCATACATTAAAATGAAATTTCGTTGCATACAGCTCTCAAAGGGTCACCACCTCTGATATACACAACATAATATGACAAAAATAAACAAATAAATACAGAATTATGCATATACCCACATATATTATATGATACAGAGAAACAACAGTCTAGTTTGGATTATGCATTCATGTGCATGGCAAGAAAAATGAATCTTGTGAGTTTACCAGACCATTGCTTACCATTGCTAAACAAGGTGGTTGTTAAAGTGAGTTGTGCCCAATTTCATGACTTTTTTGCTACAGCTGTTAGTGAATCACTGCAGTTGTTTATATTTATTTATTTATTGATTGAACATATAGTATTTATAAACTACCAGCCTCCCTCCTAGACTGCCTCTGAAGCAAACTCGGCTTCCCCCATTGACTTTGCTTGCTTACAGGAAGTCAGCTGGGAAGGTTACAAATGGTGACAAACCATCATAAATACATGCTGGTTGCCAAGCACCCAAATTTTGACCACATTACTATAGGGAGGCTGCAGAGGTCATATGTGTGAAGATTGGTCGTAAATACTTTTTTTACTGCTATTGTAACTTCAAATCTTCATTAAATGAATGGTTCTAATTTGAGGACCTCCTCTATACGTATCTTGTTATACCATCTCCTTTGAGTCAGAATTTACATTTTTTCCCCTGTTTTTTCAGTGTGAATTTGTGACAGAACAAGATTCTGGAGATTACAGGTTGTCACGTATAGTGTACTATTGAGACATCTCTGTCAAAGCTACATGAAAACTGATACTATATGTTTAAACAGCGGTGGCTTAATGGTGGAAAGAATAATTGCATAACCAGCAACCACTTGGAGCTCTCTCTGTTCCTCAGTAGATATTTGTGATAACAGAGTGAAATGTACAGATTTCCTTCTTGCTAGTGGCATTATACATAGTAATGGGAAAATAACATTATTGTCAAAGCAGAGCTTATAGGACTCTCCACTATGATAAATTCCTGATGAAATGACCTTTAATAATAACTTGATGGGAAAACTGGTTACATTAATAAAATCAGGCTTGAGACAGGAGATTTCTTGATCCAGATAATCTACAATATGTGTGGTGCAGGAGAGCTTAATTAAACCAGAACTGACAGAATCTCCAGATGAAAATTCAGGTATTAATCCTCTAACTATTTTCAATCTACATAGGATCAAAAAACCTATTTTAAAGAATATTCATAGTGCTCTGCAGTAGTCAACAGGCAGGGAATGAGGGCGGTAGCCTTTTGCTGTAATTGACGTTCCTCATCAACACATTCTGATATGGATCATGTAACTAAGCCAAGGATAAATAGCCTTTAATAGTCCAGATGTGCTCAATTAGAAAGTCCCTGTATCACTAGTAACCATAACTACCGGTAATAGAAACTGCTGTTGAGAATTCTTCCTCTCTATTACCTACTGCACTACTAATTGTCTCCACTAACCAGTAATATTGAGGTTGGACTTAATATGTTAAGTTGAGCCACCCATACTGATTTGTAATGTAAAACATATATAAAAAGATGTTGAAACTCTAGAAAGAGTACAGAGAAGAGCAACTAAAGATGATTAGGGGACTGGAGGCTAAAACATATAAGGAATGGTTGCTGGAATTGGGTATGTCTAGAGAAGGATAAAGGGTGACATGATAGCAGTGTTCCAATATCTCAGGGGCTGCCACAAAGAAGGGGGGGTCAGCCTATTCTCTACAGCATCTGAAGGCAGGAAAAGAAGTGATGGATGGAAACTAATCAAGATAAGAACCAAGCTCGAAATAAGGAGAAATTACAAGATCAAATCTGGGTTGGTCACCGGGACCAGAGGTTTACTCTTCCTAGCTTTCGGACTCATTCTGGAACCCATCTTCAGGGAACTTCTCTCTACTGGAATATGTGCTTTGGACTATTCTATGAATCATATTTGTGTGGTACCTTCCTATTGGTTGATTGCTGTGTCGATGGCTGGCAATTGGCTGTTTGTGTACTTGCGCACAGGAAACAGGGGGTTGGACTAGAAGACCTCCAAGGTCCCTTCCAAATCTGTTATTCTAAGTTAGACTCATCATATAGTGAAATATGATTTGAGTCCACTGGAGTCATATGAATAGGTAGCGTTCCAATGTGGATAAAGGAATATTCAGCAAAGTGTGGCTTAAAGGGATGTGAGATCTAGGACATTGTCCCTAATTTTGGTGGTATCTTCAAAGGATTTATACAAATCCTCTTTAAAACAATAAAGCCCAGTGAATGCAAAGCATACTTAGACAAAGTGCATTTCTTCTTTTCTGTTTTAAATTTCTCCCCATTAAGCCTTATTAGACAACTCTTGAGTTCTGAGAAAATTCTTTAGAATTTTTTCCACTCTTTCCTTTCATGGGAATACAGCAATGTTCTGCTTGCACTGAGGCAGTCATTTAATTTATTCTACATTTCTGATTTTGAATAGCAGCAGCCCTCCAACAGCTGATATTACCTTAGATTTTCTGTATGTACACTATGTACTCTACTACTGTTCCACTTATATACAGCAAAATATCCTAATACGAATTTTGCGAGGATTTCAAGATGATTCTTCCACCAACTGCAGACACTTTTCTTCATTCGTTATTAAGATCACCTGAAATGAAACGTTTTACCATGAAAGACAATTTCTATGTAGATTGTTTATAACCCTAAAAATATACCAATTTTGCTTAGGATGAAATATGAAAAATTCATATAGAATTATAATAAATGTATTAGTGGAATGTTCTATGTGTAGCAATAAATCATTCTCTGAGTAAATACTTGACTGCTTCAGAATCTGTAGAACTATTTATCAACAGCTCAATTACCCTTTTGGAAGGCATACATATAGAAACCTTATTAATTCTGCTCCCTGGAAAAATAACATTTTATTAATGTCAGCCCTTCAAGGTAGGCAAGGTCAAGAAACAGAAATAGCAAGGTTTCTAGAAATACTCTTCATTGTTGCAGGATAGGACAAGAAAATCTTTTTTAAAAAACATTTTATTTATTTATTTAAAAATGAACAAGCGGAAGAAAGGTATAATCTTGACCGATTTTATTTATTTAGTTAGTTAGTTAGTTAGTTATTTGCCAACCTTGTATGCCACCCAACTTGCCAAATCAACTTTAAGTGGCTTATAAACATTTAATTAAAATGCATAATAAAACATTAAAACAATAAATAAATTTAAGATTTTAAATCTTGAATTTAAAATTCAGTTAAAATAAAATAATAATAATAATCCCACAACAACTGGAGCACAACCTGAACATTATCGGCATTGACAAATTCCCGATCAGTCAATTGCAAGAGGCAGCTTTACCTGGAACAGCTGATGATATCTGTAACACCATCAAACATCCACATCTACCTTCTTGGGAAGGACTCAATAGCCTGAACATCTGGTTGACTGTGCGACGAACCATAATCAGAGAATAATAATAAAACAGTAAATGATAAAGAGCTTTGAAAGCTTGTCTCACTATCCATCTTATACCAAAGAAAATCAAGACAAGTTTTTTTTTCTCCTGCTTTTCTTTTTTTCAGGATTAAGTAATCTTTCAGAAGATCTTTCTTTAACAATTCCTTCATTCCTTCTCCTGTAAAGGACCACATGTACATTCTTTCATAGCTGGTTAGGAAAATGAACAAGTACATTACACGCAAAAGTGTTATTTTATTTTATTTTTGAAGATACCTACATTTTTAAGAAAATATTTTTGTAATGTATACAAACAGCAGTATAACTATATAATTACATGACTATGTTATAAAAAATATATAAAGAAGTTTACTCTTTTATATGGGTATACAGTGACAAATATAGTGAGCAGACTGATTGGAGTTGATCTTTATCATTATATAATAAATTATAGGGGCGAAGGAAAAAAGTATGGAGGAGGCAAACCCTGGAAAATGAAACAATCCTTAAACGTAACTAAACAACAAAACAAAACAAAAAACTAAAAAAGGGGGGGGAATCCATACCAAATTTACAAATAAATATGCATATGTATGTGTCTGTGTATGACCATTTAAAGAAAAAAAATGTAAAAATTATTTAAGTCTTTTCTTGGGTGACCTAAGAAGCTTTCAATCTAAAGCAGATTAAGGGAAATAACAGAAGAAACGACAAAGATTTATTTGTTGTGTCATGGTTCCGACAGGTGAAATTCTTCAAAAGAGCTTCAAGGCATTGTTTACCTTAAAGAATCTTTTATTCGAGAAACAAAGTATCAGCACTATATAGTTAAAGCCAAAAACTGAATTCACCTCCCCTGGGCACAAAGTAGAAAAGCACAATTCCCTCCTCCAATTAACAGTCATAAATCACATCCCCCAATTAGCTTGAAGCCTGGGCTTTCTCCCCAGCTCTCCACCCCACCAAATCTTTATCAGCTGTGGGTGCAATAACCTTGTTATTATTGTTATGACTAGCTGGACTCTCATCCACATCCCCCCTCCCAGGATCAACTAACTCTAAAGGTGAAAGAGAAATGATGGCTACATTTCCATCTGTTGTCAAAGCAAGAATATCGGATGTTAGCAGCGTTGACACTAAAGCAGATTAAGAGAAAATAACAGAAGAAACAACAAAAATTTATTTATTACCCTGTTTATTCCAGGCATTTTTATGGCTAACCCCTTCTACTGAATAGCTGCCCCTAAAGAGAAACGGATGCCCGCTCTCATTAAGAGTTGCTGATCCAACAGCTCTTTGAGAAATAATGGGACCAGTGTTCTCCTAAAGTAAGATTTTTCTTTAGACATGCATTTGCTTTGTTGTTGTTTGGCATTGTGTGAGATTGTTGTTGTTATTCAGCTTTTGTTTACTGTTTTAATCTTTTTACTCTAATTGGGCATAAAAGCTATTTAGAGTCTGTTTACTACAGAAACAGCCTCCAAGCCTGCGTAAATAGATAATGAATAAACTTCTGTTTTAGAGTAGAAGAAAAACTTGTCTGAGACACTAATGGAAGCGCAGATCCTCACATCCTTCTAATTGCACAGCCCAAAGATGACATGTCTTGTATCTCAGCCCCAGATCACATGGAGTTAGCTTAAATTTATATCTAGCTACCAGTTTTAAAGAAGACTGGTATTTTCTCTCTTGTTCTGACACAGTTTTGACATCCTCTACTTACGTTTCACTAACTGTATTGTTACTGGTGTCCAAATTCCTCTGCCCACCTTAAGGTTGCTGTGGACATATTCCTCTCTTCTCTGGTTGCTAGGTGATGCTCAACATCTCCATTTTGGCTTGAAGGACAAAGAAGACCTGTCCATTGACTTTTATGTATTCTGCCTGCAAATATATCTGACCAGGACTTTGTGGAAGCCTTTGCTAGGTCTTAAGTGATCCTTTTACATGTACAAATTTAACAATCTTTTGAAAGCATGTTAGACTTGCTTTTTCAGTGTTTCAGTCCTGCCCTGCAGAGAGGCAAAATTCAAATTATGAAAGTCAGATGAGTCTTGTCACTGTGTGGATCAATTTTTCCGCCCTGATGTTCTGGTTGTACTTTCCTGCTGTTTTTAAAAAATGCTTTTTATTAGTGTTTTGACTATTCCTATGTTATTGGGGGGGGGAGAGTAGTAATTATTCTAGGAGCTACTACCACAGATTATGAAATTATTGCCAGATTCCTTAATCACCCATTGTCACTTGCAGCAATCTGTAAAATAAATAAAACTTCATATTGAGGCACTCAGGAGAAATTGTCTTTTTTTTTTTTTAGAGAGAGAAAGAATGAACCTGCATATCACTAACAGGACTGCACTATTTCAAAACCCATGTTAAAGGGGACAGAATATTTGGAATGGGGTTAATTGTAGGGGTGCCAACCTACTATGAATATGTCCTATTACTCTTTGTATCTGCTTGCATATTTGCATTAGTTTTATATTTCGATGTGGTCAAATAACTAAATGAATAAAGATTCTATTCTATTCTATTCTATTCTATTCTATTCTATTCTATTCTATTCTATTCTATTCTATTCTATTCTATTCTATTCTGTCACCATACAACAAAAAAGATGTTGAGGCCTTGGAAAAAATTCAGAGAAGAGCAACTAAGATGATCAAAGGCCTGGAGACTAAAACATATGAAGAATGGTTGTAGGACTTGAGTTTGGCTAGTCTAAAGAAAAGAAGAAATAGGGGTGACATGATAGCAGTATTCCAGTATTTAAGAGGCTGCCACAAAGAAGAGGGGGTCAAATTATTCTCCAAAGCACCAGAGAGCAGGACAAGAAACAATGGTTGGAAACTGATCAAAGAGAGAAGCAACCTGGAATTAAGGAGAAAGTTCCTAACAGTGAGGACAATTAACCACTAGAATGGCTAGCCTTCAGAAACTGTGGGTGCTCCATCACTGGAGGTTTTTAAGAAGAGACTGGACAGTCACTTGTCTGAGATGGTATAGATTCTCCTGCTTGAGCGGGGGGTGGGGCTGGACTAGAAGACCTCCAAAGTCCCTTCCAGCTCTATTCCATTCCATTCCATTCCATCCCATTCACTTTCAGTTGCATAATCAGTTATGCGTGCAAAGGATGCAAGAATACTAAACTCATCTTGATTTTTTTAAACTCCTTCCTCTCCTCTAGATGTCCTAGATAAATGGACAATTCGCATATTGCATTGATATGCAAAATGGAATACCTCAAAGTTCGGTATTGGGACTGGTGTTTTTTAATTTGCTTGAAACTAACTGAGATTTAAGAGGGACTATTATAGTGGCTAAACCTGCTTATGCTAACAAAGCATTAAGGAATGTAAAACAAACAAACAAACCTTTAGACTAAACAAGTTTAAAATAGTAAGGGTAGTTCAGTGTAAGCAAGTGCCCAGTGAAATTCATGAGAAAAAAAATTCCAAATTTTACATATATAGTAATGAAGTCTAATACGGCAATAAGTGAACAAGAAAAAGAACCGTGGGAAACAGATAGCTCCATGAAAAAGGAATCATCATCATCATATAACATTTATGTAAAAAAAAGTTGAATTCCACATACCGTAGGTATGATTAGAAAAGGGTTTGAAAATAAAACTGTTTTAACTAAAATCTGAACTTTGTGCATCAGCAAAAGCTAAAAATAAATGAAGAGAGAAAAGGATGGGAGGGAGGACAAGGAAATAGCTAAGCACATGATGTACCCGGAGTTATAAGAATATTCATATTTAACTCTCTAATCCTGGCGGTGCATGATGTATGGCCGGTATTAATCTGCTGAGTCACAGAGTGTTTTATACAGCAGAAGCTACAGATAGCTCCTCGCTCCAGTCAATAGTCACATTCTCAAAATGCATTGCTGTAGCTTACTTGGTGATTATTTATCAGAAAAATATATCTCTTTTCATACACCACCAATAACAATCATACAGAAAAATGCCATGTTCTACTGCTCTAAAGCAGTGGTTCTCAACCTTTTTAATGCCGCGACCTCCAACTGGTCATAAGTCGAGGACTACCTGTATTTCCCTGCCCGGGAGCGCCGCGCATGTGTGGTGCTGCCCCCTGCGCCGACCGAGGTGTAGCTGGCAAGGGGCAGCGACGGCGCAGGGCGACCACCGGCTGGGCCACCAGCTGGCCCAGCCCAAGGGAGGTAAGGCACCGGCTGGGCCCCACGCGTGCCAGCAACCTTCCCTGTGCCCGCCGGCCTCCCACCTCTCACCCCTGGCCCTCTTTTACTTACATTTTTAGTAGTTGCTCAGCAGGGAGGAGTGGAAACTTCCAGACAGCTCGCCTTTGCTGCAGACAATGTGCAGTACCGTTTGCAGACTGGGACTTTTGGCAGGCTCAGCAGGGCAGAGACAGCCTGGACAATTCCTATTCAAGAGAGTCTATTCTATTGGCTTTCAAAACCCAATAGAATAAGGGAGTAGCACAGCTAAGGAAAAGGGGGAAAAAATGGCGGACTGCGTTGTTGGTGACCCCCGTGAAATGGTTGTTCAACCCCAAATGGGGTCGCGAACGACAGGTTGAGAACCGCTGCTCTAAAGCATTCCAGAGCTATTCCCTGTGTTCACATTTCAGGAGCTTTTATTGGAAAAAAATGAAAACAACTAATTTGTCTTTTCTATTTGTCTTTGTACCTGACATGAATACAATCCGCCTTAATAGGCACAAGACACATATTCTTTGCTTTTCTAGTCAGATTGCAATCCTATCAGAAGGCCTATTCATATTATCAAAAGCCTTTCTGGAGGAAAGCATTCGATGATCATACTTACAAAATGGCTGCCAAATAAAGCTTGCTTATTCACAAAATAGTTGTCCTAATGAAGATGGCCAGGCGTAAAACTTTCAATTAACTCTCTCCCATTCAATCTGAGCTTAGTGGCTCCCCAAGATAGGCCTTTGATGATGATGAGCATTGAGACTTTGCTTGGGAACTTGCTAATTTCCAATTTCATTTTTATATTAAAGGGATCTTAAAAAAAAAGAAAGAAAGAAAGGCATGGAATAAAGAAAAGTACCAAGGTGAGTTTTTTTTTAAAAATACCAAAGTCAAAATAAAGAAAAAATATTTCAGAGAGTAGAATGAAAACACACTTTTGAAAGCAGAAACAACATTGACTAGCTAAAGAAAAGGATGTCTTCTTTTTAATCTAGATCTGTACAACTGACAGTATAATTCTTCTTTCATATCATTTAATGATAATTAGGATTATTTTATTTTTCACAGAACTTCACTTAACTCCAGTGATTTGCTTAACAAAAAATATTGTAAAATTGGACACAACTCAACAACTGAAATCCTGGTCCCAATTCTGGTTGTAAGTTACTATACTGTACTGTATTGAGTAACTAAAAATGACCCATACCCATTTCTTAGAGAATCCCACTAAATTCAACGGGACTGCTAAAACGACATGCAAAGGTGCTGCAATTGATTATGATGTCTACATTGACATAGGCAAAAGACACAGATTAATTTGTAAAACCAGGAGAAAAATGATCATAATTTCCTTTTCTTCCAATAACTGGACTAACTCAAAGCAACTCTGTAAAAATAAATTGCATTTCTATTATGCATTTCCTTCCCCATTGTATGCCCACCTACTTCATAAGACAAATTTACAAGAGTTAACTTTGTTAGTTGTTTTGTAGACTGTGGTTGAAGCTAAGTGCAGGAAGGAGTGTGTTTGTTTATACGTGGAACTATTTTCTTTGTCAGACTTTCAGAAGTCTGTACTTATTTCCTGCAAATGGACTTCCAATTAAGATATATCTGACTGTTTATTTAAATCAATAGCGTTTGTATGTAGTTCTGAATCATTGGTCCCACATGGCTATTTTACATTCTACTGTTTCATATAACAGAGTGGCAAGGACAGCCATCAGGAAAAAACAGCCAAACAGCTTTTCATCAGAACAGAAGTGTTTATAAAAAGCAAACAAATAAAGAAAGCCTGAACGGAATAACTGTTGCTCAGCCAAGATTATCTCTAATTATCCAGATACCTTTTCATAAGATTCAGCATTGATTTTCCCCCCCCCATCAAACATTTACATATCTTCTTACTTTCCTACAGCCTCAGTTACCTCGCCTTTTCCTGAGCTGTGGGATAGGATAATTCTCTTCAAAATGGATGCAGTTATATAATAAAATACACTCTTGTTTTAGTTTAACAAAAAAAAACCTAAAAATATAAAGATGGAAACCAAACAATCAAATATCTCTGAGAGAAATGGAAGGTTAAGAAATATAAAAGATTGTCTGAGATAGTATAGGTTCTCCTGCTTGAGCAGGGGGCTGGACTAGAAGACCTCCAAGGTCCCTTCCAGCTCTGTTCTAAACAAACAAACAAACAAATAAATGCACAAATAAATAAATAAATAAAATAGTTATAGCAACAGTATATAATATTATAATCTCTTAATCTGAATAAAAATATATATTATCAATTCCAAAAGTATACACAATATTACTATATATTTCTATAATAAAAATATATATGGAATATCCTCTACTTTCAGATTAGATAAATACACGAAAACCTGGGTAAAAATGTATGATTGTTCTTTTAAATTGTAGGCCACCCAGGGAGATAGCTGAGTTGCTCAAATTATAAGCAAACATATTTGTTGCCTGATAGATATTTTTTTTAATCATTTAGCAAAGCATTTTTATCAGCTGGGTGTAGTCAGTCTGGACAAACATTCCATGTATTGTTTCCGCTGGGCAGGACCGTGTGAGGAAAAGGCAAAAAAGGATTAGACCTTTTGAACAGATCTGATTTCATCCAGCAGAGGGCAAGAGTGCAGCCGGATCTTCAGAGTACACTAGGAAACAACCCACTAATTCTGTTTTGTTTCTTTCCCTGTCTGTGCGCTTGTGCATGTGGATAACGTGCAATTTCATGTAATGCAAAAACGCAGATGATCTGAAGGATGAATCTCTTTCATCCCAATAAATCCCAATGCATTTCCATATTTGTCTACGAGATGTATTGTTCATCATCTTATTTAGCTAAGCTTTTTCCTGTCCTGGCAGGAAGTGAGTTGAGTCTAGTTTGTCTTTGGCCAGAGAAACACAGTTTAAAAATGGTTTTATCATCTTGTCTTTTTCTGATTTTTCTTTTTAAATCCATTGAAAGCCATCACGCATGGCTGCTGTTTCTTTTTAAATGAGAAAGCTAACCAATGGCCTGCATGTCTATGTGCACATAGAAAATCTCCACAAAAACTGGGGGAGGTTATAATTTTCAGACCACGCATTTCCAAACCAAAAGTCATTGTTGTTCCTAATAATGGAGATTCACTTCTTTGTTACACTGGAATATTTTAATTCTTACAACAGGGATGTGAATCAATCAAATCCCTTTTGGAGTTGAGGTTCAAAGACAGAGAAGCTTAATTCAGATTTGAGATTTTTTTAAAAGCAACAACATTGATTCTATTCCAATTAAAGTGAAGTTTAAAGTTCAGTTCGATAAAATGATTCAGCTAGAGACTGTAATGAGGAAGAATCAAAATGCCTTCAACTGCTTCCTTTTCAGTAGAATATGATCAGAACATCAAAGGTGGTCATCAAATCTGCCCAGTTGAAGCTGAATAGCTTCAAAAGTTTTACTGCAATAATTTTATGAAATGTTTCCTCTGTTCCACTTTTAAGGCATGAAGGAATGAAGAGAGGCATCTTCAATTGTCCTTCAAAAGGCCTTTAGAGGAATTGTGTTAAAATCCTACTCCAACTTAAAAATAAAGCAAACTTTCAAACACCGAACTTATTTCTGAACTTGATCACAGCAGCCAGATTGTTGGTGGGACAATACTGGAAGAATCCAGAAATACCACCTATGGAAGAATGGACTTTGAAAGTAATAAATTTGGCGGAAATGGTGAAAATATCGGCATATTTGAAGGACCGCTCAAATGAACAATATTTGACAGACTGGAAACAGTGGATAGACTATATACAAGAGAAACACCAATCAAATAAAATGTATCTGGCGTATAGTTGAGGCTTGACGTGAGGAGTGAAGAATGTTTACCAAATCAGACGTTTACAAAGACTAATACCTAATGTTGTATTTTATGTTCTATGATGATTGCTTCTTAATATGATCTTATGTTTAATGTTGATTACTTTAATATTGAAAAAGCGGATTGAATTTCTACCTCAGGTTATTGAATTTCTACCTCAGGATCTTTTGTTAGGGATCATAAAAGATTGCACTACTACTGAGATGAATCTAATTCTGAATTTGGTCACAGCAGCTAGACTGCTGGTGGGACAATACTGGAAGAAGCCAGAAATACCACCTATTGAAGTTTGGACTCTGAAAGTAATACATTTGGCAGAAATGGAGAAAATTTTGGCATATTTGAAGGATCACTCGAATGAACAATATGTGATAGACTGGAAACAGTGGATAGACTATAGATAAGAGAAACACCAATCAAATAAAATGTAACAGGCGTATAGTTGAGGCTTGACGTGAGGAGTGAGGAATGTTTACCAAATCAGACGTTTACAAAGACTAATACTTAGTGTTGTATTTTAGGTTCTATGATGACTGCTTCTTAATAGTATGATCTTATGTTTAATGTTGATTGTTTTAATAATAAATAAATAAATAAAAAGAAGAAGAAGAAAAAAAAAGCTAAGCTTTAGTAAAGATGAAAGAGTTCAACACTTCTTGGCAGTAGCTTTTCTAGATTGTTCATCTTGTTGGCCTCAGCCTTATCGGTGAGATGGGTAGCATATAAACTTAATGAATAAATAAATGAATATAAACAAACAAACAAATAAATAGTCAGCTACTTACCTCTGCACTAGACAGCACATCACATTCACTTCCTATTTATGGAAAGAAAACAACATTAGAGGCTCTGCAAAGCCAGAAAGCACCCAAAAAACTTATCAGATTTCTAGTTCACCTTTAAATCCTGTTAAGTGGTTTGCTCTAGCAGTTCTTCCTCTATGGTATAACCTGTCTGCCCATCAGCCACTGTTTCTCAACCTTGGTGACTTTAAGATGTGTGGACTTCAACTCCCAGAATTCCCCAACCAGCTTTGATTTAGAAACATTGTTCTAGACCACAGGTGTCAATCTTGATCGTGTCATGTGACGTATCATGATGTATCGTGATGTTTTTTGCCTGGTTTTGTGGAACCAGGTGGGCGTGGCCTGTGCATGATGCAGCCCGTAGACTGCCACTGTGATACCCCTGTCCTGGATCCTTGTTTTTGCACTTTGAGAATTTTTACATCTCACAACCACATCAGATATTTAGATTGGTCTTTTTAGTCACCATGTGTTTCTCTTTTCTGATTTGTATTCAATTTTTAATACTTAAATTCTGGCAAATGCCTAGAGTCCAGCTGGTTTCAGGCAGTCAGATAAATGTCATACATATAGTGATTCAAATGTATTTAATTCATTATGACAATGTAAAGCAATTCAGACATTGGCTCTGACAATTCTGTTTGAAGAAGTGATTCAACTGAATCTCCTACAAATTGAATAATCCCTTTAATCAAAGACTCTAGATCCCTTATGGGGTAGGAAGCTGATTGTCCAGGGATGAAAAGCTACAGCCCTTCAGTATTATTGACCCATATCTTCTACCATCCCTTAGGCTGTTAGAATTAGTTCAACAACATTTGGAGTGTCGTAAATTGTCTAATCTCATGGCTGTGTCTTTTCTTGGTCTGCTGCAGCTGCACTGCTACTGATACATAATCCCACGAAAAGACAGGTCTGGTTTAAGATGATCCTGACCCATGCTGCACATAGGTCCACAATTCTCCAGGTCACAGTTAGTTCTCTGAATCTGTATTTCTGTATTGTCTTACTACATAGTGAAGGTTTCCTGTGAGGTTTTGGCAACTGTATTATCTCATTATTTATAATCAGTTTGTGCAATTTTCTTGTATGAGTTGAGTACGCGATCCACTGTTTCTTCTGCTTCTTTGTACAATTTGCTCTTTTCAATTTTGATCTTGATTGCATTAGTTCAAACAGCTTACTCTTGAGCAGCCAAAATCAAGCCTTCAGTTTCTTTTTTTAATATTCCAGTTGTAAGCCATTGCCAGGTTTTAGCTTCATTCACTTTACAGACAAACCTATTAGAAACAGAATATCTACAAATTGAATGGCATCCTTGTCCTGTCCATCCTAATTCAGGTGCAACAGTTTAGCCACCTGCTGGGGGGGGTTAGCTTCTGGGGGGAAGGGTGTGTAATGAGACCATATTTGAAAATGAAAGTTGACCACATTGCATAACAATAGCACTTAGACTTATATGCTGCTTCATAGTGCTTTACAGATCTCTCTATTCAGTTTACAGAGTCAGCACATTGCCCCCAACAATCTGGGTCCTCATTTTACTAACCTCGGAAGGATGGAAGGCTGAGTCAACCTTAAGCCACTCAAAATCAAACTCCCAGAGTGAGCAGTGAACTAGTACTGCATTCTAACCATTGCGCCACTACGACACTTATAGCTTTCCATAAGCTGACATTCAAACTCCTTGTCAAATGTATTCTTCTAATGCAGTGGTTCTCAACCCTTTTCAGGTTGAGACCCCACTTGCGCCGCCCATGCGCGGCGCGACCCCGACCCCCCCTGCGCTCGCGCTCGCAAGTGCACGCGACGAAAAACAAAAACAAAAAACAAACGAAAAACAAAATGGCGGACCGCGACGGGCCGATCCGCACATGCGCGGCACGCGTGCGACGGGCCGAACCGCGCATGCGTGGTGCACGCACAATGGAAAAAAAACAAAATGGCAGACCGTTATGGGCCGATCCGCGCATGCACGGCGCGTGCGTGACGGCCCGAACTGCGCATGTGCGGCGCGCGCGACGAAAAAAAACCCAAACCCCCCCAAAAAATGGCGGACCGCGACGGGCCAATCCGCACATGCGCAGCGCACGCGCGACGGCCTGAACCGTGCATGCGCAGCGTGCAACGGCCCGAACCGCGCATGCGTGGCATGCGCGACGGCCTGAACCGCGCATGCGCGGCGTGCGCGCGACAAAAAAAAACAAAAACAAAAAACAAAATGGCGGACCGCGGTGTCCGGTGACCCCCGCGAAACGGTCGTTCGACCCCAAATGGGGTCGTGACCCATAGGTTGAGAACCGCTGTTCTAATGGAAAAGAAACCTCCATGTGGAACACTAAGGTCTTGTGTTTCTTGTTAGAAAGCAATGTAAACATGTCCTTACAAATTTTGAGATGCAAGTACCTGATTAGGTTTGTAAAAATTTAATTCTACTGAGCATTGAGTCTTTGCAAATTCTTCACAGGGACAATTTTGAAAACTATGGGGGCATGTTTGACGTCTTTCTTTTCAAATTGTCCAAGTGGTCATGTCTTGTTCCAGACTTGGTCAGATAAAGTTTTCCTGGCTGTTTTCACATATGTGTGTACCAGAAAGGCGAAGTATCTTGCGTAGCAGGCAGTAGATTCAAAAAGACTTAGGCTAGAGCACTGGAAAGAAACTAATAGAATGAAGTTTAATGGGGGGAAGAGTAAAGTCATACATCCAAGTAAAAGAAACAAACAAAAAAAGATGTATAGAATGGGGGAACTCTGGCTCAAGGGCAGTATATGTGAGAAGAATTTGGATACACAGCTAGTCCTCGACTTACAACAGTTCACTTAGTGACTGTTCAAAGTCACAACAACAGTGAAAAAGGTGGCTTATGACCATTTTTCACACTTATGACCATTGCAGCATCCCCATGGTCACATGATTTACATAGAGATGCTTGACAACTGACTCATATTTATGATGGTTGCACTGTCCCAGGGTCATGTGATCAGCTTTTGCAACCTTCTGAAAAGCAAAGTTAATAGGGAAACCAGATTCACTTAACTACTGTGTTACTAATTTAATAACTGCAGTGATTCACTTAAGAAATGAGGCAAGAAAAGTCATAAAATGGGGTAAACCTCACTTAATAAACTGAGCAACATAAATTTTGGGCTCAGTTGTGGTCGTAAGTTGAGGACTACTTGTACTAGTAGATCCCAAATTCAACATGAGCCATCAGTGTAATGCCACTGAAAAGAAAGCCAATAATATCTTGAGGAGTGTTAAGAGGAGCATAGAGTCCAAATCACAGGCAGTAATTATTCCACTCCACTCTTCTTTGTTTAGAGCTAGCTTGGAGCATTGTGTTCAGTTCTGCATATCTCAGCTTAAAAAAACATTGATAAATGGGAGCAAGTCTTGAGAAGGGTTACAAAGATGGTAGAAGGTCTAGAATACCTAGTCCTAGGAAAATTGCTTAAAAATACCTAGTGTCAATGCTGCTAACATTGGATGTTCTTGCTTTGACAACAGATGGAAATGTAGTCATCTCTTCTCTTTTGCTTTTAGAGTTAGTTGATGCTGGGAGGGGGGATGTGGATGAGAGTCCAGCTAGTCATAACAATAATAACTCAGCTGTGGGAATCCAAGGTTATTGCACCCAGAGTTGATAAAGATTTGGCGTGTTGGAAAGCTGGGGAGAAAGCCCGCCCTTCAAGCTAATTGGGGAATGCAATTTATGACTGTTAATTGGAGGAGGGAATTGTGCTTTGCTACTTTGTGCCCAGGGGAGGGGAATTCAGTTTTTGGCTTCAACTATGTAGTGCCAATACTTTTGTTTTTCGAATAAAAGATTATTTAAGGTAAACAATGCCTCGAAGTTCTTTTGAAGAGTTTCATCTGTCGGAACCACAACACCTAGGTACAGTTAGCTTGCAGAATAGAAGGTTGGGAGGAGACATGATAACTGATTTCTTCCCCTGAACATTTTGAAGCAGAATCTGGATAATCATCAAGTGGGGATCGTGAATCCTGTAATGTGAAAGGGGTAGACTTGATGATATCTCACCTCCCTTCCAACTCTATGATTCTATGGATTGGACATATCTGGGAGCACTTTCCAAAAGGAGATGCATAGGCTTACTCAGTTCTTATAAACATATGGAATCTCCTCAAGGCTTGCAGACATAAAAGGGGGTTATGTGCAAGAAACTTGTGTTGTTGGTCCACAGATTCTAACTCACAGTTGTTAAGTGAATCTGGCTTCCCATTAACTTTGCTGTCAGAAGGTTGCAAAAGGTAATCACACGATCCCAGGACCCTGCAAACATCATAAATTTGAGCTGGGATTATATTATTGTATAGGGAAGGCTTTCTTTGTTTCTTAAACAATGAATCGTAAATCCTGTAAATTATCCAGCAGTTTGCTCAAAGGTCCCGAAGTCTATCTTTTGTCCCTCTTTGCTAGATGGGAAGATTCGGTAGGAAAATTAAATCACTTCTTGCCTAACCAAAGGAAAGTATTGTTATGGTGCATTGAATAGTATTTCCTTTCCCAATCCCTTCTTTACAAAGAAAATAAACTAAGACCTTACAGGTGATCACTCCCCTGAAAATCCGCCATGGTGGCCATATTTTCCCACTCAAGAGATCATGTCCTTGGGTGTGCAGCAGTCACGAACAGTGTGTGGTGTACAAGTTTGTTTAAAACTTCAGTAGCAAAAGTGATGAACTTCCCCCCCAAAATGTGCAGGATTTTAAATAACTGTGTTCAACACATGGAACATCAGAAAATAAATGCAGTAGCTGAAGCAGCCCTAAGTAATACTAGCTCACATCAAATTTGAACTAGCAACAGTCACAAAGAGGTTCTGGAAGATATTATCAATCCCCGAGTTTCTGCTTCTACCCACAAAGCATTGCCATATATAACAAAAGGCAAATGTTGCCAGTAAATCATTTTCTCCACTTTGATCAAAGCCATAAGTTACAAAGCTATAAAAGAGATTACATCTCAATTTATATTCCTTAGACCAAAAGCATAAAAAGACTTATGTCCTTGATGCGCACATGCCTGCCACAGATCATCTCTGGTTTTAACCTACCGGTATCTAGCTCGGCCTAACTTTCCAGGGGGTCATCATGTCTGACAAAAGTTACTAGGCCACGCTGTGTGTTCATCCCAAAACAGTCTGCTGAGGATCCCCCGATCCCCTGATGTAAAAAAGGATGGGAGGCTGGGAGAAGGCTTTCTTAATGGAGGCACCCACTGTTGTGTCTGTAGCTTGTACACGCTATTAGCTCAGACACAGAATACAGGTAGTCTGCCCCTTACAATCACAAATGAGCCCAAAATTTCAATTGCTAAGTGAGACAGTTGTTAAGTGAGCTTTGCCCCATTTTATGACCTTTCTTGCCACAGTTGTTAAGTGAATCACTGCAGTTGTTAAGTTGGTAACATGGTTGTGAAGTGAATCTGGCTTCCCATTGACTTTCCTGTCAGAAGGTTGCAAAAGGGGATCACATGATTCTGGGACATGCAATCATCATGGATTTGAGCCAGTTGCCAAGTATTTGAATTTTGATCCTATGATCAAAGTGTGAAAAATGGTCATAAGTCACTTTTTTCAGTACCGCTCTAACTTCAGTCACTAAAAATGAATGGTTGTAAGTCGAGGATTACCTACACATATCTTGTCAGACGTATTGCTGATATATTCAAGCCACCTTCGTAAGTGAGGGATGGCTTCTTTTGTCACAAACCCCAGCCTCACCATCTTTGGGAAAGAGAGAGAAAACTGTTTCAAATCCTGAAGTAGAAGATAGGGAGTATAAATTGGAATTACTGAGCTGTTATCTCAACATACAAAGTGGGACCAGATTGGGCAATCTTCAGAACCAGGTGGGATATGCCTTAGCAATTTAGACAGGTCATTTGCCAGAATTAAGGGTTAGGACCAGCTCAAGTTCAACATTATAAATTCAAAAAAGTAATTTCCATTCAAAGAATACTGTTGTCATATCTACATTGCAATATGACCTAATGCAGATTCCACATTAGAGTTTAGGAAGGGAGGGAGGGAGGGAGGGAGGGAGGGAGGAAGGAAGGAAGGAAGGAAGGAAGGAAGGAAGGAAGGAAGGAAGGAAGGAAGGAAGGAAGGAAGGAAGGAAGGAAGGAAGGAAAATTTACAGTGGAGAGAAAATTCAAGCCCCATTAACAGGGAGTGAATGATTTCAGAATGATGACTAAAAGACTGGCAGAAGAAGGTTTTTCAGGAAAAGGAGAGACAAGGGAGAAAGTGACCTTGACTGAATGGCAAGGAAAAGAAGAAGAATCTGTTGCTTAATAGAATATAGAATACTATTTATTGGGCAAGTGTGATTGTTTTGACTGATCTTGAACAACCTAAACTGACTCGAGTCTAATAGATAGACTGAAGATCAACAGAAAAATCCAGGTGGTAGGCTAGACAGGAAAGTTTTTTTTAAAAAAACCTAAGAAATTTATAGTTACTTGTAGTTTTGCCATGATGATTATATGGACATGTCCATGAAATCTCCAAGATTTGGCCTTGACCAGGAGTGTCTTCGGGGTATGGTCAAAACAAATAAAGATGGTGGTGAGATACTTGCAATGCATATGGGAAATAATCAGCTAACTTTACAACTACTATCTTGAGTTGTTTTGACCACATCCTGTGGACATCCCTCAGCTTGACTTAAGTGAGGGTCCTTCCTTTTATATTTCAAGAGTGGATAAATGGAAAGAGAGAGAGAGAGAGAGAGAGAGAGAGAGAGAGAGAGAGAGAGAGAGAGAGAGAGAGAGAGAGAGAGAGTTTACAGTTTCTGTACACCAAAGCCAACATATTTTGATGTCTTTGTCTTCATATAATAAATACAATATAATCAAATATAATTAAGTATAATTAAGTATAAAAACACTAAACCAGAACACTTTTAATTAGGGTTTGTTGCAAAACCATAATTACCCAGTTTATACATAATGCAAGGCATAATAGCTGAGCTGAGCTATAGTCTAAGCCCCAAACAAACAGTACACATTATGGTTTAACATGATAAATGAACACCACCTATAAGTGCTTCCCATATATTTTAAATTATGGGGTGTGAATGTTTTTATAATTACAATTCCCTCCCTTATGGTTTTGCTCTTCCATAAACTGTGCTGTTGACTTGCTTTTTCTTAATAATCCTGACAACATGAATATTTCAGTGCAGTAGCCCAGAACTAGGCCAAATTAATTACTGCCATGTGAACATTTTAAATAGATTGATCCCAGGACTTTAACTCTAGAATCAAAGGCAAAGCCAGGGTTGAGTTACAGGATGAACGTGTATCTTGGACTGTGTGGAATATGAATCCACAAAAGATCAGGGAACAGCATGAAACAATTCAAAGTCCATTTCAGGAAACATTATCCTACTGTAACTAAGGCCACAGCCCAGCAATAATTTTTTAAGAAAACCAAGAGTGTTCTGGTTTCCATCAGAAGCAACTCTATAACCCATATTTCCACATTATACTTTAGAAAAAGGGTCAAACAGCAAAAGAAGGAAAAAATGCAGAGAAGGTCTGACACATCCAGCACTAAAGGATGTTTCCTCTGGATATCTACTGTATAGCATTTCAAAAATTTATTGAAAGCGGTGAATTTCAAATTCCATGCATATGCTTTTCACTTAAAATTAAACAATAAGGCTAGAGCTCTTGTCCTGCAGAGCATCACTCTGCTGTCATTCCCATATAATCAATGTACATAAAGAAGATAATGTATCATTTTTATTATTTATTCTTTCTTGCAATAAAATTAAACTTTTGGGGATCCTACTGATTCCAATCAGGGAGATTTATTCAGTAACCTTGTAGAGGCCAATTCAGAAGAAAGTTTGATTGATTTCAATGAGCTTACTTGCAGGTGAGTGAAGAGAATTTTGTAGCTTGACTTCCTACATTAATTCAGTCACCGAAATCAACTGCATTTAACATGTTTCCACTTGGCTGATGGAGCTCCTTGGTTTGAAATGAGCTCCGTATTATCAGATTCCTCCATACCCTTGCAAGGGATTCTTCAAAGCTATAAGGGCTAGAGTTTGTTTGAGTTAGTCTGCCAAAGCTTCGATCCAAATGCAGTTTGTGTATTCACCATCCTTTCTATGGTAGGCTCTCTTTGGCAAACTACACTGCTGTTGATTTAGCTTCTCCATTTACTTTCTTCACCAGGATTTCTGAATCTGAGTATAGGTTTGGATACAGATCTCTTCAGGGCTTGACTGCTTTCAACCAATGTTACAAGGGCAGCTGTTCTCCTTTTGAGGAGTCAACTTCATCATTTGGATTTTGATTAGAGCCTTAGAACTCCAGATGGTCAAAGACGTATCTTTTTTTTTGTTATGTATATGTTGTTAGCCGCTCCGAGTCCCCTGGAGAGGAGCGGCATACAAACCCAAATAAAAAAATAAATAAAATAAAATAAAATAAATCTTTCACGTGCTGTGGGGAATGTACAGGAAGTCCTTCACTTACTACCATTCATTTAGTGACTGTTCAAAATTACCCCGGCATTGAAAAAAGTTAACTTATGACTAATACCCACACTTATGACCATTGCAGCATCTCCATGGTCATGTGATCAAAATTCAGGCACTTTGTAATCAGCATGTAATAATAGTAATAGTAATAGTAATAGTAATAGTAATAGTAATAGTAATAGTAATAGTAATAGTAATAGTAATAGTAATAGTAATAGTAATAGTAATAGTAATAGTAATAGTAATAGTAATAGTAATAGTAATAATAAAGTTGGAAGGGACTTTGGAAGTCATCTAGTCCAACCCCCTGCTCAGGCAGGAAACCCTATATCATTTCGGACAAATGGCTGTCCAGTTTCTTCTTAAAAACTTCCAGTGTTGGAGCATTCACTGCTTCTGGAGGCAGGTTGTTCCACTGATTAATTGTTCTAACTGTCAGGAAATTTCTTCTTAATTTCTAGCAAGGCAGAGATGATAGAGATAAATGAGGAGCAAATTAAGAAAAGGGAGGATAGAGATGATTTTTTTAGACAGAGAGCAAAAAGCAAATCCTTTGCTAAGGAGAAAGCAGCCCTTCCCTTCGTTAAATAGCCCTATCCTGACATTAACTTTTAACTTCATTAAAAACTACATTTTTCCCCATTAAAACCAAAGGGCATACTGCCGCATACTTTATCTATACTTAAATAACAAGGCAAAAAAACAAGCACAAACAGGCAGAAAAAAGGATAGGAAAAAATAGGCATAATTACCCAGAACAGAGAAGCTAGAAACAAGGCTAATAGCAAAGCACATCCATCAACCAAAAAGAGGGATTGTCAAACAACAAACTCATGAAACAAGTGACTGATACTACTATGGTATTCAAATACATGTTCCGTGTATGTGCTTATGCCCAAAGAACACCCAAACTATACATGCATTACATGTAAACTACTGGAGAAAAGGTAAGGAACTTAGAGGCAACTCTAGCCAAACCCCAACATACGAAAGAAAGTTCTACCCAAACTGAACTAATTAATGAACAAATAACTCCCAGAGGATTTGACCCTACTGATAAATCCAGTAGTTGACAGGCTGCCACAAAGAAGAAGGGGGTCACATTATTCACCAAAGCACCAGAGGGTAGGAGAAGAAACAATGGTTGGAAACTGATCAAAGAGAGAAGCAACCTGGAATTAAAGAGGAACTTCCTGACAGTGAGGTCAATTAACCAGTGGAAAAGCTTGCCTCCAGAAATCGTGGGCGCTCCATCACTGGAGGTTTTTAAGAAGAGGCTAGACAATCACTTGTCTCAGATAGTATAGGTCAGCGGTTTTCTCAACCTATGGGTCGCGACCCCATTTGGGGTCGAATGACCATTTCACGGACTTGACTGCGGGGGTCGCCAAACCCCGGTGTCCGCCATTTTTTCCCCTTTTCCCCTCGGCCGGCGCAGGGGGCAGCACCGCCCATGCGTGGGGCAGCACCGCGCATGCGCATTGCGATGCAGGCCATCGCACCGTGCATGCGCGGCACAGGTCAGGGTCACAGCCTGAAAAAGGTTGAGAACCGCTGGTATAGGTTCTCCTGCTTGGGGGGGGTTGGACTAGAAGGCTTCTAAGGCCCCTTCCTACTCTGCTCTGCTCTGCTCTAGGTTGCTTCTCTCCTTGATTAGTTTTCATCCATTGCTTCTTGTCCTGCCTTCAGGTGCTTTGGAAAATAGCTTGACTCCCTCTTCCTTGTGGCAACCCCTGAGATATTGGAACACTGTCATCATGTTCCCCCTCGTCCTTCTCTTCGTTAAACTAGACATACCCAATTCCAGCAACCGTTCCTTATATGTTTTAGCCTCTAGTCCCTTAACCATCTTTTTATGATGTTTGCAGCATTCCAAGTCATGTAGTTGCTATTTTCAAACTTCCCAGAGGGCTAATGACAATCAAAGTCAATGCAGGAAGCCAGATTCGCTTAACAGCCATATAATTCACTTAACCAGTGCAGTGATTTACTTAACAGCTCTAGCAAAAAATCAGATGCAACTCACTTAACAAACATTTTGCTTTGGGAAATTCTTTTCCCAATTGTGGTCGTAAGTCAAAGACCACCTGTCTATAGGTAACATCTGTCTTCCCAAACTTGGGAGTTTTCAGATGTCTTGGGTTTCAGTCCTCATATTCCCATTCAGTCTGGCATTAGGCTTTGATGCTGCAAAAAATCTTAAGTAGCATTCCTGCTCATTAGGAGGCTCAGGAGTTGCTGCAAATAAACTATTGCCTCCCATCAGAGCAAATTTACCTACACAGCAAATGTGCTCTGAATTAGTTTGTGCTCTGAGCTGATCTGAAACTATTCATTAGGGAAGTAAACCAATGTATACACGTACTACAAGGCATCTTAATGTAGTGACGATTAAGGCATGCTTGTAAACACTGACAATCAAAGGCCAATCTGTGAAAGTTAACAGACACATAAATGCAGCTACTGAGCCTGTGTAGTGAAAGGGAATTTTATTCCTTTCAGGCATTCCTGAAATTCTCCTAGGATTATCTGCAATGAAATTCAGTGGTGAAAAAAGTAAGGTTCTACATTTAGGCAAGAAAAACCAAATGTACAGGTATAGTATGGGTGGTACCTTGCTCAATAGTAGCAGCTGTGAGAGGGATCTCACAGTTCTAGTGGACAATCATTTAGATATGAGCCAGCAGTGTGCTGCAGCTGCCAAAAAAGCCAACACAGTGCTAGGTTGCATTAACAGAGAGATAGAATCAAGATCACGTGAAGTGTTAATACTACTTTACAATGCCTTGGTAAGGCCACACTTGGAATACTGCATCCAGTTTTGGTCGCCATGATGTAAAAAAGATGTTGAGATTCTAGAAAGAGTACAGAAAAGAGCAACAAAGATGATTAGGGGATTGGAGGCTAAAACATATAAGGAACAGTTGCGTTGCTGGACTTGGGTATGTCTAGTTTAATGAAAAGAAAGACTAGAGGTGACATGATATCAATATTCCAATATCTCAGGGGCTGCCACAAAGTAGAGGGAGTCAAGCTATTCTCCAAAGCACCTGAAGGCAGGACAAGAAGCAACAGATGGAAACTAATCAAGGAGAGAAGCAACCCAGAACTAAGGAGAAACTTCCTGACAGTTAGAACAATTAACCAGTGGAACAACCTGTGTCCAGAAGCGGTGAATGTTCCAACACTGGAAGTTTTTAAGAAGAGACTGGACAGCCATTTGTCTGAAATGGTATAGGGCAGGGGTTCTCAACCTTGGCAATTCTGGGAGTTGAAGTCCACAAGTCTTAAAGTTGCCAAGGTTGAGAACCCCTGGTATAGGGTTTCCTGCCTGAGCAGGGGGTTGGACTAGATGACCTCCAAGGTCCCTTCCAACCCCCTGCTCAGGCATGTGCAGACCACAAATGCTATATCAGGAAACATCTGAGAAGCCAATTAATGATTTGCTGGCAATATGTACAGTGTGTAAAGAGTCAGAATGAGAAATAAAGATATTTATTCATTATTGCCTGGCATAGCAAGTGAATCAAGGACAATGTAGGTCAAATTTGGTTAAAAATGAATGATAGGTCATTTTATTTAGTCCCTAGGAAAAAGAAAAAAAATCCAAGGAAACATTATTAAATTTACTCTTTATCTATCAATTCTCTCAGTGAAAAATTCTCTTAATTTTTATTGATTTTCACAATGGTATTTTATTAAGTTTGATTGTCAGTTCTGCTTACAGCATAAAATATGCATCTCCTTCCCAACATAATGATTAGTGCCCATGACAACATTTAAATTATGCAAAAGTTCATTAATTTACAAAACTGTGAACATGAAAGAGAAGTGAAACAGGACATTAACTGAAAATTGGTAAAGCAAATGTACAATATCTGTCTGCCCAGATGCTCTGTAAAATATCTATCTATCTATCTATCTATCTATCTATCTATCTATCTATCTATCTATCTATCTATCTATCTACCTACCTACCTACCTACATACCTATCTATCTATCTATAATCTATACTACAACCATGTTTCTAGTGTTCTGAGGAATGCTTGACACATTACTCTTTCAACACAGAACATAGAATATAGAATAATATATTATGCTTGAGCAGAATACTTATACCATTCCAGACAAGTGGCTGTCCAGTCTGTTTTCTCTTAGTTCTAGGTTGCTTTTATCCTTGGTTAGTTTCTAACCATTGATTCTTGTCTTACCTTTTGGTGCTTTGGAAAAAAGTTTGACCCCCTCGTCATTTCTGATCTGGATAGAGAAAAATCTGATTTTAAAAACTTTCCCTTGCTTCCACCTTGAAGCTAACTTGATTTTTGTTCTGATTGTTTTGACCTGACTTCTCTAAGCAATCTGATTGCACATATTATCTACAGAATGTTGGTAGTTAGGCTTCTGTTTGTCAAAAAAACAATAACAAATGAGATGGATGTGTTTGGAGTGTTAAGAGCCTAAGTGTAAATGTATGAAGCATCAGCCAGGGACACATGTAGCCTTCAAAACTGAAAAGGTAATATGGCCCATTTCCACAGAATAATCTGAAGGGTTTCATTAGGTGCAGAACCTGTGGCTCAACATCTTTGAAGGATGTATAATTCCCAGAATCTATTCAAACATTGCCACTGAATTTCACTGAAAATTTCCTTTAAATAGGAAGATTGAGCTAAGAAAGACTTTGAAGTTGGATAGCAAATTGAAACTCAGCCACCAAGTTCTAAGCCAACACCTTTAATTCTTTCTCTATATTGGACTTATTGATATTTTCTATCACCTGAACTGGGACATCTTTTTAAAATGCTGTAAGCCAGGGTTGTCAAACTCGCAACGTCATGTGATATATCACGACTTTTTCCCCATTGCCAGAGCTGGCGTGGGTGCAGTTTCGGCATGACACACCCGGCCTGCAGGCCGGCAGTTTGACACCCCTGCTCCAAGCCCTCCATCATATTTAAATATATAAAAACTTGAACCAAGTTGCTGTTTCCAGCATCACATACAGACAGTGATTAACTCTGACCTGATGCTTTTCCTGCTGCCTATTAACCCATCAAATAGATAAATTAATGGCAAGGTGATTCTTTGGAGACTTTTAAATGTCTTTTATTGGCAGTGAAGAAGAAACATCCTAGTCAACCATGTAAAATGCTTCTTTAAAACATCCAAGGGAAAATTCCCATTGGTCATTGTTTATGTACAATGCTGTGCAGTTACTTGTAAAGTCTCAATTTGCTGGCTGCAAGGCCAGCAGCAACAATGATGGAGAGTTTTTGTTCTTTCAAACAAAGCTTTTAAAACAGAGTTGAAAGAAGAAAGTATTTCTCCAGCCTTGATGAACTGACCAGGTCAACTTTATAGGAAGGAAGTTTGCTAGCATTCCTGGATCATTGTTTGATTTGGATGAGCGTTTTATCACAACTGCCTTCTCAAGTAGTTTAAACATTATTTTAAAAACTGAAATGCAGAAATACATTCAGCGTTAAAATGGATATGTCAAAATGAACAAACGAAGCATTGGAAAGAAATAGCAATATCTGTTCCCTAGACAGGTAAAATGAAATGCAGGCTCTTTGGCAACAAGAGTGAAGGAGTTTTATTGGCCTTTTGTTTCGCTTTTCAATGTACAGAGTGCATCAACCAGTTACTATGGTGCTGGGTTCAAGTTTTAATTTAACCATGATTTGAACATAAACCATGTTTTTTAAACCACGGTGATTTAAAAAAAATAATTCCAACTCAACCCCAACATAATTAAGGTATACAAGTCTGTGTGACTAAAGTCTGTGTGAATCAAACCTATGACATAATTCATGAAACAGATCAATGAGGGAATTCACATAATTTGTTGTTGTTAGTTGCGAAGTCGTGTCCGACCCATCGCAACCCCATGGACAACATTCCTCCAGGCCTTCCTGTCCTCTACCATATTCTGGAGTCCATTTAAGCTCATGCCTACTGCTTCAGTGACTCCATCCAGCCACCTCATTGTCCCCTTCTTCTATTGCCCTCAATCTTTCCCAGCATTTTAACCATAATGGTTTGGTTATTGGCTGGTTTCAGATACCAATTTCTGTGCATTTAATTTTCCAGGCAACACTAATGGGAATAAAGGAAAATTTGTAGCTCAGGGTTGAAATCAGGGGTCCTTGGTGTTCTTAGAACTTGGTTGTTTTCTTGCTGGGGTTTTATTATCCAAACTAGGTAATCTCATCAATTCTGGTAAGGAGTGAGATTTGCTCTCAGTTTACTATATATTCTAGTGTCTTGCCCTATCAGTGTTGGTGGGAATGGTTTTAGAGATTCTTTGGTTGGGCCATTTGCTGTTATCTTTCTTTAGCAATTCCCTGAGTGGGGTATTGTTTACTTCTTGATGGTTGATCTGATGTTATTCTTGGAGTTAATCTATGCTCATCTAGAGACTGATTGCTGGTGAGGAGGTGGTTTGGTCTTTTTGTTCCCATTTTTTGGCTTGTTGATAATTACTTTTGCATAATATGTAGGTATTGTTTATGTCAATCGGTCTATTGATGGCTAATTTGTCAGTATGTCAGTCTAATGGGAATTGGTGATCTTTTGACAATAGAAAAGCCACCAATCACAGTCAAAGAAGAGTATGGGACTAAGATAAGGAGGCAGTGTTAGGACTTCATTAGGGACTGAGTTGTTTGTTTGCTTTCTTTCTCCATAAAGAGGCTTATAGCCGTAAGGCTGATTTAGAGTTGCCCACAACTGCCCATAGCTGCTGCCACTTACCCATGCTGTGAAGGGGTTGATGGATAAGTGGAGGCTGCAGAGGGCTATAGATGGGCCAACACAAATACCTCACAAGTTCCAACTATGCATTGTGTGGCGGTGCACACAGTGAGTGCTGATTAGTTCTGACTTCCTGCTGTGAGGCAGGGGAAGCAAGGCGTGTTCAAGCAGGGAACATTAAAATCAGCTCTTTATTCATATTAACTGGCCATGATTATTTAAAGTGTTGTTTATATACCAAGTCTCTCCCAGTGTCTCTGCAGTGTTCTAGCACAATCTGGCATGCTTTAGGTCTCTTCTGTCAAACATCTTATTTGAGCATGGTGTTGTGTCTTCTCCTTGGAATGCCTGCCTTTGAAGAGCATCCCCAAGAGATCTGGATGGCTCCAACTCTATTAGACTTTCATAAGGTGTTGAAAACCTGCTATTTCTCAGGGACCTTGGAGGTCTTCTAATCCAGCCCTGCTCAAGCAGGAGAACCTATGCCAGTAGTTCTCAACCTTTTTCAGGTTGAGACCCCACTTGCACCGCCCATGCGCGGCGCGACCCCGATGTGTGTGTGAGTGCGCGCACGCGTGCGACGGGCCGATCCGCGCATGCGCAGTATGCGTGCGACGAAAAAAAAACAAAATAGCGGACCGCGACGGGCCGATCCGCGCATGCGCGGCACGCGCGCGTTGGGGAAAAAAACAAAAAAAACCAAAAAAACAAAAATGGCGGACCACGACGGGCCGATCCGCACGTGTGCAGCGCGCACGCAATGGGCCGATCCGCGCGTGCACGGGGCATGTGCGACGGCCCGAACCGCGCATGCACAGCGCGTGCACAATGAAGAAAAAAATGGTGGACCGCGGTGTCCGGCGACCCCTGCGAAACGGTCGTTTGACCCCAAATGGGGTCGTGACCCATAGGTTGAGAACCGCTGACCTATGCCATCTCAGACAGGTGATTGTCCAGTCTCTTCTTAAAAACCTCCAGTGATGGAGCACCCATGATTTCTGGGGGAAAGCTGTTCCACTGGTTGATTGTCCTCACTGTCAGGAAGTTTTTCCTTAATTCCAGGTTGCTTCTCTCTTTGATGACTTTCCAACCATTGTTGCTCGTCCTTCTCTCTGGTGATTTGGTGAACAACCTGGCCCCCTCTGTGGCAGCTCCTCAGATACTGGAACACTGCTATCATGTCTCCCCTATTTCTTCTTTTCTTTAGACTAGCCAAACCGAAGTCCCATAGCTATTCTTCATATGTTTTAGTCTCCAGGCGTTTGTTCATCTTAGTTGCTCTTCTCTAATTTTTTTTCCAAACTCTCAACATCTTTTTTGTGATATGGTGACCAAAATTGGCTGCAGTATTCCAAGTGTGGTCTTACTAGGGTTTTATAAAACGGTACTAATACTTCATGTGATCTTGATTCTATGCCTGTTTATACAACCCAGGATTGTATTAGGTTTTTTGGTTGCTGCTGCACACTGCTGGCTCATAGTCAAGTGATCGTCCACTAGGATTCCAAGGTCCCTCTCACAGTTACTGTTTTTGAGTCAGGTCTCGCCCAGTCTGTATTTGTTCCTTTGGTTTTTACTGCCTAAGTGTAAGACTTTGCTTTTCTCCACATTGAAACTCATTTTGTTGAATAGGGCCCATTGTTCAAGTTTGTCAAGATCTTTTTGGATCCTGAGTTTGTCTTCTGGGGTGTTGGCTACTCCTGTCAGTTTGGTGTCATCTACAAATTTGATGAGTTCCCCTTCAATTCCCTCATCTAAGTCATTTATGAAGATATTGAAGAGTACTGGACCTAAGATAGAACCTTGTGGTATCCCACTGCTTACTTCTCTCCATGTGGTTGTAGTGCCATTGTGGACTACTCATTGAGTACGGTTTGTCAGCCAGCTACAGATCTATCTGGTGGTGACTTTATCTATTCCATCTTTTCCTAGCTTACCAAGGAGTAGGTTGTGGTCTACTTTGTCAAATGCCTTACTGAAATCTCAGTATACTATGTCCACTGCATTTCGCTGGTCTACTAGTTTAGTCACTTTATCGAAGAATGAGATAAGATTGTTTGGCATGGTCTGTTTTTAACAAACCCGTGTTAACTAGTAGTTATGACTTTGCTTGCTTCTAGTTGTTCGCACATCTGTTTTTTGATTATCTTTTCTAGGGTCTTCTCAGGTATTGATGTTAAACTGATTGGTCTGTAGTTTCCTGGGCTGCGTCTGGTTGGATTGGATTGGGCAGAAGGGGTTTGTTTGTTGTATGCTGTTTATTTCTTTGGGTATTGTGTTTCCTTCTGTATGTGACATACCTCCATCTGTCCTCCTCCAAGGATTTATTGGTAGGGTCATGTCCTCTGGGATTTATTTGTTTGTTATTTGGTTAGGTTTGGATGAAGCTTTCTTTCGTAAGTTGTTTTGCTAGAGTTGCCTCTAAGTCTTGACCTTTTCCTGTAGTAATTCACATAATTTGCATCTAATGCATGTATAGTTTGGGTGTTCTTTGGGCATGAGCACATACATGGAACATGTATTGCATACCACAATAGTATCAGTCACCTGTTCCATGAGTTTGGTGTTTAATAGTCCCTCTTTTTGGTTGGTGGGTGTACTTTGCTGTTAGCCTTGTTTTTAGCTTCTCTGTTCTGGATAATTATGCCTATTTTGCTATCCTATTTTGCTATCATATTGTGGGAACAAGATACCTCTGTGTTTAACCCAGCATTGTAGGTTGTTAGGTATATCCTTGGAAAGTCTAAAAATATTCAGGCATTATTCAGACAGCTGTTTCAGCTTCCAGTCAAAAGGTATTCTGCAGTGGTTGCATGTTTCCTCAACAGATTCTTTTAAGATGGCAGATTTAGTGATGCAAAAACAAAATACAAAATGAATGAAGATTAATTGATTGACTTGATCTAATTCTTTTGCTTGCCACCATCAGTACTTCCAGTGGATTACATTCCTAATTGTAATAAAACATGCATGGCATTATAATCGAGAATAAATAAAGCTCCACTCAAATGAAAACTGTAAGAGTAAACAATGAGTGTAAAGAATAGATTAAAATGTAATGTAAAAAATAGACGGCAGCATTTATATTATCCTGGCACTAAAATGTTATAACAAAGCTAAATCACAATTTATCTCACATGGAGGATTCTGATATTAGCCACACTTAACAATGCTAATTCTTCCAACTAAGAATGGCTAGATTCACATATCATACTATGCTGAGCTATACTGCACTGCGATTATGAATTGCACATTATAGATTATTGTTTAATGAGTTTGGGGCATATGAGTTTGGGAAGGCCAAAGGTAGATTGTAAATGCCCACTTCCTTATTCTTCATCAGTTATTATTTTAACCTTATATGATTGACAATACCTTGTATATCTCGACAATTTTGCTTGTATTAATTCTAAATGGCAAAGTCTATGGCTGAAATTCTTGACTTACTTTTAATTTTTTTTCTCCTTCTTCTCCATTCTTATTTTATGTAGCACTTCCCCTATGGAGAGCTTGAAAGCTTGCGTCTTTCTTTGTGTCTTTAGGATAGGTAATATTTTCATTGGCAGCAAACTATGGATTTTTTTATTGTAATAATAATAATAAAGTTGGAAGGGACCTTGGAGGTCATCGAGTCCAACCCCCTGCTCAGGCAGGAAACCCTACATCATTTTTGGACAAATGGCTGTCCAGTCTCTTCTTAAAAACTTCCAGTTTTTAAGTGGAGCATTTACCACTTCTGGAGGCAGGTTGTTCTATTGGTTAATTGTTCTAACTGTCAGAAGATTTCTCCTTAGTTGTAGGTTGCTTCTCTCTTTGGTTAGTTTCCATCCATTGCTTCTTGTCCTGCCTTCAGGATGCTTTGGAGAATAGCTTGACTCCCTCTTCTTTGTGGCAGCCCCTGAGATATTGGAACACTGCTATCATGTCACCCCTCGTCCTTCTCTTCATTAAACTAGACATACCCAATTCCAGCAACCGTTCCTTATATGTTTTAGCTTCCTAATCATCTTGTGCCAAGATTGCTAGCTTTTCCATTATTTTTCAAATTGTGTAAGAAAGCCTTGCAGTTAAAAGTCACTGAAAAATTCCTAGAAAGAAAGCCTCTATTTGCTTTGTGGTTCCATATATGTGTGTCTGTGTGTGGTGGGGGAGGACCTATTTCAGTGATACGTGGATATTAAACCTGGGCTCGTAAATCAACAGTGTTATCAAGCTTGTGTTGCAGTTATTCACCACCATTCTTCCCTTTCCAAAATTGATCTTTTAGGCAGCACAGTTTGTAGGCTGCCCACATCAAAGCCAGCCTTATTAATAGTGCCACCTTATCTTTTTATTCTTCTCAGCCCACACAATACTCTGCTCCAGAAAGATGGCATGCTTGTATTACACATGTATAACAGAAGTCTGCCAGATAACTTGCCATGTAGTTGCCAAAACAGTCAAGACTGGCTCATGGTAAAATAACAAAGCAAGAGTAATCTTTCTTATGCAATTCAAGGTGTTTTTTTTAATTTACAAGCCCAGATTGACTTAATATCTGATTGTGTATAATAGCTCCCACTCTAAGAGAAAGCTACTCATTCAGTAAAAGGCAAAGGAAAGGATATGCTGGGGTTGCCTCTCTTAACATTTGCCCATTTAAGGTACTTCCACTTGCTTTAATTTCTTTCTTTCTTTTTCTTTCTTTCTTTCTTTCTTTCTTTCTTTCTTTCTTTCTTTCTTTCTTTCTTTCTTTCTTTCTTTCTTTCTTTCCTCTTTTCTTTTTCTTGCTTCCCACCTACCAACCTACCTACCTACACCAAAGAGCAACATAAAAAGAGTAGCTTTTGCAACCCTTGAGAAGGAACCTGTCCAGTCGAAATAGCCTTGTTCGGAGGCTCTGCAACATGGGACCTGTAAAGCCGCCAAAACAGCGCAAAACAGTTGTTTTTCACGGCGGGAAAAACCCCTCCTCAGTAGGAGAAGGGGCGAAGAGCTGTGAGTGGGGGTTGAGATCCTCTGAAAACCCCCCCGAAAAAAACGTTCGGGGGGAAGAAAGAAGACTCCCCGTGAGCTCACAATAGCTCCAGCCCAGCGCAGCATCTGTCAGCTGACAGACCAAGAAGCTGAGACCAGCCACCACTCGAGGAAAACATTTCAAAGAAGCACAGAGATTGACAGACTGAACGCAGGAGCTTAAAAAGCAAGTATTTCTTATATTTTACCTCGGATCAATTACGTTCACAATAAACAAAATGCACCCAAGATGGCGACCGCTTTTAATTTAAAGTGATAGCTACCGGAAGAGAAAGGCGAAGGAGAAACTGTAATGCGAAAGAGACCTCTAGAGGGCAGCAGAGACGCATAACTTTAAAAACTTTGCAAAATAAACCTATATAAGCTCTCCAGAAATGACGATGAAAGAATTAAAAGATGCAATGTCAACAACTTTTGAAAAAATAAGGAGAAAGATGAACATGATAATAGACATATATGAGAAAAGGTGGGAAGAAAGGATGAGGATGTTGGAGGCAGTGGAACAAAGCAGAGAAGTGGAGAAGATGGTGGAAGATTAAAGCAAAGCAGTTATTGAGGACTTGGACCAAACCGGAGAAACAGTACAAACGCACAGTGGGAAAATGAGAGAAGATACTGGGAGAAATTCGAAGAGGGTCTGGGAAGGGGTTGAAGAAAAGATGGAAGAGGTGGAGAGACAAGAAGAGAGACAACTTACTGAAATGAAAAGTGAGGTGCAAAACCACTCAACTATGATGTACTATCGCCAGATGATGACAGCAATTAGGGGCAAGAGATTGGAAAAATCCCCAAATGAGAAACAAGAAGATTTGAAAAGAATTGTTATAAAAGCATTGGAAAAATATCTAGGAGAGGAGGCTAAAAATTTCTCTTGGCAAACTGACAGAATCCATAGAGTATGGCTTATATGGAACCAAGGGACATTGCAAGCAATAAAGAGAGACTTATTACTTGGAAGGGAAGTTGTGTTATGGAAATCCACCTGGCAGAGGAAGAAACCCAGAATTCAACTGAAAAGAAGAGAAACTTAATATTTATGCAAGGAATTAAAGGCAAAGAATTATGGACTGATTTAAGGACTAAGTGTAAGAGCAAGAGACATGAGAGGGTGATTAATGGAAGATATATATTAAATAGACTAAGAATGTACGCGTTGAAGGGAGGGGTGTATCGACATGAAAATTATTAACTTTAATAAGAAGACTTGTTTGTTTGATGTACAATGGATAGATCTGAAAAGAAGTGAAACTTAAAATTTTTAAAATGTAGTTGGCTTATAGTTAAACTTTGATATACGGAGTGAAGAAGGTCTACATATTTAAAATGATTGTATTAAGTTGAATGGCTTTAACTTGAATTTTTTCTTTGTTTGCATGTACAAATGGATATCTAATAATAAAAAATTTTTTTAAAAAAAAGGAACCTGTCCGTTTTCTTCTTTTTTTCATAGCTGATTGGAAACATACCAAGCTTCTGCTGGCATGTATGGCTGGCTCTTGTGAATGTTAAAGATGCAGGCCAAATACAGAATGCCTCAGTTTAGATAATTTTAAAATATGTGTTTGTCCCATAATGATAGTATATTTAAGTAAATATTTTTAAATCAGTCAGAGTCACCTGGCTGATATGAGCATCTATACAAATTTGTTTAATACATAAATAAAAATTATTCAAAACAGAGGGATACCCAAATTGCACACACAGATTTCATATATCTAAACTGATGTGGGTATGTATGGTGCTGTTTAAAAACAAACACTCAGGAGTCAACAGTGACTCAAAGACATACAAAAATGCCCCCAATCAATGCCATAACACAGTGAACAGCATCATACTGTTTGCATGCTAGGAAATGGATTTACTTAAAAAGCAATAGCACTTTTCTGATGGAGATGTGTTGCATTTACTGTTAATTTTGAGCTAAAGTACAGTGGCATTTCCGCTGGTTTTGAATGATCAAGGCAATGGCTACCCAGAGAACTAAATGATAGATGCAGGGAAACAAGGAAAACAGGCAGAGTGAGAAGAGAAGGTTTAAATAAAAGCTCAAAGACCAGTGACTTGAGATTAGTTTATTTATTTTGTGACTTTCCTTTATGGCATTTACGATGAGGTCCACGCATAATGGTAAGGTTGTGTTCTGGAACATCTCTATTTTTTCTCTGTATTCCATCGCTGCAACAAGCTTTTTCCTTTTAACTTAGAAAAGTACAAGTCCTGATCACCTGCAGAACAAGAGAAAGAGAGAGACCTTAGGGTTACCCTACCACAGGGGGTCTTCAAACCTGGTCCTTTTATGACTTGTGGACTTCAACTCCCAGAATTCCTCAGCCACGTTTGAAGACCTCTGCCCTACAGACTTGGTGTCTCTTTTTATGCTGCTTTTGCGCATGTGTGGTTCTGTGCGCAATTATTATTTTTCATCCTGTTGTTAATCTATGCATGTCTGCATATCTCATCATGGTCCAGAATTTTTCTACACCCAAAATCCAAACGTGCTAGAATCCAATTTCTGAAAAGGGGTGTGTGGGGGGAGAGGAGAAGGAAAGGGCAACCCAGAATGTGCTAAAAACCTCTGTCAGATTGAACTCATTATGATCCATTGCATCTTTCAAATCAACAGAATATTTTGATTTCATTTGTTGGCTTGGGGGGGTTATGCAGTTTGATACCGTCTGATTCACATTAGCCTGACTGATGTATGCATAGCATTTGTGTTGTTCTCAAAGACCCAAGAGTACACTTTTAATCATCTTCCCATCCACAGTGGTGGGTGTCTGCAGCATTGGTTCAGAATATAAATGCTACTAAATAGAAACAGAGTTGGCATAATAATTGGTTAAAAAAACAAACAATGGCATCAAGTCTTTTTCTGTATATGCAAAAACAGCTTATGCATTACAGAAATCTGTTTTTAGAAAACAATGCAGTGTTTCCGAAGGCAATGCGGAGAGCCAGAAAGAAAGAGCTTCAGGTGAAATCATGTTGTAAACCAGGGGTCTTCATACTTGACTCTTTTATGATTTGTGGACTTCAACTCCCAGAATTCCTCAGCCAGCGTGCCTGGCTGAGGAATTCTGGGAGTTGAAGTCCACAAATCATAAAAGGGCCAAGTTTGAAGACCCCTGTTGTAAACTATAGATAGTTCTTGACTTACAACCATTTGTTTAGTAAGTGTTTGAAATTACAGTGAACTAAAATGGTGACTTACCAGAGTTCTCATATTTATGATCATCACAGCATTCTCATAGTCATTATCAGAATTGGAGTGCTTGGCAACTGGCATGTATCTATGACAGTTGCAGCGTCCTGGCATCATGTGATCATCATTCATGATCTTCTCAGCCAGCTTCTGACAAGCAAAGTCAATGGAGGAAACCAGTTTTGCTTAACAACTAATCAGTGTTTCTCAACCTTGACAATTTTAAGGCATGTGGACTTCAACTCCCAGAATTCCACAGCCAGCAATGCTGGCTGTGGAATTCTGGGAGTTGAAGTCTACATGCCTTAAAATTGTCAAGGTTGAGAAACACTGAACTACATGATTCATTTAACAGCTGAAATAATTCAGTTAATAGTCATGGCAAAAAAAAAATAATAATAAAACTGAGCATGGCTCTCTTAACAACCACCTTGGTTTAGCAATGGAAATGTTGGTCCCAATTTTGATTTTAAGACAAGGACTACCTGTATTGGCCTTGGTCAGTGCAATTGTATCAACTGCTTTCTAGGAACATCAGTCTTAGTTCTGGAACCATCATACAGATGAGATGGTGAAATACTAAACACTGAGACCATTGCAGCCCTTAAGATCTTCTCATCCAGCTTGTCAGAGCTGCCACTGAGTTCTGTCCTACCATCTTCTTGAAGTTCTTCTCCTGCTTTCTCTGCACTTGCTCTTCATCTTCATCATTCTGAGTCTTGACATGATTTTGCCAGAATTATGTCAGTCATTGCTTCTTTTGAAATAATAATAATAACAACAACAACAACAACAACAATAATAATAATAATAATAATAAAGTTGAAAGGGACCTTGGTGGTCATCAAGTACAACCCCCTGCTTAGGCAGGTAACCCTATACTATTTCGAACAAATAGCTGTCTAGTTTCTTCTTAAAAACTTCCAGTGTTGGAGCATTCACTGCTTCTGGAACCTTGTTCCACTGGTTAATTGTTCTAACTGTCAGGAAGTTTCTCCTTAGTTCTAGGTTGCTTCTCTCTTCAGTTAGTTTCCATCCATTGCTTCTTGTCCTGCCTTCAGGCACTTTGGAAAATAGTTTGACTCCCTCTTCTTTGTGGCAGCCCCTGAGATATTGGAACACTGCTATCATGCCCCTCCTCGTCTTTCCCTTCATTGAACTAGACATACCCAATTCTGGCAACCGTTCCTTATATGTTTTAACCTCCAGTCCCCTAATCATTTTTGTTGCTCTTCTCTGTACTCTTTCCAGAGTCTCAATATCTTTTTTACATCGTGATGATCAAAACTGGATGCAGTATTCCAAGTGTGGCCTTACCAAGGCATTGTAAAGTGGTATTAATACTTCACGTGATCTTGATTCTATCCCTCTGTTAATGCAGCCTAGCACTGTGTTGGCTTTTTTGGCAGCTGCAGCACACTGCTGGCTCATATTTAAATTATTGTCCACTAGGATTCCAAGGTCCCTCTCATAGTTATTACTATTGAGCAAGGTACCCCCTATACTATACCTGTACATTTTTCTTGCCTAAATGTAGAACCTTACTTTTTTCACCACTGAATTTCATTTTGTCAGATAGCACCCAGTGTTCAAGTCTGTCCAGATCCTCCTGTATCCTAAGCCTGTCTTCTGGAGTGTTGGCTATTCCTGTCAGCTTGGTGTCATCTGTAAATTTGATGAGTTCCCCATCTATCCCCTCGTCCAAATCGGTGATGAAGATGTTGAAGAGCACTTGTAATGCTGTTTACAAGCACTTGTAAGCTCCTGCTTGTGTTGATTAAATGTAGCCTTCAGTGGGCCTGTTTTTCAATTGCCTTTGATTTGATTCCAAGCATTGAGATCTTTTGCCCTTGTATTATATGTCCAAAATTTCTAGCTTCCTTATTACAGCTTCTGGCGAGCAATCTGCTTTTACTTCATCTAGTGCTGAAGTTTTGCTTGTAAAGTATTCTCAGCCATTTTCTCCAATACCACAATTCAAAGGCATCCATTTTTCGTCATTCAGCCTTTCTGGATGGTTCAGCTTTCACAGCCATTTATTTACAACTGAGAAAACTATGTCCTTCACCAATGGTATTTTTGCAATTTTTATACTTTAGTATCTTGTTTAAATACATCCAAGTCTTTCTCTCAAGTAGTCAGTCTTTCTCCTTCTCACAATTATATTCAATATTTATTTATTTATTTATTTATTTGACTTATATGCCGCCCTTCTCCCAAGACTCAGGGCGGCTCACAGCAAAAATACAAGTACAAAAATATAGTATAAATCAATTAAAATACTAATTTACAATGTAAAAACTATAAAACTATTTCCACTCATACAACACACAGTCACAATCAGAGGCCCAGGGGCAGAGTGCAACTCACACGCCCCAAACCTGCCTGCATAAATGTGTTTTTAAGAGTTTTCGGAAAGCTACGGTAGGAGGGAGGGAGCAGTACGAACCTCTGAGGGAAGTTGGTTCCAGAGGGCTGGGGCAGCAACAGAGAAGGCCCTAACCCTAGGCCCTTCAGTGTTTGAATCTAGACAGATATAGTTTGTTAGGACGTCAGCTTATTCTCTACCTATTTACATAAGACTACATTAGAAACTGGGAGACCATGAGTTCTATTCCCACTTTTGGGCCAGGCACTTTCTCTGAGCTCTCAGAAGGAGAAAATGGCAAAGCATTTCTAAAAACCTTGTTGAGACAACTGCAGCAGTGACTTGTCCAGTCAACTGAATTTTAAAAAGGTGTGTTTGTGTGGGTGTACATAATTATAATTATTTAGAAGCAACTTGGTTTTTGCACACTATTCTTTCCCTTTAAATAAGATGTTCCTACCAGAGGTAGTTGATAGATCTCTTTGTAATTTTCATTCCAATTTCTATTTTTTCTATTCCGGTATGTCTAGTGAAATGTTAGCTGTATAAATGAAACTGTGGTTTCCATTCCTGATTAAAAACAATAGCTATCACTTTTAACTGCTGTATATCATCTTGTAAGGTGGCCCTGCAGGTATTTTATCAATCATTGTAGCTGTGTTGTAGCAATATTTGCTAGGGCCCATTACCTTCATTTTCCAAAATGTCTAGTTGCAGTATAGTGATCTTTCAAACAATTCCAAGACTAGGGGGACATCTTCTTTCTCCAGTTGATCTTTGATTTCTCTGTCTTTTACTGTGCCAAACTTTGTGTAAGAGCTTCTCTAAATTTTTGTAATTTTTAAAATAAAGTTCTTGTCATTTTTACTTGATTATTATTCTCAGTTTCTTAGAATTAGAATTAGAATAGAGCTGGAAGGGACCTTGGAGGTCTTCTAGTACAGCCCCTGCTCAAGCAGGAGGACCTATACTATCTCAGACAGGTCCAGTCTCTTTTTAAAAAACTTCCAGTGATGGAGCACCCACGATTTCTGGGGGAAGCTGTTCAACTGGTTGATTGTCCTCACTGTCAGGAAGTTTCTCCTTAATTCCAGGTTGCTTCTCTCTTTGAGCTGCACTGGCTACCAATTGGTCTCCGAACACAATTCAAAGTGTTGATTATGACCTATAAAGCCCTTTATGGCAATGGACCAGGATACTTGCGGGACCATCTCCTGCCTCATGAATCCCAGCGACCGGTCAGGGTGCATAGGGTTGGCCTCCTATGAGTCCCGTCTGTTAAACAATGTCATCTGGCGGGACCTAGGGCAAGGGCCTTCTCCGTTGCTGCCCCAGCCCTCTGGAACCAGCTTCCCTCAGAGGTTTGTACTGCTTCCTCCCTCCTAGCTTTCCGGAAAGAGCTGAAGACACATCTATGCCGACAGGCTTGGGGCATATGAGCTGTGCTCTGCCCCTTGGCGCTAAGAGTGTCCCGCCATCAGCGGCTGCGAATTGATTGTGTTTGTATGTGGTATGAATGTGGTTAATTTTAAAATTGTTATTGTATTCTTGTTGTGAGCCGCCCTGGGTCTTCGGAGAAGGGCGGCATACAAGTGTGAATAAACTAAACTAAACTGATCAGCTTCCAACCATTGTTTCTTGTCCTTCTCTCTGGTGCCCTGGGGAGCAACCTGACCGCCTCTTCTTTGAGGCAGCCACTCAGATACTGGAATACTACTATCATGTCTGCTCTATTTCTTTTTTTCTTTAGACTGGCCAAACCCAAGTTTTGCAGCTGTTCTTTGTACGTTTTGGTCTCCAGGCCTTTGATCATCTTAGTTGCTCTTCTCTGAATTTTTTTCCAGACTCTCAATATCTTTTTTGTAATATGGTGACCAAAATTTATTGCAGTATTCCAGGTGTGATCTTACTAGGGCTTTATAAAGTGGTACTAGTATTTCGCGTGAACTTGATTCTATGCCTCTGTTTATACATCCCAGGATTGTATTAGCTTTTATGGTTGCTGCTGCACACTGCTGGCTCATACTTAAGTGATCGACCACCAGGGCTCCAAGGTCCCTCTCACGGTTACTGTTTTTGAGTCAGGTCTCACCCAATCTGTATTTGTTCCTTTGGTTTTTCCTGCCTAAGTGTAAGACTTTTTTCCACATTGAAATTCATTTTGTTGGATAGGGCCCATTGTTCAAGTTTGTCAAGATCTTTTTGGATCCTGAGTTTGTCTTCTGGGGTGTTGGCTACTCCTGCCAGTTTGGTATCATCTGCAAATTTGATGACTTCCCCTTCAATTCCCTCATCTAAGTCATTTATGAAGATATTGAAGAGTACTGGGCCTAAGACGGAACCTGGTGGTACCCCACTGCTTACTTCTCTTCATGTGGATGTAGTGCCATTGAGGACTATTCGCTGAGTACGGTTTGTCAATCAGCTACAATTCCATCTGGTGGTGATGTTGTCTATTCCACCTTTTTCTAGCTTACCAAGGAGTAGGTTGTGGTCTACTTTGTCAAATGCCTTACTGAAATCTAGGTATAGTACGTCCACTGCATTTCGCTGGTCTACTAGTTTAGTCACTTTATCGGAGAATGAGATCAGATTGGTTTGGCATGATCTGTTTTTAACAAACCCATGCTAGCTGCTAGTTATGACTTTATTTGCTTCTAGTTGTTTGCAGATCTGTTTTTTGATTATCTTTTCTAGGATCTTCCCAGGTATTGCTGTTAAACTGATTGATCTGTAGTTTTCTGGATCCGTTTTTTTCCCTTTCTTCAAGATGGGGACCACATCAGCCCTTTTCCAATCTTCAGGTACTTTCAGTCTGTTCTTTTTCTTTGAAAATAGCATATACCGCTTCACAGTGCTTTAAGTGGTGGTGGGCTGTGGCCCAGAGGCCCACATCCATACAATAATATACAATAATAATGAACACTAACCACATTATAGCTTAGTGTGACATCTCCCTTCCACCTGAATGGGTCTATTTAAACAATTGTTTCAATAATTAACATTTGAACAATTATGGGAATATCCTGCTTGGGATATAAATTTGTGTTGTAGACTTGAATTTAGTAGGAGTTCTTATTAGAAGATAGCTTCTGAACAGACTGCTAAAAGAATACCACATAATTAAGTAATAGGAAGTAGCATTAAAAACGCAGCAATGTTCATCAAAGTGTTGCCTAGAATGTAAAGTTCACCTGTCAATGAATTTCATTTTATTTGAAGTAAAGGCTATGTTTATTAAGACACAAATGAGGATATAAAGTCTTTGCTTCTGTCTAAACCACAACTTGGAGGGAAAGGAGCATGGGGCAGGAGGTGTGGGGGGGGGTTTCCATGAACTTTTAAACACATACAATCATTTAATTGACAATAGGTCAGGTAAGAAAGAGACAAGGGATTGTGTGTGAAGGCCCTTCTCATCTATGCTACCATATGGCCTAGTGATAAAAAAGGCTCCTACATTCAAAGAGGTAGCATCATCTCCAATTCTTTACCTGAGCCAAATCCTGCCTCTGCCATCTTCCTGGGCTGCCATCCCACCTTTTGTACCTTGGCTGTAATTCCTTGGTACAGTCCTAAATTCCAACTTGCTACCTTTTGAGCAAACTTTATCTGTTGTCATTTATTCAGCCTTGGCAACACCACTGAGACCTCTGTAGCAAACTACTTGGTGCTGTAATCTTAAAGAAGCTATATTTACTTGGAGACATTGAACTGGTGAATTAAAAACTGGAGCAGAAACCTTAAGCTTCTTTTTTTTTTTCAACAAAGATGTCCATTTCTTATTCTTTTACCAACTTAAATTTACAAATGAATGGGTTAGCTATTCTTGTAACATACAGTCAGGCATCACATTCTGCAAATCTGAAACTCCTTGCTGGAAGATTACCAAAGGAGCTGAGAAGAGGGGAAAAAATGTACTTTTGTTCTGCAGTGCTTACTGACAAAATGAGAAATAATTTAACTAGATTATGCAGCCTTTTCTTCCTGTAGTGGAATAGGATGATTTGTCAATGACAAACAATGGGTTCTGAAAAGAACAAGACTTTGGGCATTTATATATGTTTTAGGTCTCTTTTGTGGATGCTTTTTATCAAGTGGGATCCATTCTATGACTGCTTTGGTCCCGCTGCCATCAGTTCTTCTTGCTATGTGACCAGCTCATTCCCATTTAAATTTCAGTTCATTGAATATATATAATATCTTTGAGGTTGGGGTAATCATGAAATGATTTAAAATCTGAGAAGCTTTTTTCCCCGTAAGTAAAGTCTAAAAGAGGCTGAATGTCTTTTAGTCAAATGATATCACTTTTGAATATTGGTGTTGCAAGGAATGTTATTTACCCATAGATAAAAATTACCATTACTGGCTTTACTGCAGGAAAGCCAGTAATGTGGAATAGGATTTATTTATTTATTTATTTATTTATTTATTTATTTATTTATTTATTTATTTATTTATTTATTTATTTAATTGGATTTCTATGCCACCCTATTCCAGGAACTCAGGGCGGCTCACAACATGGATAGAAATCTAACATTAAAACACATTATAAAAAACCCCTCAATCAAAAACCAATCATCCAAACAGACATACAGCAAACATACACTGGCTGGGGCAAGGTGTTAACTGCTCCAGGCCTGTCGGCAAAGATGTGTCTTCAGTAATTTGCGAAAGGCGGAGAGGGTGGGGGCAATATGGATCTCCGGAGGGAGTTGATTCCAGAGGGCCGGGGCCGCAACAGAGAAGGCTCTTCCCCTAGGCCCCGCCAGGCGACATTGTCTAGCTGACAGGACCCGGAGAAGGCCGACTCTGTGGGCCCTAACCGGTCGCAGGGTTTCATGGGGCAGCAGACGGTCCCATAAGTAACCTGGTCCGATGCCATGTAGGGCTTTATAGGTCATAACCAACACTTTGAATTGCGTTCGGAGACCAATCGGAACCCAATGCAGCTCGCGGAGTGATGCCGAGATGTGGGCTTTTCTAGGCAAGCCCAACTAGTATACTAGTATTTAAAAGGCTATGAAGAAAATGGAGGAGTTTTCTGAAAGCAAAGCCAAGATCATCCCATGAAACTAAATGGTAGAAGATTCAGGGAAGATTAAGAATAAACTACCACTTTACACACAGAGAATTAAATATGAATTTGCTATGGCAAGTGGCGATAATGATCAGCAATTGGGTGACCATAAAAGGACTGATATAAATTATATGGAGAACATCCTCTTCAGCAACCAACACCCAGATGAACAGAGATTATCACCAAACAAACGTCAAGCAGGAAAAAAAATGCCACAATCAAGAAACTACCAGGAGAAAACTACACCCTTACCAATACTTGCAGTGCAAGGTCTGCAAGGTCCGCCATCAGTGCTTGTGAATTGATTGTGTTTGTGTGGGGTATGAATGTGTTGATTTTAAAATTGTTGTTGTGTTTTTGTTGTGAGCCGCCCCGGGTCTTCGGAGAGGGGCGGCATATAAATGCGAATAAACATAAACATAAACAAACATATAAACAAGGAGCAAATTCCACACTTGATAGCACTGATAATGTTGCCTAGTTGGATAATGAAATGTCTGTATGCAAACAACCAAATTCAAGGTGCATCAAGAACTTCACAGTCTAGTCCTGAGCTACATATATAATCTTTTGTTGATATGAAGAATAAGACTACACCTAATGATCATTCATGACAATGTGGCAGAACTATGCATGATTTTTTACTTTCTCTTTTTATATAATGATACTAGGTGTAAAACTCTTGTTAATATCTTTTTTCAAACACATTAGTGCTGTTGCTGTAGTGGATCCTCTACTTACAAGCATGTGCATGGATATGGGAATGAATGACAAATTTCAATGGAAGAAGAATATCACATTTACTTTGAACATTATACTTAGAAAAAAAATGTATTTTCATTATAGAATGGAAAACATATTCTAAACATTGTAATCCCTTTTACAACCTGAGATAATCTTACTAAGTTTCACTAAACCAAGTAACCCTTTAAAATATAACTACCTGGCACTAAATATATTAGTAGTTCTAAGAATTCTACATGAGTTAAGATTTTTTATTTCTTCTTCAGAACAATGGCTAACTAAATAAAGAATATGCCTTGTTTAGAATAACTTTTCATTTAAAAAATAAATCTGACATAGAATTTAATTCCAGTAGGACTACATGCCATGTACAAAATTTGTTTTTAAGTTAATATCTCATTTTGATTCATAATTTAAATTACTGATTTAATGTATAATTTACTATCTATGATTTTTTTAATGACTGGAATCTTGTGAATAATTTTTAGCTTCATGACATGTGAGGTCTGATTAAAAATGTATATGAAATATCTTATCAACATATAATGATTTATTAGAATATATTAGCTTGATATTTTAGGGTTGTTGTTTGTTCATCTATATTTCATTACATGTACCTGATATTCTTGTTTGTTTCATCTACTTCTTTTATTCCCCCAAAAATGATAATAAAATGGGAGGGGGGAAGCATATGCATCATTATGCCAACCATCAGCAGATGGTGCTGTTGAACATCGTCTTCCAAATTTTTCAAAAATGGAAAAGAGGAGATGTTATATTGATAAAGATTAAAGAAATGTTTCAAAAATGGATACAAATAGAACAGTCAGAGAATTTGCTTTTTTCCATTACACTTGGCATGCAGAAGTAGTTTTATTATTTACTTCCCTACAAAGTATTCTTTGGAACATAAATGAAAATCCCTGGTGTCATAACATTTATAAGATGTATGAAACTGTTGGATTAATATACCTATTCAAATAAACTCCTGCAAAAGTGACGGTCCTTTCCTGTTCTGGTTTACTCAGATTCTCAGATCTGTAAATTGAGAAAAAGCAGATCTAACTTTTTGTATTATATCATCTTCCGTCAGGGATTTTCATGGATGCCAAGTGTATCGGTGGTTATTAAAACGGATGTCCATGTGCCGCCTCTATGTTGGTTGAGGCAGGCAGGATTCCCTTGAGTACCATTTGTTGGGGGTCAAGGGAAAGGGAGGGTTTTGCCTTCTCTTTCTGCTCAAGATCCCCATGTACAATTGGTGGGCCACTGTGTGACACAGAATGCTGGACTCGATGGGCTTTGGCCTGATTCAGCATGGCTCTTCTTATGTTCTTATGTTCTTATGTTCTAGGGAGCACGTTTGGTGCAGTGGTTAGGGCACCAGGCTAGAAACCAGAAGACAATGAGTTCTAGTCCTACTTTAGGCACAAAACCATCTGGGTAGCCTTGGGCCAGTGACAGTCAGCCCTAGGAAGCATGCAATGACAAAATTGAAGGGATTTGTCCAGCTGGTCAGTAGGAGATTGACTTGAAGGCACAAAATTAAAGAAAAACGATCCAATACCTCATAGAAACATAAACCCATCTCCATCAAATTTACATGAAGCAATAATAAATTCCCCCCAAAACCCCACACATTAAACAAGATTAAAATATAGCAAAAATAAAATTATGGCAATATTAAGATTCCACCAGCCAACACAAAGTAATCTCAACTTTAATCCTAGTATTGCATCAATTATCTCCCCTATAAGATTAACATAGATATTTGGCATATATCCTCAATTCCATGCAGCACAGTTTACTAACTCAGCAGAGGCATCTGGAAAAAATGGATTATCAGCAGACTTTAGTGTGCTATAGAACATTCCTATTCAACACCAAAACTCTATGGGTGGCCTTGGCATACAACATAGTTGAAAGAAAACTATTGTTCACTGTTGATATCTGCTGTGTAACTTGATGTTTTCAGAGCACAGATCTCAAGACTGAACACTGAAATTCTTGGCATCAACAACCTGAATTAGATTGGAATGAGTCACTTCATGTCAGTGGAGCTTCATATTTTTCCATGTAGACAAGAAGATCCTAGAAGTAATAGAATAACCATCACAATGAATAAAAGGGTGTTAAGTACCTCACTATGAACTCTAGAAAGAGTACAGAGAAGAGCAACAAAGGTGATTAGGGGACTGGAGACTAAAACATATAAGGAACGATTGCTGGAATTGGGTATGTCTACCGTAGTTTAATGAAGAGAAGGACAAGGGGGGACATGATAGCAGTGTTCCAATATCTCAGGGGTTCCCCAAAGAAGAGGGAGTCAAGCTATTCTTCAAAGCACCTGAAGGCAGGACAAGAAGCAACAGATGGAAACTAACCAAGGAGAGAAGCAACCTAGAACTAAGGAGAAATTTGCTGACAGTTAGAACAATTAATCAATGGAACAAGCTGCCTCCCGAAGCTGTGAATGCTCCAACACTGGAAGTTTTGAGGAAGAGACTGGACAGCCATTTGTCTGAAATGGTATAGGGTTTCCTGCCTGAGCAGGGGGTTGGACTAGATGACCTCCGAGATCCCTTCCAACATCATCATCATCATCACTATTATTACTATTATTATTATTATACCATAAAATAATAGAATGATCACAGTTCAAACCAAAGACAAATCAATCAAAATGATGATTAATCAAATTCTATGTTCCAATCACAAAAGAAGGAGAAGTTGAATAGTTCTATACTGATTTGAAAAACTGAACCAAACAACACACAAACACAAAATAAGGTATCATACTAATTATAGGTTATTGGGAGGATAAAACTAAATAAAAAATAGTATCTGGAAATATAGCAAAATTTGGTATTAGTGTGTGAAACGAAGCAAAAGACAGATTAACAGAATTTTGCCAAGAATAGTTAGCCTTTATAGCAATGATCCAACAAACTCCAAGACACTCAATACATGGACATCATTGAATGGACAACATCAACTTAATTATATATTCTGCAAGCAAATATGAGAATATCTATTCTCTCAGGAAGAACAAGATTTGATTGTGGCTGAGGTCATAAATGCATTGTTGCAAAATTGTACGTTAAGCTAGGGAAAATGAATAAACTGATCAGACCAACAAGACACAACCTCATCTATAGTAATATGATTATGCAGTGAAAGTATAGAATAGAAATAAGATATTAGATTTAACAAATAGAGTGCTTGAAGGACTCTGAAAATATATATATGTATTTGACATTCAAGCAAAAGAAAATTGAAATGCAAAGAGAAAAAGAGGACAAAATGGTTGTCTGCAGAACTTTTACAAAGAAAGACCCCAAAATTGATGATATGCACAAAGATTTGACCATTGAACTAGAACTGGACATTCTGGAAAGTTAAATGGGCCCTATTGCTAGTAATAGAGCTACAGAGGTTGAGTAAATAGAAGCTTTTCTATTTTGCAGAACCATTTTAACATAAGATAATGCAGTTGTGGTTTCTAAGCATGTTCAAAATGATCAAATGTCTGGAAGAAAATCAAATTATATTTCCCCTTTAAAAAAAAAAAAAGCAGTGTCCAAAACTAACAAACTGAATAATTACACTTATCTCACATGTAGTGAGATAATGTTCAAGATTTTTGCAATCTGATTTTAATAATGTAGGGAGCTATACCTAATGCAGTTAGAGAAGCTGGTAGATTACCCTGTCAGTGTTGGTGGGAGACTCTTTAATTTCACAAAATATGATCAGACTTAACCATAGTTTCAGCTGGGAAACTGTGACCATCCTAGACCAAGCCAAATCCAAATCCAATCGTGACAGCTGTCAGCCTTGACAGCTTCAAGGCAGGGCTAGATAGATTCATGGATGCAAAGTGTATCGGTGGTTATTAAAACGGATGTCCATGTGCCGCCTCTATGTTGGTTGAGGCAGGCAGGATTCCCTTGGGTACCATTTGTTGGGGGTCAAGGGAAAGGGAGGGTTTTGCCTTCTCTTTCTGCTCAAGATCCCCATGTACAATTGATGGGCCACTGTGTGACACAGAATGCTGGACTCGATGGGCTTTGGCCTGATTCAGCATGGCTCTTCTTATGTTCTTATGTTCTTATGTTCAAAAATGTTAAAGAATTTCTAGAAGCCTGGCACTCTGACAAATTTGCCAACAATAGACACATAGACATAAGCAATATCTACCTACTGTGCAAAAGAGACAACCAAACAAGCTAAAGGGGAAACAAAAAGACCAAAACCCCTTCTCACTACGTAGCAATCAGCACCCAGATGAGAGTAAATTAACTCCAAGATTAACATCAGACCAACAATCAAGAAGTAAACAGAAGTAAACAATACCCCATTCAAGGAACTGCCAAACAAGCTAACAATAAACAGCCAATAAAAGAAACCCCAAGAACATTCCCACCAACATTAATAGAGCAAGCTACTAGAATAGAAACTGAGAGCAATCTCCATTCCTTAGTAACACTAATTATTTTACCTAGTTTGGGTAATAAAATGTCCAAGCTCAGAGAGCACCAAGGACCCCTCATTTCAACCCTGAGCTGCGAGTATTCACCTTTATTGGTAAGCAGGTAATACTCTGAAGCTGTCAAACTGCCGGCCCGCGGGCCATATGCATCATAGCAAAACTGCGCCCACCCCATTGCTGGCAATGGGGAAAAAAGTCACGATACGTCGCTACACGTGACGTGACGTTGCGAGTTTGACACCCCTCAGCTAAAGCAACTCAAGGACCTCTAGGGTTAGGGGATTAGGTTAGGAACTTAGGTTCCAGTCTCAATCATGATAGCTCACTGGATGACTTGGGTTAATCTTCATTTTTCAGTATAATCTTCAGTAATATTTATGTAGTTTGAGATGAAGTGCTAGCATCTTGAAAAGCAAAAGAGTAAAAAAAAATCTAATATACAATATCATGCATAGTTATTTGTTATGGGATTGTGATTATTTAATGCTCATTAAGAAATCTTGCAATCTGCCTTATATTCTGAATCATTTCAGTATAGACCTTCCAAACAGACCAGACAATGTCAGGATAAAGAGGCATTTTTAATCTATATGAGCAGTGAAAGAATTATGCTGCTGCTAGCTTATTTTCATGGAAAATAGATGGGCACTACACACAGATGTTATATATCAGATAGATTAAATGAAAAACATGCTTGATTTTTTTTTAAAATCAATACTGGCCTATATATCTTTACTTAGTAATAAGTCCTATTTGGTTAAACTCTCAGATAATCCCATCTTATATTGATCTTTTGTATTTTATTAAAGTGGGAGGATTTTATCTTACAACTGAGTTTTTTTGCGATTAGTCGTCCTTTCTATTGTTTCAGTTTAAACCCTGGGATATATTTGTGTCTATCATTATTGGTCCATAGATTCTAAATAATTGGCTGCATCCAAAATTCACATTATATTAAATCATGACAGAAAGCCATAAATCATGGTTTACACAGAACCATTAGTTGGTTCATACAAGCCATGTTGGAAATAAACAAGCTACCTTAAGTGACTGTAAGCTTGAATCAAGTCAGTGATAGATAGTTGGGATGTTCATTTTTTCTTCTTTTGTCTTAAATTAGAAATTTATTTCAAATACCTAACCTAAAAGAAAATGTTATCAGCTTATTCATCCATTAATTAATGTACATGTGGGAAAAACACAACTGATTTGTATGCCATCAAACTAGTGTCAACTTTTAGGAACCACCAGGTAGTTGTTTTTTTCCAGGAGCATCTGTCTGTAGGTTCTTCAGCTCTTCCAACAGAATACCTTTGTTCTACAACTGAGTTTATCCAACTTGTTGCTGGTCATGCTCTATTTTAATTTCTTTCTACTTATCCTTAAGAGCTGTGGTGGCACAGTGGTTAGAATGCAGAATTGCAGGCTAACTCTGCCTACAGCCAGGAGTTCGATCCTGACCGGCTCAAGGTTGACTCAGCCTTCCATCCTTCTGAGGTTGGTAAAATGAGGACCCAGATTGTTCAGGACAATAGGCTGACATTTGTAAACTGCTCACAGAGTGCTGTAAGGTACTATGGACTGGCATAAAAGTCTAAGTGCTCTCCCAGCCTTACAGACTTCTCTAGCGAGAAAGATCTTTTGAATATGTCCAAAGTATACTCATTTGAGATTGATCACCTGTACCTCAATTGAGAGTTTTGGATTGATTTTTTTTTTACTAAGATCTATTTCTTTTTGTTTTTCTTGGCTATCCACAGTATTCCCAGGAATCTATTCCAATAACAAAGTTTGCAAAATTCTTTCTATCCTGCTTCTTCAAAGTCCAATTTTTTGCTTCTATAGAGTGTTACAGGGAACACACTTGTTTGCATAGTTCTGATCTTTATAGATATAGACCAGGGGTGGGGAATTATGGCCCTTTTATGACTTGTGGACTTCAACTCCCAGAATTCCTGAGCCAGCTGGCTCAGGAATTCTGGGATTTGAAATCCACAAGTCATAAAGAAACCATAGTCCCACACCTCTGATATAGACACACACATCTGAATATGTTTTGCAAGGCCTCCATTGCTACTTTACCAAGCGCCATGGTGTCTGTGGTGTATTTTTGAATGCACAAAAAATATAAAGGCAAAACAAAAGTCTCATTGTTTAAAATGAATACCTTTTTAAAAATCGAACCAATATCTTTAAAAGATAATGTTTTGAAATGCTATTTAACTCTCAGTAGTTTTATTGAAAATGTACCCTTTAGTTTTATAGACAGGAAATTATGTTTTGGTTAAGAAATTGTTCCCTTATGCTCTCTAGAGCAATTTAAGTTACTCTCTAATTGGTAACCTCCATAACAGAACTGTTTGTTTTACTTGTTTACTGTATTTATGGATTTAGTATACACAGTAATGGATTGCATTTTTTGATGTACTGTTTTTGCCATATTTACATTATTGCATTGGGAGGATAATGAAAAAGACATCACGGCTACTTTTTTTGCATTAGAAAGCTCTATTAGACAAAGGGAAACTATTCAAAGCAAGACTAAAGAATGGTTGCTAATTTAATGAAGAGATGGACTAGGGGTAACATGATAGCAGTCCTCCAATCTCTTAGGGGTTGCCACAAAGAAGAGGGAGTCAAGCTATTCTCCAAAGCAACTGAAGGCAGGACAAGAAGCAATGGATGGAAACTAATCAAGGAGTGAAGTAACCAAGAACTAAGAAGAAATTTCCTGACAGTTAGAACATTTAATCAGTGGAACAACCTGCCTCCAGAAATTGTGAATTCTCCAACACTGGAAGTTTTTAAGAAGAGACTGGACAACCATTTGTCTGAAATGGTATAGGTTCTCCTGCTTGAATGGGGCGCTGGACTAGAAGACCTCCAAGGTCCCTTCTATTCTATTCTATTGTGTTCTATTCTATTGTGTTCTATTCTATTCTATTCTATTCTATTCTATTCTATTCTATTCTATTCTATTCTATTCTATTCTATTCTATTCTATTCTATTCTATTCTAGTCATACAGAGGGAATGCTTTATGATGAATATTGTTGATCTTATGACATATTTTTGAGACATAAGCTTTTCCATGGCTTAGAACCCCAATTCTAAAAGTAGGTGCAAATAACCAAGAACTGGAGTTGAGTTCAAAGCACCTAAGAGTTTATTATTGCCACCTATACACAAGAACCTGGTCTTCTAACACAGTGGCCCCCAACCTTTTGGGCACCAGGGATCGGTTCCGTGGACAAAAGGTTTTTCTGTGGACCGGAGAAGGACTAGTTTTGCGTGCTGCCTGCATCCCACATATGGGGCTTTGCCTGTTTGCGTGGCCTGGTTGTTGGCAAGCCTTGGATCAGTGCCAGTCCACAGACTGGGGGTTGTAGACTCCTGTACTAACAGTCAAGCTAAATTGACCCTAGATAAGAGTCAACAGAATTCAGAGAGGGATGGACTTGGGTCTCTTGTGACTATGCAATAACTCCAAACTGATGGTGCATTTAACCCCATCCTCCAGCTCGGCCTACTTATTTCCTATACACAGACTACTAACTTATAGTTAGTATAATAATTTCTAAGCAAGGGTTGTTGTGTAAGATGCAAGTGACTGAGTTGAGAATTTTTTCCCATTTGTCCTTATTTCTTATCTACTTCTACTTTGACTTCATTGAATGCTGCAAGTAAATCTTGACAACAATTAAATTTTGCTTTCTTCTCCTAATTTGATGCATGGGGTGTGTACAATAATTCATAACATGCCTTGCATTAAGTTACAAGTGAGTCAACTTTTCAAAGACTAAATAGTCTTGCCACAGACAAAGCAACAATCAATAATCTTTATCAAGATGCACTCTGTGAAATCAGATTGTGCAGTTATAGAAAATGAAGGACAATAAACTCTGTGGCAATTACACTTAAAAGGACTCATTTGTGAATGTAGTATTATTATCCTCAAACACTAAATTATAGGCCAGGCAAATCACAATGCTGAGAAGTAGCTAAGGTGACTGTTATATATAACCATGTTCTTATTTATACCATATTAAACAGAAAAGCTAAATTCACATATGCTAAACTGTTGCTTGTTTAACTACAGCTCAAATTTACACAATATTCCATGGATTTGCAAAAATATTCTTTCATCTCGTTTAAGAGGTTCCTCAAGTCTTCTGAAGAAATCTGGAGATTATTAGGAAAAGGAAATACAGGAAAATAGTTTCCTGGTATACCATTTTACTCTTGTACAGCTGATTTTTGCTTAAAGACTTTTAAACTTTTAAAGTGCATAACTAACTAAACATATTTCTCTGTGAAGTCCATAAAACCTGAGCTGAATTGGAAGAACTGGGACCTTGAATTTTGATGGCACAGATTCCTTTTTCACTGCTCATTCTGAAATGCTGATTTATAAGAAAGTTGATGTTGCATTCATATAACCACTTAATCTAATTTCACACAGTACATCCAACTCGTTGTACTTTATAGAACATGACTTGTGCTGCTAGATCACATCAATTATAGTATATTGGCATCCTATATGCAGTGATTTATCTCTGCCTGCCTGCCTGCCTGCCTGCCTGCCTGCCTGCCTGCCTGCCTACCTACCTACCTACCTACCTACCTACCTATCTATCTATCTATCTATCTATCTATCTATCATCTACTGGGCTATATAAATGAATAAAATTAGATAATAACAGTGATGTATAGAGAATCAACACAGTTACGTTTGTCAGCACATTTTAAGAAATTTATCTTTCTCTTGCCCATCTGCACATGCAAAGGATTATTACCCATTGCCTAAGCTACTCCGTTCAGGGAGGATAAAACCACAGAGTGATATTGAACACTGTCATATAGTAGATACCTAGACAAGATATTCAGAGCAATCAAAGCAGAGCAGTCATATTAACAACAGTTTGTCACTCTTGTATTGGCAAGATTTAAGAGAAAGGAATCAGGAAGTTTAGGACCCATACATTGTATGTAACTGATTTGTTCTGGGTTGTCCCTTGAGTTGGAGAAGGGCAAAGATCACTGTAAATCTATAGAGATCAGTAGCATTGCCTCCGTTTTTCAATAATCTAAAATTTGATCCCGAGTCGCAGGCAGAGCAACTCTGCTTGTATGTTTGTCTCCACTTCCACTCAGGGGCATCACAACTGTGCAATGAAAGCCCCCTTCTCCCACCCTTTTTTATTAATCTGTGGGACAATGCATGGTCCTGTTTCTGCTCCCTGCAACAAAGTCCCAATTTATCTGGGAGACTGAAGCATTATGTATTTTACATTGACTCTTCTGCCTGGAGAGTTTTCATGGTAGAATGTTGACAGGAATTCCTTCAGGAGCAGAATCTATCGGAAGAAAACAGCAAGCTTGACCAGCTAAAGCGGTACAGATCTAACAAAATAAACTGACTGCAGTACAATTCCATTCCTGTGCCACTGAAATAGCATAGAAAATACGACCTCAGGAAGGAATTGCTGGCGCAAATGAAAATCAGATGCAGCAACGTAAAGACCGCAGGGCATATGGTTCATCCAGATGCACTGAGATTTATGTACCTAAACAGAAAAGTGTGGCTTATATATTGTACTTCTCCTAGATGGAGATGAAAGTTACTCCAGGAGCTTTCCAAAGAAATGAACAAGTAACAGTGGGGGAGGAATTTATTCATACCATGCAACACATACATATGTATGCGTGCACATGCACACAAGAACGCACACACAGAATCTGCTTTGGCCTCTGGAAAACAGGGACACCAGCCTCTTAATCACTGTTTCTGCCAAATAGTGCCCTGGGCAACTTTCAGCTGGGCAAACATTAGAGGAAAAGCAACAGCCTTAATGCAATTTCCCTCCCACCCGCTTTCTGCTACACAGCTACAGCTTTCTGCAGATTCACAGATGTGAACTGGGAGTTTATCCAGAAGAAGTCAAGATACAATGTGTGTTCTAAATAGCTTCTTAATTCCTTGCTGTTATGATGATTGAATTTAATTAACTAATTAAATAAAACCCAAATGTTCAGGTAACATTTTTTGACTGAAGGGGGTTTGTCTGGTGTGATTGAGTTCTGCATCCATCATTTTGTTAACACAACTGGTCTACTAGTCTTGGTCGCTCAACAATGAAACACTCATGAAGCAGGCACAGCATCGCCTGAGAAAAACACATCTTCCTTCCCCTGTCCTTAACACTTTCTACAGAGGGATGATCAAGAGCATCCTGTCATTCAGCATCACAGTCTGGTTTGGAAGCATCACTACTTCAGATAGGAAGGCGGTGCAGAGTGGTGAGGATGGCTGAAAAGATCATTGGCAATTCCCTCCCTTCCATCCAGGACATAGTACATAAGCGTTGCTTGAGCAGGGTCCGCAAGATTGTCTGAGACACTACACATCCTCTTCACAACCTGTTTTCCTTGTTACCTTCTGGGAGGAGGCTCCGTGGTATCCGAAACAGAACATCCAGATTCAGCCACAGTTTTGTTCCATACAGTATTAACCTTGTGAACTCTCAAGCTTCCTCCTTCCATTATATATTCAAAATAGACAGTGTTTAATATTCATATGTTATGTATATGTAGGGGGGATAGGTCTATACATATGTTGTATATAGTATGTTTATGTGTTCAGTTTGAGAGCGGGCAATTAAATTTCATTTTTGATGTGTGTTGTTGTACCTACCCACAATAAAAAATGACAATAAAGGTTATCTTATCTTACTAACTAACGTACCCTATAGTCTCCCATTCTACACCATAACTTTTTACATTAACTTTTTTCATTGTTTACTTTTTTTTACTTTATTTTAACTAGGATTCACTATTAGAAAACCTAAAAGACCAGATCATCTTTGAAAAGGGTCTATCTATGTGGACACTAAAAGTTGACACTGACTCGATAGAACATGACCAATTGATCATCAATCAATCAGATTAGGAGTTATAAACAGGCAATAATATTCTGATTGCTCATATAATGCTAATTCATAAATTATAGTTCACCAAAAAAACCCCAATCGATTTCATACACACATCATACTAAACCAAATCCAAACAAATCAGAATATAGCTTAGTGTAATGGGGGGGGGTGCAGTTAGTACAAATCAAAGTTAAGCCAGCTTTTTGCCAAATAGGAAACACAGATTTAGTAGCTCAGGTCAGCAGAAAAAAAGTACTAATAAGAAAGATTTCTAAGAGTGTGGAAATTAACTAACAACCAACTGCCTTAGTAACTGACTCTTCTGCATAGCATAGTGATTTCCCCAAATCTTCTTTCCAAAATCCTCTTTCCCAAAACCTTCTAAGGAAAGGGTGTCCAATCTTGACAACTTTAAAACTTATGGACTTCAACTCCCAGAATCCACATGGCTGGCTGGAGAATTCTAGGAGTTGAAGTCTACAGGTCTTAAAGTCGCCAAGGCTGGACACCCCTGCTCAAGGGCTAAGCAATCATTCCAACAGCTGGATAAGGCAAACTTTAGAGTTTGGAGGTAAAAAATCACTTTTTTCCATGGGTAAATGTGATTTGGATAGTCAAAATATATTTCTTCAAAATGCCTATCTGTTCTGTCCCAGCCTACGTGAGTCCTTGTTATGCTCACAAGGAGAAACCCCTCTTCTAAGAAACAGGCAAGAACCGCAAGAAAAACCAATCCCTTTTATTCTCACAGATCTGAGTCAATGTCCAAGGCAAACAAACACAGTGCACAAAAACTCAATCCTCAACACGAACAGTTGCCTTCGGCAACCAGCATCTCCCATACCTTCCATTTTATAATTCAGCCAAGGCGTGGCTTCCTAATGCCTTCTCCTTTGCCTTTGGAGCTGCCCCATTGCATTCCTCTGTCCTACTCACTTCTCTTGTCTGCACTTTCATGCATCCTGGATTTGTCCCAACTGTTCTTCATCACTGTCCAACTCAGGCTCCCAGCACAGCTGTGTCTCAGCCTGAGCATGAGTAGAGGGGCCAGGCTCCTCATCCGACTGTAAGTCTTGGAGGTCCTCAGAGCCTTCCTCTGACTTTAAGGTCACTCCAGGCCCCTCCTCTCATCTGATTCCTCAGACTCAGCTGCTGGATCCACTGGCTGGTGAGGAATCACAACACCATCTCCTCTGCCACACTGTGGGCCATGCCATTAACTCCCCAATCTCATCCTACTGCTTGCAAGATCAACTTTCTTTAAAATTTGGTTGCAACATTCAGACTTCAATTCGACTATTGATCAGCTTCAAACATTATGGCACTGCCTGAAACAGGCATGTCCTGGGACACCAGCTTTGTATGGCTGATATGTGCGGTTTGCCAGAAAAAGTGTCCATCTACATCATATTGCCTGCTATACAAACATTGACTAACAGACCTTTCTCTATGCTCAGGTTCAGTGACTGCACTTATAACCATATTAAGCCATGGTTTATCTGAGCCAAGATTTATTAAACAAGCCAGAAACAAGCAAATGACCAAGAAAGTAATGATTTATTTATTTTACCTTTTAAAGAAACAGCTCTTGCTTTGAATTTCTGCAGACTGAATCAAGGCATGGGGAGGACACTAAACCAGAAAAGAATAATCTAGGAAAACTCACATGAACCATAAATCCTCCTTTGCACATCATATTGTATCACCATTGCAATTAGCAAGCCAAGAATAAGCTAGACTTCTAAAGCAATTTATTGCCTTTAAACAAATCCTGGTTCATTGTTCCCCATACACAAAGACAGTAAATTATGGCTTAGCATGTAAATGCATTGAATAATTTTTGCACTTTCCTAATTTTCCTCTAATGTTTTCCTTCAATTACTTTCCTTAAATTCCTTATCTCTCATTTCCTTCTTTTCAGCATGGATTAATCATTAATTATCAGTTCCTGATTGTTAGGACATTTCTGCCCAGCAACCTAACCTGCTTGTCATCTATGTTGCGTTGGGCTTTTATTTTTTGAGGGAACTTGGAAATTCTCTGGAAAATCTGGATTACATGGGTTGCCCATGGGATTAGACTAATCGATTAGGTCAATATAGGATTTGAGTCATTTCTGTATTTCTGGTCTTCCCATCTATACAGGGAGGTCTAGCATTATTGGATGACTCATGTGTGAATGGCTGTCCCTGTGTTGGACGTTTCCTCTTGAGGACTGGGGGTGCTTCATTGGTCTCCCATTTTGTCTCTTTTTCATAGATGCTCTGCCCTTATTTTCTTGTTTCCTACCATTTTAATTTTATATAATCTTCCTTTTCCTAATCTTTTTCCATTTTTCAATCTTGTATCAGTAATTGCCTTGCTGAACTGAAGCAGTGGACTAACATCTTTTTCCTCAATTATGTTTGTTGGCCTGTTTCCATTTTTCTTGTCCCCTTGCAATAAGCCGATGTGCCTTTATGAGTGTGGTGTGATAATCCTTGATCACTGTAAGTCATAGAATGAAGGGGAAAGATTGCATGCAGAGTGGTTAGATAAAGGAGAGGAAGCTTCATGGAAGCTGGGAAAAACCGAAGAAGTGTTTTCTGGGAATAATAAAGTTTCAGTGCAGTGGGACCTTTTGTACATGCTAGGAAATCACTGTCAGGCCAACTTTAGCTCAACTGCTCGATTTTACAGTCTTTATTTTACAATACAGGTAGTCCTCAACTTACAACAGTCAGTTTAGTGACCATTCAAAGTTACAATGGCAGTGAAAAAAAGTGACTTCTGACCATTTTTCGCACTTACAACCATTGCAGCATCCCCATGGTCCTGTGATCAAAATTCTGACACATGGCAACTGACTCGTATTTATGACAGTTGCAGTGTCCCAGGGTCATGTGATCCGCTTTTGCAACCTTCTGATAAGCAAAGTCAATGGGGAAGCCAGATTCACTTAACAATCCTGTTGCTAACTTAACAACTGCAATGATGCACCTAACAACTGAGGTAAGAAAGATCATAAAATGGGGCAAAACTCACTTAATAAATGTCTCACTTAGTAACATAAATTTTGGAGTCAATTCTCAATTGTGGTCATCAGTCAAGGACTACCTGGAGAGAGAGAGAGGGGGGGGGAGGGAGGGAGAGGGAGAGGGAGAGGGAGAGGGAGAGGGAGAGGGAGAGGGAGAGGGAGAGGGAGAGGGAGACACAGACACAGACACAGACACAGACACAGACACAAATACAGATATGCAGAGATCTCAGCAGTCCAGGAAGAAATAGCTTTATACAGTAAAGTACAAGTAGCCAATCACAGCCAATCTATGATGGTTAACTAAATTGGGGAGACTTAAGGTAGCTTGGCAGATAAATGCTTCTTTTGACTCATAGCTGGAAAACAATGGGGAAGAACATCTCTTGCAATGAGCTAGTAGGAGGAGGAACCCAGTGTTGCCTACTCCCATCCTTCGGAAGAGATTTGTGGGCAATATGGGTGACTGGCTCAGTACCTAGGATCTGTCAATCTGCCCTGCGCTTGTTCATAGATGCTTCAGAAATGCAGATTTCAAAACTAACTTCGGGAAAGCTTGGGGACCTTTGCTCCCTTTGCAGGCAACATTCCAAGCATTCTTCAGGCTTACATTTTTAGATCCAGCAAGGGGCAAACTGATGTTTGACTTACAGTATTTCTCTGGGAATGTTTATCTTTTGTTGAACATTTACAAAGCTCTAAACACTGGGCGAATTGTATTGTTTCTCTCTCTTTGAATAAGGTTATAGCTCAGTGATCAGGCACATGCTTTGCATGCAAAAGGTCTCAGTTTGCTCAACCCTTGCATTGTCAAGTAGAACTGGGAAATAGCTCTTCCCAACCTCTTCTCTCCTCCCCCCAAAATTGTTGTCAATCAAAGGTTGGGTTTACATGCTATATTAACTTTTGCTCTTTCTAACTGAGTGATTGATCCTGATTAATCATTGCAAGTTATTTAACTATTGTGGTTGGGTTCACCCATAATACTTAACCATAAAAACATGGTTTACAAAAGGCCAAGTTTACACATCATCTTATGGCAATCCCAAACAAACTACGTAATGGCTTAGCACAAATCTCCATCAACAGGCAATATAGTGAGCTACTTGGATCAGTGGCTGAACTTGCTCTAAGGGAGCCTCCAATGAGTTTCACCACTTTCGTAAGCAAAGAATGGACGTACAAAGAGCTGCATTTGTATATTTAGCCATAACTCAGACAGTGATCAATTCTGACATGCAGCAGATTCCCAGCGTGGACTAGGACAGTAGGCAGAAAATTGTTTTTACAGCACATTCCAACTTACATTGTTACATCTCTGGTGGTGTCTGTGCCATGTGAAAAGAAAAAAGGAAAGAGAAAAAAGAAGAAAGAGGAAAGAGAGGAGAGAGAAAAGAAAAAAGAGAGAGAAGAGAGAAAAGAGGAAAGAGAAGAGAAGAGAGAAAAGAGAAAAATAAGAATAGAATAGAAAAAGAAAGAAAAGTTGTCTCCCCCTATTATACTGCAGAGGTTTGGGGTGAACTTACAAACTTTTTTTTTTGATAATATTTTTTATTAGTTTTATAGTTATAATAGAACAAAAAATAGTTACTACAATATAATTGTGTATAGTATACATATATCATAAGGCACCTCACCAACCACATCCCCCCTCTACCTCCTCCCTTTCAACTTCTATCCCCCCACTTTCTCTACCTCCCTCACTCTCCTCATTCCTCCTACAACTCCCTACTTCCCTTCTCCTTCACTCCTCAAACTCCTCCTCCTCCTCAAATGTGGTTCTGAGGTGCCGATAAAACAATTCATATCTAAACTTATATAACACAATTAAATATTAGATATTACAAATAATAAAATTATGAATCCCCCCCAACCACCACCCCCCGACTTCCCAGAGTGAATACAGGGTAAGAACACAAGAAAACCCACTAAGTTACCCCAAAATATTATTTAAAACCTATTGAAAATACTATATTTTACAACCTAACAGATAAATATTTAATTATATGCTAAATACAATTTCTTAAAATGATATCTCCCTTGTATATAGTCTATCCATCTTTTCCAATCCATCATATATTTCTCATTTGAGTGGTCCTTCAAATATGCAGAGATTTTGGCCATTTCTGCCATATTTGTTACTTTCAAAATCCATTCTTCAATAGATGGTAATTCTGGCTTCTTCCAATATTGTCCCACCAACAATCTTGCTGCTGTAATCAAATTCAAGATTAAGTTTGTCTCTCTGGTGGTACAGTCTTTTATAATACCAAGCAAAAACATCTGTGGTAAAAATTCAATACGTTTTTTCAAGATATTTTGAAGAATCCACCATATTTTTATCCAAAAAGCCATACATGAAAATAAGTAGCGTCCGTACTATCACACCTCCAACACTTAGCTTGTAAATTAGGATACATACATGATAATTTTTTTGGATCCAGATGCCACCTGTAGAACATTTTATAAAAATTTTCTCTTAAATGAGTCGCTCGTGTAAATTTTACATTTTTCACCCAGATCCTTTCCCAAATGATTGGTTGTCCAAAATTTTTTCCCCATTTTATCATACAATCCTTAACCAACTCAGTTTCAGAATCAATTTCTATCAATACATTATACAATCTTTTAATATGCATGGGCCTTTGATCTATAACTTGTTTAATTAAATTTTCATCTGTAGAAGATAGGCCCATCTTAAAGTCTTTTTTCCATCTAGACTCCAATTGTGCATATGGAAACCAAGTATAAACAATTCCTTCGTCCCTTAACATATTCAAAGACTTCAGTACTACCGTAGCAAATTCCCTTCTTTAATTAGGAGTTTCTCATAAGGCACCACATCTAAAGCTTGTGATCTATTTATATTCTCTACTGCATGTCTGGGAACTGTCCAAAAAGGAATCTTTGCATTTAATTTATACTGACACTTTTTCCAGACACGCAGCAGAGCGCTTCTCAATATGTGCTCTTTGAAGCTCCTATCCACCTTTTTATCATAAACCAAATATGCATGCCAACCATATAATAAACCGTACCCTTCAATATTCAATATTCTGTCATTGGTTAAATTAATCCAATCACTTATCGCTACTAAAGCAGCAGCATGATAGTACAACTTAAAATTGGGCATTTTCAAACCACCTCTTTCCCTTATATTCTGAATAATTTTTAATTTAATCCTCGGTTTCTTGCCATTCCAGACAAATCTATTAATACCCTTCTGCCACTCCTCCAAATTCACATCTAATTCTGTATATTCTATCAATTTGCCAGGAAAAATTCTTGACAGCATCGTTTAAAATTTTTTCGAAAGCTTCCTCAAAGATTCTTCTCAAATCATCCTGAGTCTCATTTAGTACCTCCCTCAGGCCCCTAATTCTAATAGCAGACATCATCTGATTGTATTGCACCATCAAAGCATGATCATATAATTCACTTTTCATTTGTTGCTCGACCTCCTCAACCTTTTCTTCAATACCCTCCCAGACCCCCTTAACAGCTTCCACAATATTCTCTCTTATTTCCATATTATGGGTCTGGATTGTTGCCTTAATTTTTTCCAGTTCATCAGATACACCTTTGCCTTGGTTCTCAATCTTATTCTCCAACTTTTTCTCCATTTTATCAAACCTTTTTTCAAATCTTCTCTCCAAATCCTCAGTCAAATTAAGAGTCATTGTTGACAATGCAGCCTGTAGATCTTTCACAGTAAGCATTTCTGAAGAAGCTTGTATAGGCAAAGGGTGAGATTCTATAGTTGCTGAAGAAGGAGGGGGAGCAAAAGAGCTGGTCACTGCTTTAGAGGGCTGAGCTGGAGAAGATACCACCTTTGAGGAAACTAACTTAGTTTGTCTAGAAGTCATTTTGTTCAATCCAAAATTTTTACCAAAATATATCCTCCTCTTATCTTCTTGAATTACAATTTATAAGATTTTAAAATGTAAATCTGAGCCATCTCATAGCGATCACTCTAAACGCTTGAGAAAAAAAAAAGAAAAAAAGAAAAAAATCACTTTCACTTTCCGGTAACTTTCTCTTTACAGTAAAAGCGATCGCCATCTTGGATACATTATGTTGATTGTAGAAATACGTGGTCAGAAGTAAAATATAAAGAAATACTTGCAGTACTAGACTCCTGTATTCACTCCGCCTGCATGTAGGTCTCTTTAAAAAAGTTTTCCTCGAGCAGGAGCTGGTCGCGGCGTCTGAGCCTGTTTGCAAACAGGAACGTCTCTGGGTAGGAGCTTCTTCAAGCTTCTTCCTAGGGAGTTCTCACTCTTCCCCCCTGATAACTTTACCAGGGGGATTTCCGAGGAACTCAACCTTAGCCTGATGCTCTTCACCCCTTCTTTGCCTGAAGGGGGGGTTTATCACCGCAATAAAACAGCTGGTGTTCGCTGTTTATGCGGCTTAACAATCCCAGAAGAACGGAGCCTCCAAAGAGGCTATAGCGACACCAGCGGAGCCACCCGGAAGTCCCCGTTACAAACTTCTGAAGACTAAGCATCTGATCAGTCCTTATCCCAAAGATGCTTTTTCAAGAGCCAAATGGACTTTCTTGTTTTTCAACCATGACTTGGATGACTGAGAATCTCCATAGACAATCAGTCCTAAGTTTTCTACTTCAAGTTACAAAATATAAGAATATTACCTGCCTAAGGTTACTGTCTATAAGTGCTATGAATTCCTTGTACAGACAGATGCCCTCCTATTAATCTATTTGCGCAAGCATTTAACCTACTTGGTAAGTCCTTCTGATTTTTGAGTACATTTATAAGTACTTTATAAAGCCTTAGTGATTCTTTCTCCCTTCTCCCCCTTCTTTGGCAGGCTTTATGATAGAGCTAATTTTTGGTTGTGAAAACAAATGAAAAGTTAAAGATAATAAATGCCTGGAAAGCATTTTTTTTTTTCCTAAGGCTGGGTTTCTGAATTCTTAGCACTTGATTCCTCTTCAGATTATCCAGTGTCTGTCAAGTGGCTGGAATTTAAAGATATAGCAAAGAACTGCTGTTGCTTAGGAAGAAATACACACAGGGAAACAATGCAAAGTACAACAAAGGAAGGATATTAAGGAGGTAGTGAAGAAGCAAACACACTCACAAGCTCTCTCGTGAACGACATCAACTTTCAGTGTTTAAAAAGAGCTACACTTTTTAAGATCTAAGTTAGCTGAGCTGTATTTTTGAAATGGCTGGGGGGGGGGAAAGTTGCATCCCCCACCTTTTAAAGGTATTCCCAGATATTTGTTTTTCCTCAAACTTGTGTTCTACTTACTCTCAGGTCCCATCATAGGAAAGACTTTTGCAGAGGAAGATAAATACGCATGTTTGCACGTCTGCAATAAGTTATCTGCGTTTTTGCTTTATTTGTGGCAGACTTTGGAAAGTTGTGAAAATGTGTAAAGATGGTATTAATTAGCTAAGATATTTTGACAGGGTGTTCACATTGCACTGTGTGATCAAATGATTGCATTACATAATCATATTTGATTGAAACCCAAAAGTTTTCAATCCAGTTATGTATTATTAAAAACAAAGTTTTTTTTAAAAAAAACTAAACAGTGTAAAATGTGAAAGCATCGGCTAAATGTTTCAGCATTTGCACATAGCGTAGGGAAACATGAAGTCTGCGCTATGGTGGGATAATTCACAAGTTCAAATCAAAGGAGGTTTAAAACAACTAGAATAGATAGTCCTCAAATTGCAACCCCAGTTGGGACCAGAATTTCCATTCCTAAGAAAGGTGGTTGTTAAGATGATGATGATGATAAAAAAGTTGAAAGGTATCTAGTCCAACCCCCTGCTCAGGCAGGAAACCCTATACCATTTCAGACAAATGGTTGTCTAGTCTCTTCTTAAAAACTTCCAGTGTTGGAGCATTCACAACTTCTGGAGGCAGGTTGTTCCACTGATTAATTGTTCAACTATCATGAAATTTCTCCTTAGTTCTAGGTTGCTTCTCTCTTTGGTTAGTTTCCATCTGTTGCTTCCATCCATTGCCTTCAGGTACTTTGGAGAATAGCTTGACTCCCTCTTCTATTTGGCAACCCCTGAGATATGGGAATACTGCTATCATGTCCCCCCTTGTCCTTCTCTTCATTAGACTAGACATTCCCAATTCCAGGAGGCATTCCTTATATGTTTCAGCCTCCAGTCCCCTGATCATCTTTGTTGCTCTTCTCTGTACTCTTTCTAGAGTCTCAACATGAAGTTGTTAAGTGAATCATGCAATCTTTAAGCAAATCTGCATTCTCCCATTGGTTTTGCTTGTTGGAAGCCAGTTGCGAAGGTCCCAAATGATGATCACATGACCCTGGGATGCTGCAACCCTCCTAAATACATGCTGGATACCAAGCAATTGAATTTTGGTTGCATGATCTTGGGAATGCTGCAACAGTCACAAAGCCTGGGTTTTAGTGTATTTTTGGAAACTCCATCAATTATTATTTTTTCCTGGATGTTAGTCATGTGGTTTTGTCCGTGTTTCTTTAAAAACACAATCTTCTTTTAAATATTGTGCACCACACAGAGCTTTTTTGAAAATCCAATAAAGAAATAAATTAGATGACATCATATTTCTGTTTAATGTCGAACTGGCCCAAATTTAGGATTTTTGGCCAGTCATATAATAATATTATGCATGTTATTCATGCAGTGGGTACATTCTAGCACTCTTTCTTCTGCCGATCACATGACCCCAAGATTCTGCAACCATCATAAGTCCATCAGTTTCTCAGGGCCTGAATTTTGATCATGTGATTGCAGGGATGCTGTGACCGTCATAAGTGTGAGGACCAGTCATCAGTCCCTTTGAAGGAATATTAGATAGAAATGTAAGAAATAATTTATTTAAATAAGTATTTATATACTTGGATTTCCTTAACTGCTTCTTTTAGCAATACAAGACAACTCCGTGTAACATTGGAAACAATCTCTAGCTATAGAGCAGGGATGGCTGAGGAATTCTGGAAATTTTCCCCAGCAATGGGGAAAAAGTCGCGATATGTTGCGTGATGTCACGTGATGTTGCGAGTTTAACATGCCTGCTATAGAGGGACAAAATGATGCCAGTAATAGCAGAATTACCTAGAGAGCTTTCTAAATTGACAAAACAGCTGCAAATGTGTGATCTAGCTTAGACTTTAAAATGCATGCAGGCATTTGCATGATTCTTACAGTCAAGTCTCCATGTTGACCTAACTTTATTAATGGCTTATTTTCTCTCCATCCACATGGCTGCTTTTGCCTCTAATAGATAGTTGGCAGCTTACCATAATCTTCTCCTAGACATTATCCTTTTTTTCTAAATGAGGAAGATGTATTCCTGCTGCTGTTGTTATGAAGAATAACTTTGGTAAAGAGCAGCAATTTTTTATATAAAATAAGAAAACCTCCTAGATTGTTTAGGCTGCCTCTAATCAAGAAGGAATACAAAGCTGCCTTCATACAAATCACTAAGATAGGGTTTACTCAACTGCTGTTGGTTGGGTTTCACAACACATGTGGGGAAACGGCAATAGATGGGCTTGTACCACATGCTAAGCTACAAACAAACAAGCCACATATTGGCTTTGATCTTTAGCCTCTTTGTTGTTTTTGGTTTGGCTTTCTGATATTGACTCTTGTCTTGTTTTCTGACTGGATAATAAATTTTGATTGTTCTTCATTTCTGATGCTCACCTGCTGACTCATTGACTGGACTCACACATCTTGCTAAGCCTTTACATAATTTGTTTGACTTGCTAGTCCTCCTCCATCGGACTCAGATTTAATCAGATTGCTGTCTAGGCTTCAGCTCTTCCTCCTGTCTCCCAAGGTTGTTTTCACATACAACATCTAAACTATGACTTGCTTTAAAAAGCAAACTTAAATAAACTATGCCTTAGTGCAATGTGTGAAGCCAGCTTTATGAAAAATGCTTCTGGTGGACCAAATACATTTCTAATAATATTTGCTGTTATTTAAAGCCACTGCAGTGCTTTCTTGATCACTTGGGAATTCTGCTACCAAACTCTTGTGGCAATCCTTGCTTTGATAGCCATTAAAAAAAAAGGCTTGTTGCACAAAAACTTTGACTTTAGCTGACTGGAAAGGAAATGTAATTTTAGAACCGAAGTTTATATTATTGAATATCAGGTTCCATGAATAAGGCTGAACATACTATCCTTTGTCTGCTAAATCCTTTCAAATGTGATTCATTGTTGTGCTATTTCATATGGCTAGCATTTTAGTTGCTAACCTTAATTCAGATGTCTAGACTAATATAGGTAGAGGCTTCTGACAAATACACTCTAGCAGTTAATCAGTAAAGATAGGCTTCAGCACTAAAAGGCCTTGTGAAATGAAAAATGGGCAGGTTTGGCTGAATATTTCATGGCTTAGGTGTTCACCTGTAAATGGCCCACCATGTTCAGAACATACACATTTGAAATTGTTCAGCTAATGGAGTCTATGATAATGAATCTAGTCACTGACTCTTTCATATCTGTTACAATATATTTCCCTTAATATGGTCAACTCAGCTGATCTCAGAAAACTGGGAGAGCCAATACTCTGATAAGAGATCACCAGGAAGATGGGGAAGAGAAAAAACTATATGGACTTGTCCCTGAAGTTACCAGTAGTTGAGGTTGAGTTGAACAAGACTTAACTGAAGTTTTTAACTGAACAGCTTCTAAACGCAATTTCTCCTAAGGCACTTGATGCTGGCTCCCCAGCAGGCTGTTGATTGTGATATTACGTAAGTCAGGAAAGATTATTTACAGAGTATATTTATGGAACCATTAACTCACACCATGATTGAGTTTCTACCACCCAAGAAGTTTATTAATGACTTCATAAAACGCACCCTGGAGTATCAACACGATGATGTGACTGATCTTCAGTTTTATATTTCATTGCTTACAACATGACTGGGCTTAATTATGGAAGCATTTTGCCATCAGTTCGAACATCACTGCAAGTTATTTCAATCAGAGAACTGAAAGTCAGCCCTTTGCTGTAAGGGTCTCCTGGCTGGTTGACATGGGGGTTATCTCATCCAGTTTCATTTCTTTCTTGTTCTTTGTCCTGCTACAGCTAATCTTGCCCCTCTCGGGCCTAAAATAGGAGTCTTCAAACTTGGCCCTTTTATGACTTGTGGACTGCAAGTCCCAGAATTCCTCAGCCAGGCACACAGTGTGGGAGTTGAAGTCCACAAGTCATAAAAGGGCCAAGTTTGAAGACCCCTGCCTTAAAGGTTTTCTTTCCTTTTAAATTCCTTCCCCAATATGGACAATTATATCCATTTATCTTGATTTGGAATAAATATAATATAGCTCCACGGGCAGTTATTGAAATATTGGTGTAAGGATGCAAGTTGAACTAAAGAACATACAGGTAGGCCTCAACTGATGACCACAAGTGGGATCAGAATTTCTGTTGTTAAGTGAGTCATGTCCAATTTTACAACTATTTTTTTTTGCCATGGTTGTGAAGCGAATCACTACAATTGTTAAATGAATCATGAAGTTGTTAAGCAAGTTCAGCTTCCTCCTGCCTCGGCTGATCAGAAGCCAGCTGGGAAGTCACCAATGGCAATCACATGACCCATGGACACCACAAGCATTGTAAATATAAGCCGGTTTTGTTTTGATTGTGGGGATGCTGTGATGGTTGTAAGTGCAGGGGCCAATTGTAGGTCACTTTTTTTTTAGTGCCATGGTAACTTTGAATGGTTGCTAAACAAATGGTTGTATGATGAGGATGACCTGTAGTAAAGGAAGTGTAATCTAACAAATTCAGCATAAATACATCAGAATGGTTATTTTTGAAAGCAGTTCTTCAAATCACAAGGATGGTATTCCATTAAGCTTTATATGCTGCCCTTTTACATTCATCTGTCTTACGCCCAGCAAAATAATAGATGTGCATAAATGTGACATCTATTCAAAAGCAAAGAAATAAGCACTCTTTTGATGTAGATGTAATGGATGCAACTTTTTATTTTCATGCAACTAAGGAAGACCTGTTACCAATACAAGAATATTAGAACTATTTTTAAAAAATAAAAGAAACCTCTTTTTATTATATTCTCAAAAGAGAATGTACTGAATTTTTTCTTGTTGCAATAATCAAATTTATCGAAATCTACTGTGTTAGGGAACATCATTAGTGAACGTCTGCAAAGTGCTATTTGGTCCCATGGTAAATAGAAAATGCTATTATTAGTTTCTTTCTGGCTTGCCATGCAAGTGACCCATGAGATGGTTTTTCCATAGTGCCTACCTTCAAGTTTACACCAGCCTCCCCAGACAGCTTTGGAATCTAATGGAAGCTGAGAGCATCTTATCCAAGACTTATAAAAATGCCTCAAACATGTTGAGAAGAGAAGCTTTTTAGTTACAGTTGCTGTAGCCAGGAAACACAGACCTAGGCCAGTCCCAAAGGTACTTTTTCAAGAGGCAACTAGACTTTCCTGTTTTTAAGGTGACCAACCGTCCTCCTTTAGGGAGGACAGTCCTCCTTTTGTGAGTTCTGTCCTACCTCAAAAAGTGTCCTCCAACATGTCCTCCTTTTCTATTTTTGAAGACTAATCTGCAGGGCCTTTTTTTTCTCAAAGAACGCTCAGAATGGCGTTCCCACACCTTTTTTGATGGTTTTTTTTTCAACATTTGCATGAGCTGTGCTACTCCTCCTATTGGCTTTCGAAAGCCAATAGGAATTGCTGCTGAGTGCACCAAAACACCCGGCTAGCAAACTTTGCAAATGTAAGTTGTCTGCAGGAACTTTGCACCACTCCCTGCTACCCAACTACACCATCTCCTAGTTAGTCCCAAAGTTACCCGGAGGAGACTGGAGTGGCGATGCCACGGTAACTTTCTCTTGATCTTCAGCCCTGCTAGGGCAATAATGGCTGCAAGCACAAGAGGCAGGGCGGCAGGGCTGCTGCAGGTGGGGGTGTGAGGGGCAGCAGTGGCCGGCTGCCCCCCATGCTGTGGGAGCTGCGGGGCCTGCTCTATAAGGGGCTGCGCAGGGTGGGCGGTGGTGCTGGCGGGGTGTGTCAACGGCGGGCTGCCCCCTCCCGGGCTGGAGCCGGCACAGCTGGTGCTTTGGGAGCCGCAGGGCCCGCTCTACACGGCGGGGCAGCCGTGCTGGCGGGGCGGTTGCGGGCAGGGGCGTGGCATGTAAGCATAATTACAATATAAAATGTTATTGTTACAAATGCTTTTTATTATGCATTTATCATATTATAGTGTATTCTGTATTATTGTTGCAATGAATAAAATGTTTCTTTTATTTACGATATTTTTTTCTTCAATTTATTTGTGTCCTCCTTTTCATTGTAAAAAAGTTGGTCACCTTACTGTTTTTCTTTTAAGATGTTTCACTTCTCATCCAAGAAGCATCTTCTGCTCTGGATCTATATTTTTATGCATTTTGGCCAATCTCGCTGGTGTTAAATGCCATCTATAAATCATTTTGTATTGGTTCTCTCTATATGCAGTTGATAATGTTAATTTGCAATTTACATTCCATAGTCTTTCCCATTCCTCTAGGTTTATATTTCTTCCCACATTTAGTGCCCACGCTAACATAGACCCCTTCACTATTTCTTTCTCTGACTCTATTTCTAATAAATATTTATAGATTTTTGATAATGATTTTCCTTCCTTACTTATTAGGATTTTATCAAGTAAGTGTGGGGTCTGGTTTATTCCATATTCTTGCCTGTCTCTATTGTATCTAGATTTAATTTGTAGATAAAACCACCAATCTATGGGAATTCTTTGTTCCTCCAGCTCTTCTCTTGTCTTAAGATTGCCTTGATTGTCCAGTAATTCTTTATATCTCCTCATCTTTTTCTTCTCTAACATATTAGGGTGAATTACTGCCTCCATCGGCGAAAACCAATTTGGGATTTTCCCATAATGCCTTTTTTATTTTTTCCCATATCCCGATCAATGCTCCTCTTATCTGATGTTGTTGAAAATATGTATGTATTTTCTTCTGTTTCCCCCACAAAAATGCATGCCAGCCCATCTGTAAGTCATGTCCTTCAATCATTAATATCCTCTCATTATCCAGATTTATCCAATCTTTAATCCATACTAACCCTGCTGCATAATAATAAGTTTCCCATTTGGGGAGTCCAAGTCCACCTCTACTCTTACTGTCCTGTAACGTTTTCATATTTATCCTGGCTTTTTTGCCCGCCCAAATAAATTTATTTATTATTTTATCTAATTCTTTAAAAAAAGTTTTCTCTAGTTTTATTGGGATTGTTTGAAATAAATACAATAATCTTGGTAATATGTTCATTTTAGTCACTGCAATCCTACCTAATAATGATAATCGGAAGTTTCCCCAGGTTTCAAGATCTTGCTTCATTTTTAGTATTAGTTTTGAATAATTGTCTTCTTTTATTGAGGAACATCTTGAAGTTATCCAAATTCCTAAATATTTAATCTTTTTTGCTATTTGTAAATCCAAATTCTCTTCCAATTTCCTTTTCTGTTTATCAGTTAAATTTTTAACTAGCATTTTAGTTTTGTCTCTATTAATTTTTAAACCTGTGACCATTCCAAATTTTTCTATTTCGCCCATAAGAATATTTCCTCTCTCTGTAGGTTCCTCAATAAAAAAAACCAGGTCATCAGCAAATGCCTGTAATTTATATTCCTCTGCTTTGACCTGTACCCCTTTTATTTCTTCATTCCGTCTAATTTGAACTAGTAATACTTCAAGAGACAAAATAAAAAGTAGAGGTGAAATTGGACATCCCTGTCTTACCCCTTTCTTTATTTCAAAACTTTTTGTGTTCTCTCCATTAATTATCACACTAGCCCTCTGTATCCTATATATTGCCTTTATTATATTACTAAATTTGTCCCCAAATTTCATATCTTCAATCTGTTGGAACATAAATTGCCAATTGAGGTTATCAAATGCTTTCTGCGCGTCTAGAAAGATCAACGCTACTTGTTTTCCTGGGTGTAATTCATAGTATTCGAGGACATTTAACACCATTCTAATGTTATTTCTAATTTGTCTTTGAGGCAAAAAGCCATTTTGGTCTGGATGTATTACGGTATATTCTGCAATATTAACTTTAATCTTTCCGCCATTATATTAGTAAAAATTTTGTAATCAGTATTTAGAAGTGAGATTGGCCTATAGTTTTTAATCTGTTTAGGGTCTGTGCCTTCTTTTGGGATAATATAGATCCAAAGTGTTGGAAATGTAGAATTAAAGAAGGAACATTCTTTCATATGTGGTGGCTGTGCCCTAAAGCAAAGAAATATTGGGAACGAATAAGAGATTGGATACAGGAGATAACGGAGATAAAAATGGATTTCAAACCAGAATTATTTTTATTGGGCATAATAAATTCAAAGGTTAAAAAACAGTTCCAATACATCATTATATACATACTGACTACGGCCCGCATAGCATATGCCCAATACTGGAAGAATGAAAACATACCCACAGAGGATATGGTTATCTATAAAATTTTGGAATGCGCAGAAATGAATAAACTCACGCTAGAATTAAAAGACAAGGAGGCAACAGAATTTTATGAAACTTGGAATAAGTGTTATATTTGGCTAGAACAGAGAAAGAAAAAGATATAAGGATTGAATGAAAATAAAATGTAAATAAGAGGTAATAGAATAGTCAGAATGTACAGCACGGTTCTGTTAAAAGAAAAGAATTTTGTTTATGTATGTATGGTTTGTTTTTGGTGTATGGTGTTTGGTGAAAAAATAAAAAATTAAAAAAAAGAGAAGCATCTTCAGCTCTGACTGGATGGTGGGGAATGAAAGGATTTATGTGCCTTGCAAACAGCTGGTCATTTGCATTCTTTTAGAGAGTCATTGAGGCCACTTGGAGCTTTATCTGTGTCCTCAGGGTCACCTGACTAGTGTGAGTGTGGAGCCTTCTTGGAACTGCTGAAAGGACTGTGTTGTAGACTGGAGATAGATGATTTCATATCCCCCCCCCTCTGTTGAGAGAGGGCTGTTTGGCCTCTTTGATCCCTCTTTCAAACCAGCGGTCCTCTCTGTTCATCTATCTCCAGTCTACAAGGCTATCTCCAGCCTCCTGAAAAAGCACCTTTGGGACAACCATGACTTGGACGACTGAGAATCTCCATAGACATTTAAGTGTAGACCAAGCCCGGGTACACTGCTGCCTGTTAAAGTGTGTTGCACAGGGAGAAAATGAACATGATTGTTCAGTGAGGAGAGAGTGTGTGTGATGTTGACCTGTTGACCCATTGGACAGCCTGGCTCTACAACAATCCTGCTGAAGGCAATCTAGAAACTATGCCGTTGCACCTGTCAGCATGGCCTGCCAGCATAGCATGAACTGGAAGGGAGGATCATATAAAACCTTACTCAAAGATCCTGTTTTCCAAGAGCTTGCCAGTAAAAGACACTTATTAGAGTTCGCATGAATCAGGCAAGGCCTCCTGGCACACCCTAGTCTTTACCAATGTTTTTCAACCTGGACAACTTGAAAATGAGTGGACTTCAACTCCCAGAATTCCTCAGCCAGAACTGGTTAAGAAACACTGCGCTCTACAGATGTGGAAGATTCCCTTATTAAAGCAAAGAAATTAAACAAATCTCTAACTATTTGGCAGAGGGAGATTTTTTCCCCCATCCCTGATGACCTTCCAGTTATAGGGAGTAGCTGATGGCATTGGGATAACATTGTAGAAACTGAGATATAGTGCAATCATCATTTATTCCCATTTTGTCCCTATTTTTCGTTTTTTTTAGCATATGCTGGAAAATATGCACTGTTTGGAAATTAATTCAGAAATCCAGGCTCTCCAAAAAAAATTCAAAATAGGAGCAAAGATAGGAATTTGTAGTATTTCTAATGCAGTTCTTTCTTTCACGAACAAAGTCTCAAAAAACGACTGATTGTGTTTTCTGTCATCAAATAAGGTATTAAGCAACAAGGCACGCATGGATAGATGTGCTGAAGTGATATACGCTATTCCTTACAAATTGTAGCCACATCCTTCATTACAATTCTGCCTCCTCCCTGAAAAGCTTTCCCATTGTGGTCTCTGTGCCAGTTTATGACAGTATTAAAATGTAGTCCTAGGACCCCTGCCTCCCCTTCCCAATACCCTACAGGTGGTCTGCAAAATCAAAATTATTTGCCAGCCAACGTTGACAAATAATACAATATTAAAATCTCATCCAACAATCATGAGAAGAGGTAGCAGCAGTGAACACATCAATTTTAATTTTTAATATGGCAAATATCAATAAATAGTCCTCATACAAACAAAAGCTCTTTGAGGATTCTCTATAATTTTTAAAAGTGGAAGGGGTCCTGAGACAAAAAAGGTTAAGTAACACCAGCTTATTCTTTTTTTTTTTAAATAATTTTTTATTGAATACAAAAAAAGAAAAGGATTAAAAACATTGAACATGGTAAATCGTCTTTGACAGACATCTCAGTCCATATTATATATTATTTACATATAACTTATCTATATACAAACTATACATGTCTACTCTATTTTTTATTTTATCTCTTTATTTGTGACCTCTATTTTTTTCCCCTCCATCTATAAAATTTGCTCCATAACAAATAAAATTCTGTGTCTTCCTGGTTTTTTAATCTTTTAGTTAACCTATCTAGTTCTGCGCAAAACATGATTTTCTTTATGAGATCTTCCTCACTCGGTATTTCCAATGTTTTCCATTTTTGAGCAAGTAGAATCCTTAACGCCGTAACCATGTGAATGATTAAATATGTGTCCTCTTTATTTACATTTTTCTCTAATATTCCTAATAGTAATGCCTCAGGTTTGTATAGAATGTTTTGGCTAGTCATTTCTATTACCCATTCCCAGACCATACGCCAATACACCTGTGCTTCTCTACATGTCCACCATATATGAAAAAAGGTACCCTTTTCTTTTTTACATTTCCAACATGTATCAGAGTATCCTTTATACATTTTGGCTAATCTGGCCACAGGAAGGTGCCATCTGTAAATCATCTTATACAAATTTTCTTTATATGATGTCGCTAATGTGATTTTATTATTTCGCTCCCATAATTGCTGCCATTGATCCATATTTATATTATATCCTAAATCTATTGCCCACTTCACCATTGTTTCTTTAACCTACTCCTCATATAGTTTATGTTCCAACAGGTGTTTATAAATATTCTTTATTTGTTTTTTATCTGGGCCTAGCATATCTTGTCTAACCCCGTATCTTGTCTATTAATACCCCATTCTTGCTTATCCTTCATATATTTAGCTTGTATCTGGAGATAAGACCACCACTCCAAGTCTATTCCTTGTTGTTTTAGCTCTTGTTTTTGTTTTAAATAACCTTCTTCTGTCAAAATGTCTTTGTATATAAAAGCCTTATATTTCCTATACAAATTGGGATATGTAACTGCCTCCAATGGCGATAGCCAAGCCAGAATCTTTGTGTAATATCAAAATTTAACTAAATTCCAGCTTTTTATTAATTCTTGCCGAACCTTATGTCTTTAAAAATATTGATGATTTCTACTTTGCCCCATCCATATATGAGCATGCCAGCCCTGCTGGAGATCATAACCCTCTAAATGTAAACATCTTTTATTTTATAAGATTATCCAGTTTCTAATCCAAGTTAGGGCCGCTGCTTAAGTAACACCAGCTTATTCAAAGAGTGGTAGTACATGGCCTATACCAGGGGTCTTCAAACTTGGCCCTTTTATGTCTTGTGGACCTCAACTTCCAGAATTCCTCAGAATTCTGGGAGTTGAGGTCCACAAGACATAAATAGGCCAAGTTTGAAGACCCCTGGCTTATACGCTGCTACCCTCCCCACTTGCATTTTTGTGGCCCTGAGTTTATGCATCTACAGTTAGCAACCATGATGCCAAATGATAACAGTTACATTGTACTGTCATGACTGTTTCAGTACTGCACTGCACTGTTGTCTGTAAGTGGAACAGTTTGCCTGCACATATTTAGCAATAACAATAGCACTTAAACTTATGTATCACCCCATAGTACTTTCCAGCCCTTTCTAAGCAGTTTACAGAGTCAGCATATTGCTCCCTACAACCTGGGCCCTCATTTTACCAACGTCGGAAGGATGGAAGGTTGAGTCAACCTCGAGCTCATCAGAAACGAACTGCAGACTGTGGGCAGAATTTGCCTGCAATACTGCATTCTAACCACTGCACCGCAAGGGCTCATTTTGTCCTTTCTCCATTCCCTCTGAAAGCCAATTCCTGTGATCAGGGTATCTCTCCTGCCAGGTAACCTTATTCCCCAAGGCTCATAGATTGTACTGTTAAAATGATGCATTTTTTTTCATAGCATGCTTCCCTCTTTTACCATAATGTTTTAAGGCTAAAAAGTTTTTTTCTACAATTTTATACTGTCCCTCAATTTTACTAAATACTAAATGTATTTTATCTGTCATATGACAGAGTAAATAATAAACTAACTCTTTGGGGTGGTTTTACATAAAGTTCAGACTCCACTGAGATTGTGTCGTTTGTGGTTCAGTGTACTGTATCATGAGAACACAGACATAGCAAGTGTCAGGGAAGCACAGAAGTCCATCCCAGAGTCCTCACAGCGTTTCTTTGCTGCATTCATTTCTTTGTAATGTGAAATAGGACCAACAAGGAAGTGTTGTAATACATCATGACTGTACCCTGCCTTTCTTGATGCGTTTCTCTCCTCTCTAATGACAGTGCTTAGAAGAATTACTACAGCTTTCTATTTGACTGCTGGGTTATTACTTCACAAGGCCACAAGTCTGTATCTCCAGTAAATTATTGAGATAATTAGTGGGGATTGCACAGGTGAACCAGCCCTCAGTTGTAAGCAGGCAGATTAGAAAGAGTGAAATATAAATGTGAACTAAATGAATATGCTCACCATTTTTTTTGGGAACATACTGAATAAATAACAATTAGCTGAGTTGATACAACTTATTAAGCCAAACACAATAAACAGCTACTCCTTAGTGTACTGTGACAATTCAGATTACTGCAAAATTCCAAACAACTACTGGAAGACAGCCAAGAGCTGTAGAATACTCTTTGCTGCCATCTTGTGGGGAATGGGTTATTTTCAGCCCAGAGAAAATCTACCATATGTACTTTGCTCGACTAATTGTGAACAGCATAAGAATTTTCTTGGCAACAAATGTAAAGGGCTGATCACAGAAAGGAGGTAGTTCCCAGGTATTTTTTGACTTCCCCAAATATTCCACAATGCTGGGATTTCCTGGCAAAATTCCCTCCAGCTCCTTTCCAAACCTGACCTTGCTTAGCTGTGGAGCCCAGAAAAGGTCAGCCAGGTGCCATAACGCAAATGCCAGAGCAATTGAAGCAGCAACTTTCTAGTCTGCCAGCCTGCAGTTTGGATTTTCACTTCTGATTACTGAGAACTTGGAAACCAAGTTTCTCTCTCCACCAAACTGCTGCCATCCTGATTCCTGGTTGTAATTTTTTAGAAGAAGGGAGGCAGCCAACTGGTTTAGCTGCTTTCATGAACAGCGTCTCTGCAGCTTCAGGCAGGGAAAGGAAGGCTGCATGTGAAACCGGCAGGAACTCTGCTGAAACCAGCCAGCTCCAGGATCCCTTGTGCTCAGATCAAACCCAGGGCAGCAGAGTGATTTCAAATTAAAGATGAAAAACAAAGCAAAACAAAACCCATTAAAGAGGGTGGGTGTCTTGGACCAAGACCTCAAAGGGAGAGAGCCAGAGAGACATAACTAAGACTGGCCCGCTGCTCTTAGGAGGAACTATTAAGTCTTTCTTCAAACATCCACCCAGCACGGAGCTATGTTGTCATTGCATCTTTATTATCTTCACTTGCAGCACATTTACGAACTAGTTTATTTTAGCATTTATTTGTTGACGGAGGATTTGGGATAAATGATTTTAACTTCTCTGCTTGGAGAAGAGAGGGCTTGGAGCTGATTTTTTTTAAAGAGTTTTAACGGAATTGCTAAACATTCAACTCTAGATAATTTCAGAGATGTCTCCCACAGAGTTCCTGGTGGCACATCACAAGCCCTATCCTTTTTCTAAGGTTTTTTCCCCCCCAAATCTCCAGGTTTGCAACCTTGGGATGATGTGGTGTCTGCTCGTCTGAATATTGGCCTGTCCAACTTAGTTTAGTTTTTCCAAATTAGCCAAAGAGGAGCGGTTGTATGATCACACTTTCTTGCTAGGAAACCTAAAATTTCTAGAAAGGATAGAAAACCGTGGCCTTCTAGGTGATTGACCTCTGAAGAGCCCTGACCAGCAGGGTCAGTAGCCAAGGATGAAGGAAAGTAAAGCCTAATTTGGATTGTGTGTTGTGCAGGGTTGTCTACAGATCAGGAATGACTTCACAAACTCATTTACATTCCTAGATTTGCAGTATATGCCAACGTTTGGAATGTCACCCTTATCTTTCTCTCAAGCTTATGAATATTTTGTGTAACAACACTCTGTCTCTCTTTTGTTTGCAAACTCAGCAGGCTGCTTGTTGGTAAAACAACACCAGACAAATGCAGTAAGGAAACTGTTCCAACCCATGAAACAGACTAAATCACATTCTAAAACAATTCCTATTTATATCAGAGGCATTAGCAGGTAAGTCATTTATGAGCTCAGTTTTTATGTGTTTATTGCCTATCTCTTTTTCTAACTGCTAACTATTTTAGATATAACAACAATGTTCCTATATTCCGCGGTGCCTTTATGAAAAAAAAACCCTACATAGTCTGACTTTTATTTTATAGCTCTAATTTGTACATACCTATTCAGAAGTAAGTCTGGTTAAGTATAGTAGCCTTACTCCTGAATAGACAATAACAAGGTAATGAAACGAAATGTATTCATCTGCAATTAACAATAGCATTTCGCAAATGACTACGGAAAAGACAATTGGTCAAATAACAGCTGCAGGACCTGTACAAGATTAAGATGATTCATTACATTATTTTTTGTAACAAAAAGGTGCCTTATGCCACTCTCACGGAATTGAATTTAAATGCAAAATGGCATGTGTATTTTTTTTTGTTGAAATCTCAAACTCTTTTATCCCACTTTTTTTTATAGATAACTTAAGGCAGGGGTCCCCAACCCCCGATCCATGGACCGGTACCGGGCTACAACATGCCGGCAATTGGTCCGCACAAACAAGCAAAGCCCCATCTGTGAGATGCAAGCAGCACACAAAACCACGCACCCTCCGGTCCGTGGAAAAATCTTACTCCATGGAATCGGTCCCTGGTGCCCAAAAGGTTGGTGACCTCTGACTTAAGGTACATACTTAATACTCCCTCCTCCTCCTATTTTCACAACAATCCTGTGAAGTGAGTTGGTCTGAGAGAGACTGGTTGGCCCAAAGTCACCGAGCTGGCTTTCATGCCTAAGGTGGCACTAGAACTCACAGACACCTGGTTTGTAGCCTGGTGCCTTAACCATTAGACCAAACTGGCATTTCTCTTTCTTTTTGAAACCCTAATTAGCAATCAATTCCCTACCCACAGTCTATCAACAATTTCAAAGCTATTGCTATGTGAAGAGGACCCTATTTCATTCCCATATCAGACCCCCAATTCTGTCTTAAGGGGCAAGGTTGAAGAAGCTTGCTTCTTTGAAGGATGGCCCCCTGGGAGGAATAATAGAAAATAGTTTGGAGAGGTACAGTGGGCAGAATCACTGAGTCTCTCTCTTGTAGCCACCTCCCCTAAATTGTTTCTTTCTCCCAATCATCATGAGATCGATTTTTTGAGGAAAGATACGAAAGATTGCACTGTAGGGATGAAAAATAAATACTAATTCTCTGCATGAAAACCTACCCTTATATACAAGTCTGGATCCTTGAGATGCTTCTCTTTATTGTGGTTCTCCCCACTCTGAGTGCTAAAATATTTATTTTGTTTGTTTATTTCTTAAATTTATATGCTGCCCATCTCATTCTCGAGCAACAATTTATCTTGAGAAAATTATGCATTTGTTGCCCCTGAGGCTGTTCCTACAGCAGATTTCTGGGCAACTTGTACAATAGAATAGAAATACAGAGTTGGAAGGGACTTTGGAGGTCTTCTAGTCCAACCCCCTGCTCAGGCAGGAAAGCCTATACCATTTCAGACAAATGGTTGTCCAATCTCTTCTTAAAAACTTCCAATGTTGGAGCATTCACAATTTCTGGAGGCAGGTTGTTCCACTGGTTAATTGTTCTCACTGTTAGGAAATTGTTCTTGAGTTCTAGATTGCTTCTCTCTTACATATTTACTAGTCCTCGACTTACAACCATTTGTTTAATGACCATTAGAAGTTATAACGACACTAAAAAATTACCAGTTCTCACACTTAGGGCCTTTGCAGCATTTTCATGGTAACCTGAGCAAAATTTGGGAGCTTGGCAACCAGCATATATTTATGATGGTTGCAGCATCCTGGGGTCCTGTGATTGTTATCTGCAACCTTCCCAGCCAAATTCCGTCAGGCAAAGTCAACGTGGGAAGCCAGATTCATTTAACAACCATCGCAAAAATGGCTGTAAAACTGGGCGTGAGTCTCTTAATAGCCATCTTGCTTCAGCCGTGTGGTGCAGTGGTTAGAATGCAGCATTGCAGGCAAACTTTGCTGACTGCCAGCAGCTCAATTCTGACTCAGCCTTCCATCCTTCCGAGAATGGTAAAATGAGGACCCAGATTGTTGGGGACAATATGCTGACTCTGTAAACCACATAGAGAGGGTTGTAAAGCATTGTGAAGCGGTATATAAGTCTAAGGGCTATTGCTGTTGCTATTGCTTAGCAATGGAAATTCTAAGTCCCAATTGTGTTGTACACAATGGTGAGATTCAAATATGTGAACAACTGGTTCTCTGTGTGGATGCTGCTTCTGGAAGTCCATTCTGGGCCTGGGCAACAAAAAATTAGCTACCGGTTCTGTTGAAGTGGTGCAAACCGGCTGAATCCCACCACTGATCGTACGTCAATGAATACTGTACATTTTCTTGTAGTACTACAGGCTTTTTATGCATGTACTGTACCCACACAAGTGGTTTGCTTCAGCACATGAAGTCGCAGGTCTATTAGGCTTAGCATGAAGTCTAAACCCAGATCATAATTCTAACTAAGATGGATCACCATAATCACCGTGCTTTGTTTTTAGTTTGCTACTTTAACTATTGTGCCTTATTTGGCCCCGATCTTATGGAGGAAGGTTAATTCAGGTTGACCTTCGCTTCCATCTTTCAGGCATGCAGAGAAATGTGGCCACTGCAACCACATTCTGTCCGCTGCTCCCAGCATGAAATGAGAGCACAGAGGAATGTGGGCAGGCATAGCATTTTCTCACAGGCACAGGAGCTCCCATCTTCATTAAGCTGCTAGGATTTCTTTAATATCCAAACCGAGGAAGTGTCAGCCAGCTGCTACAAATTACTGGCATATCTACTGACAGAAATAACTACCGGCAAACTGCTGCTCGCCGTGTTTCTTGTCTTAGATGAGTCTTTTATCCCTAGTTCCTTATAAGCGAGGTTTACTGTTTAATGCAGAAACACCCAGCAAATTGGGGTAGAGAAGGCTTTTTCTTTTGAGAAGTTGTTACTGGGGACCTAAAAGATGGCATGCTTCATATGTCATAAATTCCTTTCTATGTTCAAAAAGCAGAAGAAGGGTGACGGAGTATCGGTCACGTACACACATGCACTTGGGGCATATAGACCTCCAATTAAAAAGCTGGTGAGGAGCAAAGACCAGGGGGTGACTACTCTACTAATTCTCTCTGCTAAAGAACCATTTGTTAAATCTTGTCTCCAAGGACTATTTTTGTGATGTTATTAACTACCACTTGGCCCCTAAACAATAAATCAATAAATAACGAACCAGCAAATCCATGCTTATTATAGCTCAGATGCAGGTTTTAAAAGAGACGGAGCTAACCAGGATGTGGACAGAAGCCAGAAAGTAGGTTCAGCAATGGGATCCTGACCATTTTTCTTTTAACCCCCAGTGTTTTTTGAGATAGAGGAAGGGGCAAAATCTTCAAAGGCCCTCATATCTTCTCTTCATGGTCTGGAAAATGGTTTTTGATAAAACTTCAAATATCCCAGCGCTTTCTATTTTTTTTAAAACAAAAAACAAAAAAGACAACTCTTGGATAAGTCCAGCAATGAAACCTCAGAATAGCTGGAAAAACTGAAATAATTGCAGCCAGCTGTTTCTCCAATGCATTGCTTTGATTAGAGAACACCTTTCTGGTTTTTTAAAAGAGTCCATGTAGAATGGAGACAAAGAACTATTTAAAGCACTAATGCCACATCGGATATTAATCGGATAATGTGGTACTGTTATTCTATACTAAAGTGGATTTAGGAATAATTTTTTTTAATGAGGAACAGTTTAATATTTATTAATCAAATTTATACATCTAAATTGGCAATTCAAACACAATGATAATGAGAACTTTTTATTTATATAAGTGTATTTAACATATTTCTATGCTGATTCCCATACAAATTGATTTCAAAGTCGTTTACAACATTGAAAAATAATATTGAATGCCATCAATTCTAACTATATGGTTAGAAGGAGTCAGATACGACTTAAAGGTGTGTATCAATCAAACAAATTAGTTAACTGGCAGCCACCTCTGTTCTTCTAATTTTAATAACTAAGAACTTTCCCTTTCCCCCCGGAAAATAAAATAAAGCTGAGATTCCCAAGACACCTGACTGATGAGAAGCTATGTGCCCAATATCTATTTTTAGGTAAACAAGCATTTGGTACTTTTGCATCAACATCCAAACAATTCTATACTTGCCCAATCCATTCTTAATATCATTCCTAAGTGTTGATTTCTTGGTGTTCCCTGAATTTGTTTTTCTTCTTACACATGTTTAACTCTCTACTTTAACTACTTCTCTCAAGCTTGGCAAATACTGTATACAGGTACTCCTTGACTTGCAACAGTTTGTTTAGTGACCGTTCGAAATTACAACGGCATTGAAAAAGTGACTTATGACCATTTTTCACACTTACGACCATTGCAGCATCCCCAGGGACACGTGGTCAAAAGTCAGACGCTCAGCAACTAAGAACATAAGAAGAGCCATGCTGAATCAGGCCAAAGCCCATCGAGTCCAGCATTCTGTGTCACACAGTGGCCCACCAATTGTACATGGGGATCTTGAGCAGAAAGAGAAGGCAAAACCCTCCCTTTCCCTTGACCCCCAACAAATGGTACCCAAGGGAATCCTGCCTGCCTCAACCAACATAGAGGCGGCACATGGACATCCGTTTTAATAACCACCGATACACTTGGCATCCATGAATCTGTCTGACCCTGCCTTGAAGCTATCAAGGCTGACAGCTGTCACGACCCCTTCAGGAAGTGAATTCCATAAACCAATGACCCTCTGGGTGAAGAAATATTTCCCTTTATTTGTCCTCACTCATATTTGTGACGGTTGCAGTATCATTGGGTCATGGGATCAGCTTTTGCAGCCTTCTGACAAGGAAAGTCAACAGGGAAGCCGGATTCACTGTCACTAACTTAACAATTGCAATGATTCCCTTAACCCCAGTGGCAAGAAGGGTTGTAAAATAAGGAAAAACTCACTTAACGACTGTCTTGCTTAACAACAGAAATTTTGGGATTCATTGTGGTTGTAAGTCAAGGACTACCAGTAATTGTTTTTTTTAGTCCAGAGATCCCCAACCTTTTGGGCACTAGGGACCAGTTCCGTGAAGAGAGGTTTTTCTGCGGACCAGAGGGTGTGTGGTTTTGTGTGCTGCCTGCATCCCGTGGCATGCCACGGCCCGGTACTGGTCCATGGCCCGGGGGTTGGGAACCCCTGTTCTAGTCCATCATCAGCTTACATCATATGTCCCAAACCAGTGGGTTTCTGCTTGTTGATCATCACTTCAACAGAACTACTAGCCTTTATTTGAGCCGTAGCACATGGTAACCATCTCCATCATTTTTTTCCCCCCTCACATTTTTTTTCAGAGTCTGGCTTTCATGGCATATCACCACAAAGAAAGGCCACTGCTTTAACTACTATAATCCGTGTTGTCATGGAAATGGCTTTATCCTTCTTGATCTTGTCTGAGTTTTGCATCGCTTAGTTCTGTAGGATTAATCCCTTGACATCTCCAGCACACTGTCCATCTGTATTCATTTCTTGGGCCCAACGTAACACAACTCGGATACTTTTTGGCTTCTTTGCCATCAACTAAGAAGAAGATGATTTTCCCATTTTTATTTTCACAATAACGGTCATAAGTCACTTTTTTCCGCACCACTGTAAGTTTGAACGGCCACTAAACGAACTGCTGTAATTTGAAGACTATCTGTACTGTTTTATGTTGTAAGCCCCCTCCAGTCGCGTCCCTGTGAGATGGGTGGCATATAAATTTAATAAATAAATGATTGAGGTTGTCCAGAGGTTTGTGAAACAATTACTTACCCATCTCTGCAGAAATCATCGAACAAGACCATGTATCTCATTCTTCAATGTGGGGTGAAGTTTGCCAAAGTTAAATGTCTATGGAGATTCTCAGTCACCCAGGGTTGTCTCAACCTTTGAGTTTCCCCAAAGTTAGATTTGCAGGACAGGGTAGGTTAACGATATCCTATTACTATACACATCACACTACACTACAATCTGATTGTGAATTTTGCATGGACTTCGGTATGACGCACTACTGTACTTATTTTTTAAAACACTGTAATAATTTAAGCAGCACGAACTCCCACAAAACGATGCAGAAGCACAATGCAAGTATTCCTACGGTGTTAGGGTTTGCCCATAAAGCCCCAGTCATTACGCGGAGATCATTTTATTACGTGCAAATGAGTGCGGTAACTCTACGACTACAGTAGATACACACTAAGCGACGGAGTCGGCTGGAAAAGAGGAGTCAACTTTTAAGCATCGTGATAGGCTCGGGAACAAGGGGCAGATTTGGAAAACAAGGGAGACGCCCCTTTATAAAGAATAATACTAATAAGGAAAAAAAAAACAGCTGGGCATTGCCGGATCCGTTTCTGGGCATTTTCCCTGGTGGGCGGGGGGGGGCGAGGGAGGGAAACTTCATTCTGGACAGCACCACCGAGCGCACATGGTCCCGGAGCGCGCGCCCGCGCGCGCACACGCACCCTTGGAAGCGAGGATCCCAGCTTTCCTCGGCAGGGCGGGGCCGAGGGCAGGAGGGGGCGGAGAGTCGTCCGGGCGCCTGCGCCAGCCGTTCCTATCGCTACTCTCGGGCTCTGCTCGCTCTTGGTGGAATCGACCCGAGTGAAATGTAACAAAACAAGCGGCGTCTTTGTATTTCTTTAAAGGAGCCGCGGTCGCTCGGAGCCCCTCGCGGAGGAAGAAGAGAAAGTAGCGAAGAGGGGCAAAAGAACGGCGGCACCAGGTGGGCTGAAGGATCCGGGACCAGGCGCTGCCCGGGAAGACCCTCGGCGGGGAAAGAGAATTTAGCGAAAAAAGACGAAGAGAGCCGGCCGAGATCCGCGCAGGGGGAAAGCCAGGAGGAGAGCGGGGCAGGACGACCCAGTGGTTAACGATGGGAACCTCGCTGGAGGCGCCGGGGGAAGAGGCTGCGGGCACGAACCGCGCCAACTCCTTTCGGTGATGGCTTGAGCGAAGCGGCTGGAAAGTTGACGGAGAGCTTGCTCTATGCCTGGCCGGTCGGGTCCCTTGTCCGGAGCAGCCTGCGGTGGACGTCGGGTTTCCAGTCTCGATCCTTTCTCTCCCCCCCCCTCTTCCCGGTGTAAATTGCCCTTCCTTTTGCGCGCAACTGGGCGACCCGATCGCCATGTCGAAAGTGATCCAGAAGAAAAACCATTGGTCGGCCAAAGTGCACCAAGCCACGGCGAGCCGCAATGCTCAGGGCCAGCTCGGGGTCACCATCCTCGGCGGAGCGGAGTACGGAGAGTTTCCATACGTCGGGGCGGCCGAGGTCGACGGGGAGGCGACGCTGCCCGGCGACAACGGCGAGGGCAAACTTGGCGAAGGGGAGCTACTCTTGGAGGTGCAGGGAGTCCGGGTCTCGGGGTTGCCCCGCTACGACGTGCTGGAAGTTATCCGGAGCTGCAAGGAGCCCATTGTTTTCAAAGCCGTCAGACAAGGTGAGAGCGAGAGCGAGAGGCGGGCCGCTTGGCAGGACTTGGTGCGGACTTCGAGACGGGGCGGGGGGCGCTGCGCTGCAAGGAGCCTTTGCCTTCATTGTTTTCTGCCCTCTGGGAAGGGGGCGAGGGTCTGTGAGGGAGGGTTGCCGGTCCTGAAGCTTTTTGGAGGTGAAGTTGTGAGATTTCCCGCCCCGCACACACACACATACCTTTTTCCTGCATCGGCTGCAGAGACCTGCCTGAATGGGTGTTTTTCTGGCCGTCATACACGCACGACAGCAACGCTCAGACGGCCTTCTGCCTTTCGTGGATTCATCTTCTATGAAATATCTGATTGGTGGTTCCTATTAAAATGAAAGCATTCCAGACGTGTTTTCCTCGGCCATCCCGTGGGTGCCTGGGACTTAGGAACTCGCTCTTCCTAGACTTTAAACCCTGGCTCTTTAGGTAAAATGGCATTCTGCCAAGGCATCAATCAAGCAAAGGAGGACTTTCATTGGTTTGCTGCGTCTGCAGGGATCTAAGTTCCTGGGAAGGGAGGGGATTTAGCTGCACTTGTTTGTGGGGTTCTGACTGGTCGACCTGATGGCCTCCTAAAGTGACTGGCTTTATTGTATGGTTCTGACAAGATTGTTAGGGCTGATTCCTGAACGGGTGTAATTGCTTCAGACCAAGCGTGTTGGACTTGGAGCGAGCATAATTTGCATGTGTTTCAATTTTTAACCTTTGTACTTTGAAGTATGAGCTATGGTTTCACTTTAGCAGTCCCTCCTGTAATGTAAATGGCTGAAATCCCAGACCTGACAAAGCAGTAATCAAAAAGCTAGCTTAGTTCTCCCGAGATTGACATCTTTCTGCACCATGGAGCTATAGATCCCCATTGGGCTCATAAAGAATGGTGGCAAGACTTTAAAAAAAAACAACAAAAAAAACTTCTGAGAGTCAGACAAGTTTAATTCCTACTTGGCTGCAACTTGGGTAGCTTTCTTATATCTTTTGAAGGAGTAACAACATTTTTTTGGTACCCTTAAAATTCTAGATGTATTATTGCATAGCTTTTTTGGAGTGCATGTCATGGAATGCATGTTAAGGATTAGTAAGTGGGTTTATCCCTGTCCAATTCTTGGAAAATTTGCAGCGTCTTTCTTAGAAAAAGCTGAGTTTTCTCTTACTGGGCAATTTTTGTCCCTTGGCTTGGATGCAAAAGGTTCTTGGTCTTCCATCTGTCACTTTGGCAAAGCAAAGTTGGAAAGATGTGCTTTGTCTCAGGTCCCTTTACAGTGTAGCTGGACCTGACAGATGAAAGGATGTGGTGAAATGTGCTTTAAAAAAGAGAGAGAGAGAAGGGTAGCTTCTTGAAGAAAATTATTAGGTAATGTTGGGTGTGCATGAGTTTCAGATGCTTATCAGATTCCAGCTGGGGCTTTATCTTCTAAACTCACAGACAGCCAAGCAAGGAATAGAAAAGTTTAATTTGTCTGAGTGACTTCTGAGTCATTTAGCTTTTTTTCTTAGGTTCCAAAATAATGCAGATTTTTTACCTTTTTCTTTTTCCAGCAATTTCTGTACGTTCTGTTTCTGAGCATTTGAAGGTAAATGAATTGGTTTGTTTTTTTTCCTTCTGGACTGTAAAGTTGCATGGGGCAGAGCCACCTTCAAATAACATTTATTGTTGTCCTCTTCCTTTTGTTTTTAATGCAGCCAGCAGGGAATCCCTTTTTCCCTCCCCCTTATCTTGACATTATTAAAGGAGCTGAATAAACCTACAGAGTAGAAGGAGAAAGGACCAGAATGTACCAATATATTTTGTTTGGATGCTGGACTTCAGTTGAGAGCAATGCATTCACCTGAGAAGCCAGCATCATTGTTTCTGACTTTTTTTCCTTTCCCTCTTCTTGTGGGCCTACATTTCTCTCTCATACACCCAGATGTTTCTACTCTTGGACTTAAAGTTTTACAAATAGCTTTAGACCAGGGGTAGGCAACCTTGGCTCTTTTATGACTTGTGGACTTCAACTCCCAGAATTCCTGAGCCAGAATGGCTCAGCTTAGAAATCTCTCCCTTTCCCCTCAGCATGGCTGGCTCAGGAATTCTGGGAGTTGAAGTCCACGAGTCATAAAAGAGGCAAGGTTGCCTACCCCTGCCTTAGACTTATGACCACAATTGAGCCCAAAGTTTCTGTTGTTAAGTAAGGACATTTGTTAAATGAGTTTTGCCTCATTTTATGACCTTTCTTGGATCACTACAGCTTCTAAGTTAGTAACCCGGCTGTTAGTTGAATCTGGTTTCCCCATTGGCTTTGTGATCACGTGACCTTGAGACTCTGCAACTGTCATAAATATGAACCAGTTGCCAAACATTTGAATTGAATTGAACCTGATCCTGGGGATGCTGCAAAGGTCGTAACTGTGAAGAACAGTCACAAGTCACTTTTTTTCAGTGCTGTTGTAACTTTGAATGGTTACTAAACAAACTGTTGTAAGTTGAGGACTACCTGTGCTTCAACATCCCCTTGGTCTGTAAGTGACACGGGGAGTCAGATGTTCTTGCCCAGCATGTATTCAATGGCAATGTTTTCTTCAGTTTACTAAATGGGGAATTTCCAGGCTGGGTGGCAACCTCTGTCAAAGAGCCAGACAAATATATTTCACTTGATTGGATTTGGAGGAATTTCTGGCGAGAAAGAGAAAAGCTCCTCCTATGGCGAAGTATCCCTTTGAATTGGAACATTTTGATTCCTCTGCTGGAGGATGACTAGGTCTGTGTATGTGAGTTTTTTTTCCCAGTGGAAGCATGTGATTGCCAGCTGCTTCCTTACTTTGTGTCAAAAGGATGGCATAGACTTTGCATGGAGAATGGATTATTTCCCCTCCCTTTCTCCCTCCTCCCCACACACCAGACTGTTGCCTGCCAGGAAGGGGTTATTTTCAGCTTTGCTGAAATCCCAAACATTCCTTCAAATAAGAAACTCCCCTGGCAACAGGATGCCTCTGGATCGCTAGCTCCTAGTCTGTGCAAAAATACATTTTCATATTTTCTGCCTTGGGTTGTTTAGATGTCGTGGGGGGGGGGGGAGAAACGGACCCTCAACAGTAAATAGGAACTCTTGATTAAGAAAGCTGGACAACCTGTGGCTCTTCAACTGGATTATACCAACCAATGTCTCTCACTGTTGGCCATCTTGATTGGGGTTGTTAGGAGATAATAGTTCATCAGGAGCAGCAGGGCTGTAGGTTCTTGCCCTTGAAGCAAATTGAGTCTTTGTTTTTCCACCAGAATGATAGCAAGAGACTTAGCCACCTTGATAAAAGAGAATTGTTTGTTCCTGAAGGGATACTTGAGGAGTTGGGAACCATACTTGAGCATCTAGTGCAGGGGTGTCAAACTCGCCGCGTCACATGACGTTTTACGACGTATCGTGACTTTTTTCCCATTGCGGAGCTGGGGTGGGCATGGTTTCAGCATGACACATCCGGCCCGCGGGCCGGCAGTTTGACACCCCTGATCCAGCAAGCTACCGGTACTTATCTGACATGTGGATTTATCCATGTTTAAGTATACATTTATATATTTTTTATTAAATATTTTTATTATAATAGTAAAATCTAATCCAAACTAAACTTAAGGAAAAGAAGAATAAAAAAGAAGTAAAATGCACAAGAAAAAAAGAAAGAGAGAGAAGAAAATAAAAGACACATTCTGGTGTGAGAGAAGTTCTCTTAGGATGGTTCAAAAGCTCGGAAGACTAAACCCAGATTGGATCCTGCGACATTATCCTGGGACATGTGTATTTTCTTTCATTTGTGAAAAAGAAAAGTAATAAAAACAGAGAAAAGAAATATATAAAGAAGTGGCTTCCCACAAGTATAAACAAATTTAGGGACTTTTTGCCCCCCCTTAAGATTATAAATATGTATCTCTTCATCCCATGTCCTATCTATAAACAACTCCATAAAACATTATCTTTTCAATCTGATGACAACAGAAAGTCCATAAAGGGTAGTCAAAAGTAACAATGCATCTTGTTTTAACCTTGATCAAATGAACCACTTTGTATTCCTTCCTTTTACTTCTAACAATCTTAATCTTTAGTTCATTCAAATATTGTCATAAGACTAGATTTTCCTGTTTTTTCTTTGTTTCATTGCACAGGCTTTAACAAGCATCTTCTGCTTGTTAAATAGGAAAAAAAATATCCAAGTCACTCTCTTGGTTTGTCATTTATATTTCCCTTTTAAATGTTAACATCCTTTTCTAAATCATTCTTTTGGACTGTCAGCTGTACATCCACTTTCAATACTATCTCTATCTTATCATCTATTTTTTTTTCTACCTTTTGTCATTTCTTCAATAAAGTCTTTTGGACATGGTCTAATCATAGAAGCAGGCACTGATATTTTCTGAGTCTGTTCTTCAAATACTTCAATATTTTTAATGTTATAATTTTTATAAAATTTAATAAACTTGTAAAAAGGTTAGTCTCCTCTATAATGATCAGTTTTGAAATAATTAAATTGCTTATCTTTGTTTTGTCTTGTAGAAACCAAAACAGAATTGATTTCCCAAGAGAAGTTTAAGTTTCTAAGTTTAATCAAATTTATATGCCGCCCTTCTCCTAAGACCCAGGGCGGCTCACAACAACAATACAATAAAAAATTTAAAAATTAATTGCATTCACACCACATACAAACACAATCAGCTGACAGTCGCTGATGGAGGGACACTCCTAGGGCCCAGGGGCAGAGCACAGCTCATACGCCCCAAGCCTGTCGGCATAGATGCGTCTTCAGCAGTTTCCGGAAAGCTAGGAGGGAGGGAGCAGTACGAACCTCTGAGGGAAGCTGGTTCTAGAGGGCTGGGACAGCAACGGAGAAGGCCCTTGCCCTAACAGACGGGACTCGTAGGAGGCCAACCCTATGCGCCCTAACCGGTCGCTGGGATTCATGAGGCAGAAGACGGTCCCGCAAGTATCCTGGTCCATTGCCATAAAGGGCTTTATAGGTCATAACCAACACTTTGAATTGTGTTCGGAGACCAATAGGTAGCCAGTGCAGCTCGCGGAGAGCTGGAGTGATATGAGCATGTTTGTTTTTTATAATTAATTCCAAAATCTTATTGTAAAAGTTTCAGTATTTCAATTATATGTGGACTTTTACTCCATTTATAACTTTCTAAGATCAAAATCTGATTTAGCTGTTTATTTCAGATTCTTTAATTTGTTAAGCATATAAATATTTTTTTCATTCAGGATTGAAGGCAGACTCACCTGGCATTGTCAAACATGGCATTCTAAAGGTCTCTCATAGCTTAGAAGTAATTAATGAGCAATTTCCAAAAGTAATTAGAAAGCAAGATTTGTGAACTTAGTATCCTTTAAAAATCTCCACCATAGTTGCAAGCAAGACAGTTAATTCTGTTTTCTCCAGCACTCAGTCTGTGCAAAGCTGAGTGTCCCTGTGAGGAACAGTTGTCTGGACCACATGTGGGCAAATCTCTTGTCCCCTCCTTATCCTGGGAGATTCCAAGGAGACAATCTACTCAAATTGTTGGCTTTTGGAGAGTCACCTTGCATTTGCAATACTACTCCTGGAACAGCAATTTTATCCATATGGGTATGAGAAACATGGTTTGACTTGTACTTATAGTCATTTGGATAATACATTGCAAACTGCTGCAACTGTATTAATTAAAAAGTGCATCTCTAGCACAGAATCCTAATGTATCAAAGTTTTAGAGATTACCTGAAAAAAACCCAATCAATCTTTGGGCTAGACTTCCGCATCCTGATGACCTAGGTCAGGGGTAGGCAACCTCGGCTCTTTTATGACTCATGGACTTCACCTCCCAGAATTCCTGAGTCAGCTATGCTATGCTGACTCAGGAATTCTGGGAGGTGAAGTCCATGAGTCATAAAAGAGCCGAGGTTGCCTACCCCTGACCTAGGCAGTTATTTGATTGAATGGAACTCTCAAATTTCTAGCTAGTGTAGGATTTTGTTTGTTTCCTTGTTTGCTTGTTTTTATCACAGCAGATGAAAACCGAGAAGTTGGAGTTTCAGTCCAGCTGAAAGTTCATGATAGCAAGGGTTCCACCTGTAAATTGGAGAGGTTTTTTGTGTGAATGTGAATACATTTTGTCAGGCATTTTAAAATAATAATAATAATATGCAAAGTGTACTTTTGGAAGGCTTGTGCAGTTTTAATTGTAATTTTGAGAGTCACTATTGGTTAAATCCTTGCCATATATAGTATTAAAAGAATGTCTGGGTTTTGTTTTTCCCCCACATAGTTTTTAGATGGAGTTTGTAACTAGAGGATTCATGTGTGCATTGAAGAATACGAACTGCATTACAGTAGCTGCAGTCGAACTCTGCACACATTTTGCTACATTTTAATGACTTGCTGCTCATTATGGCTTAGAGGTTAATGCAACTGCAATGTTTTTCTAACATTTTTTGTGGGGTTCACCCAAATGCATTGAACCACAAGTCAACAAATCAAACTTAGTAGTAGTAGTAGCAGAAAAGCAGAAAGTTTGTTCAAAACCACATTTTAGCCTGGCTTGAAATAATTGAAAAGTGTCCTTACGGTTTATTTGGTTTGATGATTTTCAAACTATTGGAGTTTTTTTAAAATCACTTCACATATTTGTACTACATGTTTTATGACTTCATGTGTGAATGTACTTGACTGTCGTTCGGTAAACCTTAGTTAAACAAATAAGGACTTAGCAAAGTGTGGCTGTTCTTTTCCCAATCAGTATCCATTGTTGTCCTAATGGTGAGAACAATCTACCAGTGTAATTAATGGCTTGCCTTAGAAGTTGTGGGTGCTCCATCACTGGACGCTTTTAAGAAGAGACTGGACAGACATTTGTCTGAAATGGTATAGGGTCTGCTGCTTGAGTAAGGGGTTGGAATAGATGACCTCCAAGGTTCCTTCCAACTCTGTTATTCTGTTTCTATGTTTCACTTCAACTAGTGCAGTGTGACATAGTGTCAGAATTTAAAGTTCAGAAGGATGCTACACCGGTAGTGATTACCCCAAATTTGGATTGCAAAAACCAAGAGAACCATAGCTGGAAGCAAAGAGACCTAGGAAAATCTCCTTGCTGATATCTAGTGGTCATCTGAGTTTTTGCAGCTCAGATTGAACAGCCATTGCTATAGCTTGGAGGTCCAATTCATTTACTTGTGATTTGATTGCAGATCTCTTTCTTGTTTCAACATTATCCTGGAATTTGTAGACATTTAGCTCTGGAATCTGCCTCGGCTGATGTAAATGATTTATGTATGGCAATGCAAAACTATTTGTAAGTTATGGCAGCAGCTAAAGTGATTAGAAAATGTAGAGGCTTATTTTGAAAGCACTTTTCTGCTTCTTATCTTCAGTCTTATGTCAATATATTGAAATGAGAGGCAGAACTGATTTCCCTGAGAGGCCAGGGGTTCATTGTAATTAGGGAAGAGTGAAATGCCATAACCACAATCTATACTCAGCCTTTAATTGTGACATCATGTATGAGTTTCTGTGAGTTGGGAATATAAATTTAACAAATTATTATTATTATTTATCATTACTACTGTTATGATTATGTTGGGAATGGTGGCGGTGAACATAAGAGTAATTTTTTCTGTTTTCAAGATACCGAGACAGGAAGTAAGAGAGGCCACACTAATTTTAGTTCTTTCAATGATCCTAACTTTTTTATTTATCCTTGGTGGGTAGAGATTGAGGTAGACTGGCTGATCAGGTTAAGGCTTTTTTTTTAAAATAAAGCATTCAGAAGCAAAACTAAACAAGGAAGTCTCATCTTGCCACTCATTGGAAAGATGCTTGAGATATCATCAAAATGAAGGGAAGCCAGCAAGGTGACATGCTATAATGTACTACTGCTAATGCCAGTTCTGGCTTAGTGTGCCAATGTACTTACTGCCAAAATGCACTGAAAAGTCAGGCTAAGACCTCATTGAGAAATGTGAAGATTTTCTTTCGTAGGAGTCTCATTAAACAAGGGAGCGTTTTAAAAAAGTGAAACTGGGTTAATATTAGCTTAGAGTTAGATAGGTCTTGCAAAGCAATCATGCCAAATTCTCTAATGTTTTGCCCCACTGTAACTTCATATAGCCCACTTTACACTGTGTCACGGGATCTTTTATTTCTTTTCAGTAGTTTTTCTGGAATGACTGAAGAAGATTGCAGTGGCAGGGGCAAAAGAGAAAAAGCCATTCAAGGCCACCAAAAAGATCTTTAATTCTGGTTCATACCCAAGGTGCAATATGTAACCTTAATGAGATATCAGGATCTGGCATTGGACATATCTAAATCTCAACTTGTTTAAAATCAACAATGGTATCTGAACTTGATTAGGAATATCTTTATGTGAGAGGAGCCATCGCTGTATCTAACTTGATCAGCAAGAACTCCATTCAAGCATCATGATGATAGTATCCTAATGCCGTTTTATCTAGCCCAAGGTTGTAGAAGAAAATAGATTTTAAGAGCAGTATCTTTTCTCATAGTGCATAGGCACATTTCATTTTTTTCCCCAATCCACTGGTTCAACAGGATTTTATGGGTTTATGATCCGGTGCAAAAACTTGTGAAACTTGTTTAAGCAGTGGCAAACATGGGAAGAATTTTCGTATCATTGAGCAGTGATTCTCTCTTCCAAATTGCTCAAATAACTGTTTACAGCCAGGTCTGTTGGACTTCAACTTCTTTGTTTGTTTATTTTTCACATTTTTGAATGGCCCATTTCCCTCAGAGAGGGAGGAATTATGAGACTTGAAAAGCACGAAGTTGGGTGAATCACACTACAATCATACTGACTAAAGACATACATGGAGAGAAATGATAGAGCAAGAAGTAAATCCATCAAGAAGGCCAGTAAATCATTGGGTGCTTTTTGCCTTGATTTCCCCTTTTAATGTTTTGAGGCATATCTTGAACTATAAGGTCAGTTGTCAGATACTGAGCAGTGTGGAGCAGCAATAAATGATTGGAAGATAAGATATTTCATGCTACCATCACCTATCTTATATTGTCCAAGTTATCCTGCCATCTTTTAACTCAATGCAAGAGTCTGTCCCATCAACTCATTGTTGAAATAAGATGCAGTTGTTAGTCCAAGACCTGTATTGACTTAACAGTTGATATGTGGTTATATTCCAACAATTTGGTGGTTTACCATTCTTCTTCTGATGGTAGCTTATTGCCAGGAAAACCTAATTTTCCACTGCCCTGCTTCAATTTTTGCACTAAATACTCTAAAACATGCTGGAATTCTGTTTCATCTATAAGCATAATGAAATAAATGCCCATTTTCATATTTTTGAAAGGCTGGTATGAAGATTGCATTGGCTCTCACTTAAATTGGTTTTTCCCTGTAAGAATAGATTTTTACAAATTGGTGAAATGCTTTGAATTCCAGTAGGCAGAATAGTTGTCAATAACCTCATTCTTCTCCTTTGTTTGCAACAGGGAAGTTGATCTGAAACTTTCCAAAATCTGTCCTGAAACTGACTCAAGACAAAAAAAATAAAATAAAAAAATCTTAGAACATGTGAACAAAAAGTCAAACTTGTTTGTTCAGATTTGACTAGTTATTCTTCAACTTGTATTTGAATTTTAAGATCAGTCTCGAATGATAGGTTGGTGGTGGCTGAATATTATGAAATTAAGGAGGGGGTCTCTGAGTCAGTTTTTCAGTGGAAGAGAATCTGGTTTTTATAAAACTCATCTAGTCTTACATTCCAGGCTGAGGAGAAAAAAAACAGTTGAAGTGCAAATCTTCCCATACACAATTCCTGTTTGATTCCAGTGGGGACACTGTAGTCTGTATTCCAATGCCATAATTTAAATGAATTAATTCTCCAAGTAGTATAGCCACAGTATTCAAAACCTGTAGTGAGTTTTCATGCTAAGCCTTTTTTTTTAAATCTGTAAGTATATCTAATTACATAGCCAAATGTGCTTAATTTAGTCTTTTGCAAGCTTTCAAACTGCATCATAAAAAAAAGAACAAGCTATTATTGTGCTGTTATCATTTGCCTTGCAGTTTACTTCTTTCTATTTTGCATCTGGCCATTCCCAGTTCAAGTCTGTGGTTTTAGGGTCAGGGGGTTAAGTTTTACCATGAAGGTCAAAGGTGGAAAGTTAAAAACAATGGCTAAATTAACAGCTGCCCATTTACATGCTGTTGTTTGTTATGCTCTAATAAAATTGTAAGTGATTCTTAGATTTTTGAGTTTATTTTCCTGGTTCGAGATCACTTTCAGTCAAATTGTGCAGCAGCATATTCTTAACCCAGTGTCTAGTAAGAGTAGACCCTCTGCACTTTGGTTTAGGGCTGTCCACTTATATTTTGTCTCTTTTCTTTCAATATTAATTGCAATGGAGCTGGAGAATAATATGGGATTAATACTTTTTTAATAATGCAGTTACCAGGATCTAAGCAATGTGCTCTTTTTCTAAAGCTTTTTCCGGTTCTGTTAAGCAGCTACATTAATGTCTACAGAGCAGAATTGCTGTAATGTATGAAGACAACTGAATAAGGATCTTGATAATGAAATACTAGAATTCTGGAATACCTGAATTTTTTTCTTTAGAATTGCCCTGATTTGAATTTGGGAGTGGGTGAGGTGGAGTGGAGGTGGGATGTGGCGGGGAACCATCTATCACTGAAACATACTTGTACCTTAAAAATCTGACTTCACCTCTCATACCAGCTTTTTGTTTCAGCTGTTGCATTTTCCATTCCTCTCTGTGAATTCATCTGTCTAAAGTTACTACTCATAAAGATTTGTTTATCCGAGTGATGTAGTTAAAATATTTTTGAGGATCGCTAAAAGGAAAGGGAACACATGCAGTGAGTTAATGAAGGGAGACAGTGGTCCTGTTTTTCTGCTTGCCATCATATATATTGATCTGACAACATTAATTTGAGCCTGACCTGACTTTTCAAAACAGAGAGAGGGAATGGTGCATTTCTTTGCAGGGCTGGCATGAATTAACCCAAGTCAGCTGTGGAATGCTAGGCTCAATTACATTTACCAGTGTGAATGAAACAACCTCTTTAATTCTGACATCTTTCCCCCTGAGGATGTCTGAGAGGGATGTGGTGGCTTCAATAGTCTGTATTTCCCCCCCCTTCTTTGCATCTCCTCCCTGGAAAACACTCCAGGGGTTTGGATAAGTAAGAGGAGGAGGAGCGAGACGTAATTATCAGCGCCTCGGTGAATTTTTATACAAGTTCAACAGCCTTATGTATACAGAGAAGTGATATGTCAACCTTGTTAATAAATAACTTTGGTAAATAGTTATAGGGTGGAAAAGGTAACTGGATAAGGATATAGGACATCAAAGGGTGGAGATATGTGCACCATGTCTTATATTTGAGAAACCCATTCTACTTGAATTTCAATAAGTTTTTTTCCCTCAGTTTTATTTGTTCTGGGCATGAAATGTGGAAGTTTCTCTGGTCATGGATACAATATTATTATTTATAAAATCAAGTATGACATGATACACCCAAAATTTCAGGAGATGCTCTTTCTTGAAAGTTGTCAGGTAGCCCCCCTTTTAAAAAACTGCTTCTCTGATTTGCATTATTATAGTGTGTATATACCGTGCTGTACTTCAAAGAAGCATAATGCGCAAAACCTGGAAGTCTGAATAGATGTATCTAATGGAAGAGGCTGTGCTGCATATTTTAGGTCTGTGACTATGTGTACCCGTGTTTCCCCTAAAGCAAGACAGGGTCACACTTTCTTTTTATCCCCAAAAGCCCCACTATGTCTTACTTTCGGGGTGCGACTTATATTGATTGGAAAACAATTGTCAGTTTTATTTTAAGTATTTTAAGTATATTAAGTATTTTAAGTATTTTAAGTATTTAAGTATTTTAAGCAGGAGGCGGAAGTGGGCAGGAGTAATATGTCTTACTTTCGTGGTACGGCTTATATTAGCCGACCCCCTGAAAACCCCGATACGTCTTACAATCGGGGGTGTCTTACTATCGGGGAAACACGGTATTAACTTGCTGATTAGCATTTTATTTTAGCCCACCAACTGTTCTTTTTTCCTTTTAACCAATTAAATAAAAGTTTGGAAATCAATCCTGCAGATTTAATGTTTCGAGGTATTCATTTTGGGGGGGGGCTACTGAATCATTCTTATTGTTGTTTTATAGTTTCCTATTTCATAGTTTAAAATTGTTTACGTTGTTGAGTGCTTTTTACCTGAAGTTCTTATTTTGGCTTGGCTGACGGGAAGACTTTGCTAACTCTGCTTATTGCCAGGAGTTTGATCCTGACCGGCTCAAGGCTGACTCAGCCTTCCATCCTTCTGAGTTGGTAAAATGAAGACCCAAATCTAAGTGCTATTGCTATTGCTAAGTAGAAAACCAAGGCATGAGTGTATTTAGAGCCATGGTGGCGCAGTGGTTAGAATGTACCGTAGTATTGAAGGCTAATTTTGCTGACTGCCAGGACCAGTTCAAGGGTGACTCAGGCTTTCATCCTTCTGAAGTCGGTAAAATGAGGACCCAGATTATTAGGGGCAATATGCTGACTTTGTAAACTGCTTAGAGACGGTTATAAAGCACTGTGAAGCAGTATATAAGCCTAAGTACTCTTGCTATCTTTAAATAATAATAATAAAATCAAGGTAGCATGGTAAAGATACAATTTATATAGCCTGCCCTACTTGCTTATTTAATTCATTTTTATACTGCTTTCTTATATCTAAGTCTTTTTAGGTTAGTATGTATAGTACTGTGTTTAAATAAATAAACCAATCAGTATAAATAAATAAAACAACATTAGAGCAATGATGTTACTAGATAACTTTGATTAGTAGTTCCAGGCATGGCTAATATGGAAAAAGTGAATGATTGGTAATATAGGACATCAAGTGTGGAAATTAATATATTAATTACACTAGGTTTCTCCAAGCATGGTCATTGCTGGGAAGTAAGACAGGTGTTTGCACATCTGTAGGGCCACCTCTTGGAACAGGCTAATTCTTGTCTACTCCTTAAAATTATTGCTTTTTTTCTCTTGTAAGATTCCTATTACCTTTTCGCGTGTCATAATTGCTAGTAGCAAAAATTTATAACACATAATATTGATTTTTTTATAATTTTATAGTATGAGACTCTTAATGGGTTGTGTTTTCTTCAATATGGTTAGGTCATTCGGTTATATTATGAACTAATACCTCCAAATGTAAATTTTTGAAGTTCAGTGACCACCGAGCAATTACCCTTCCATTACAAGTAACATTAAGTACAAGCACTACTTCAAAATTAATGACCAAAAAAACACCCCCCTAAATTATTTAAGATCCTCATCTTAAATAATTTAGCTAGATTTTGGTGGTTGTGTTCTTATTTTTAAAACGAGGATGAACTGTGTCATCCTATATATGCTTTTACCCTTCCACCCAAATATTAACATTTAGCTGTTCTAGCAGTAAGCTCTGTGTCTTCCACTGCTATGTATGTAAAAAAAATAGGGCTGAGGCCATAAGGCATGCTTCAAAATAAACTTTGCTTATACTAGCTTAAAATCATGCTATCAAACATTGATAACAAAATACCCTATTTCCTTCCTTCCTTCCTTCCTTCCTTCCTTCCTTCCTTCCTTCCTTCCTTCCTTCCTTCCTTCCTTCCTTCCTTCCTTCCTTCCTTCCTTCCTTCCCTTCCTTCCCTCCCTCCCTCCTCCCTCCCTCCCTCCCTCCCTCCCTTAGAAATGGGAGCCAGAGTTGTCTGGAAGGCAAGCTATTCTCATTCCTTTCTTAACCCCCATCCACACCCCTATCCACAGGGTAAAGCCCAAATTGTACCTCTAAAATTTGGCCATTTTACCAAAACACCATCTTCTTCTTTAGATCCATGAATTACCCTCAGAATGTTGGTCTAGACCAGTGGTAGCAAACCTATGGCACACGTGCCAGAGGCGGCACTCAGAGCCCTCTCTATGGGCACAGATGCCATTGCCCCAGTCTCACCTCCCCCCATGACCCCCTCACTAGCAGCCCCCCTGGAGGAGAGTCATCCCCCGAATGTGGCCCACGCAGAGCAGCGCAGCCAAGGACATAGCAGCCAGGCAGCGTAGACAAGATTCTGCCCTCACGCCCCATCGCGCAGTTGATGCTGTGGGGCGCGGGCAGAGGGCATGGCCACCATGGCGCTGCTGGGCTGCCTGGGCGATCTGCGGTGGGCCCTAGAAGCAGTGAGTGGCCCTGCAGGCAGACGGGGTGGGGACTAGGTGGAGGCGGAGCGGCGGGGGGGCAAGGTGTGGAGCAGGGGTGGGGCCAGCTTTTGGGCCCTCGGTCTCTAAAAGGTTCGCCATCACTGGTCTAGACCAATATGGAGGAGGTTGGGGGGGAGGGTTGGGAGTGGAGGAGAATGGAACAGTCTGGTTTATCTTCACCATGGTCCATTTTACACATCTCTAATGATAACCCTCAACTCAAGAATTTGTCTATCTCCGTAGTCCATTTCATACAGGAATAATGCCTTTTTAAACTCCTCCTCTTTCTTTAATTATTTTAGTTAAATTAATTAGCTACCCAGGGTTGCTTTGAATAGTGAGATGGGTGACATCTAAATGTAATACATAAATACATTTTAATTGGCTTATTTCAAGTCAAATCTCTTTCTCTTTAATTACACTGACAACCTTTCCAAATACATTTAGCCTCTGCTTACATGGATCAAGTTTGATTAAAACCCACAAAGATTTAGATGAGACATGTGCATGTATCACAGAGTTAAACTCACAAGGATAGTAAGGTCTTGCCTTCAATTTCATGATCAACCAGTCACTCCAAATGTTCACAATATTGATCCATTCTATCACTTATCTGCAAATAGTTCAATTCTTAGTAAAAATCTACAACATGAAGCCATGGGCCAACAACAATCCTGAAAATAGAACCAGAATTGAAGACTTATAGCAGGGGTCTTCAAACCCAGCCCTTTTATGACTTGTGGACTTCAGCTCCCAGAATTTCTCAGCAAGGCAAGTCTACAAGTCATAAAAGGCCAAGTTTGAAGAGCCCTGACTTATAGCAATAATAGCAATAGCACTTAGACTTATATACTGCTTCACAGTTGTTTACAGCACTTTAAAAGTCAGAGGTGTCAAACTGGTGGCCCGTGGGCTGAATGCGTCACGTGTGGGCCACGCCCACCTCGGCTTCGCAAAGGCAAAAAACGTCACAATATGTCACGTGATGTGATCGAGTTTGACACCTGTGCTCTAAGTGGTTTATAGAGTTAGCATATTGCCCCCAACTATCTCGATCCTCATTTTACCAACCTCAGAAGGATGGAAGGCCAGGAGTGAACTTCTGGTTTATTGTAAAACTTGTGATAAGAATATGGCCTCTGCCTTCCAAATTGTCACTGTTCTCCCATTCAAATCATTATTCAAACTTCCAGTAGACTCATGCATATTTAATATCCAAGTGTAAATGAGGAATGCTATCCTTTTGGCTGGCAACAGTTATCTACTGTACTTTATTTTTAGACCTGAATCAATACTCTTTTAATCGGGAATCTGGATTTTTAGATGCTGTTAATTCAAAATACGTTCTCACTGAATATATTATTTCCAAACAAGGAAACACCAAGTTTTACAATTTATTTTGCAGAAATACTTGGATCCATAGGTGGTATATGGGAATTCTAATTAACTCAGTATTAGCTGTGAAGTAGTTTGGATGAGGGACCTACCCAATTATAAATAAAATTGAAATATGTCATCAACTGTTTCCTCTCAAGTCTAGCTGCTGTTAGATCCCAAAATATGTTTGTTTTGTGTAAGCAAATAATTCTGATATCAAAACAATTATAACATAAATCCAAACTCATTCTTACAGGTAGTTCTCAACTTATGGCCATTCAAAGTTATAACAGCACTGAAAAAAACGACATGACAGTTTTTCACACTTCTGACTATTACAGCATCCCCATGGTCATGTGATCAAAATTTGGACATTTGGCAACTGGCATATATTTATGACAGTTGCAGCGTCTTGGAATCATGGGATCACCTTTTGTGACCTTCCCATCTGGCTTCTGACCAGCAAAATCAATGGGGGAATCCAAATTTGCTTGATGACCATATGATTCCTTTAAAAACTGCAATGATTTGCTTAACAACTGTGGCAAAAAAGGTTGTAAAATGGAGCACGACTCATTTAAAAACTGCCTTAGCAATGGAAATGTTGGGCTTAATTGTGGCTGTAAGTCAGGGACTTACCTGTATTTGCTAGGTAATCACCTATCCTATCAGATAAGTATTTAATTGTTCAAGGCCCAAGCTTTAAGGAACTTTTTTAAATGTCAGAGCAAGAAGACCTATCTTTTTTTTTTTATTTCTTCCTTTAAATTGGAAACTGATCAAAGAGAGAAGCAACCTGGAATTAAGGAGAAACTTCCTGACAGTGAGGACAATCAGCCAGTGAAACAGCTTGCCCCCAGAAATTGTGGGCGCTCCATCACTGGAAGTTTTTAAAAAGAGACTGGACAGTCACTTGTCTGAAATGGTATAGGTTCTCCTGGTTGAGCAGGGGGCTGGACTAGAAGACCTCCAAGTTCCCTTCCAGCTTCTATTCTATTCTGTTCTGTTCTGTTCCGTTCCGTTCCGTTCCATTCCATTCTAAATTTCTTTGGCTTACAACTTTTTCATTTTTTTCCTGTACCGTCATCACTGGTTTTGTAGGCAGAGTCATAACTAAATCAATCACTCAGTCAATGAATCAACCAAGATCGCTTATCTCGAAAGGGACTACATATGTGTGGTGTATGTACTTATATGAGCTTGTGTGGGTCCTCAAAGCATCTTTTGAAGAAAAAAACAACACATATTAAAAACAAGTGCTTTGTTTTGCAGAAAGAAGACACTCTGTTATCTTTTTTTTTTCTTAATGAAAAAAATATTCATCAATCCTTATAAAACCTCATCTGGAGCAGAAAGCCTGATGATCCCCAGTAGGCATATTCAGTGGCATGTAGTTGGCTATGGACACTCCAGTTCTGGCTGGGAAATGATGATGTACCTCAGCTGTTCCTGTTGCACAGGGCTTTGAAAAACTGGATTTGTTGAGTTTTACATAACAGTGTCCACCCCATATTGTGAGGATATGAAAAAGAGATGACCGTTTATTCAAAGTATCCTAAGCCTTTGGGATAAAGCAAAGAAAGGCATGTTAATTAAGTCTCCCTCCGATAATAGTCTGCCTAAGCTAGAAATATAGGTAGTCTTTGATTTACAACAGTTCATTTAGTGACTGTTCAAAGTTACAATGGCATTAAAAAAAAGTGACGCATGACCATTTTTCATACTTACGATAATTGCAGCATCCCCAAGGTCACATGATCAAAATTTGGACGCTTGGCCACTGACTTGTATTTATGATGGTCCCAGTGTTCTGGGATCATGTGATCACTTTTGGTAACCTTCTGATAAGCCAAGTCAATGGGAAAGTCAGATTCACTTAACTGTGTTATTAAGAACTGCAGTGATTCACTTAACAACTGTGGCAAGAAACGTTATAAAATGGGGCAAAATTCACTTAACAAATATCTCACTTAGGAACAGAAATTTTGGGGTCAGTTGTGATCGTATGTCGAGGACTACATGAATAATCTTTGAAGAATATTCTTTCCCAGGTATTTATCAACAGTTCATTGTTGATTATACGGTAGGTTATATTTTGAACTTTAAATTTTCATTCTTCCAAATGAACTAAGGAGAAACTTCCTGACAGTTAGAACAATTAACCAATGGAACAACCTGTCTCCAGAAGCGGTGAATGCTCCAACACTGGAAGTCTTTAAGAAGAGACTGGATAGCCATTTGTCCAAAATGGTATAGGGTTTCCTGCCTGAGCAAGGGGTTGGACTAGATGACCTGCAAGGTCCCATTCAACTATTATGATGATGATGATGATGATGATGATGATGATGATGATGATGTCTGGTCAAGCAGAGAAATTGGCCTAGGGCTGTAGAGAGAGATAATAGTGGAGGGAAAATATAAGCATGCCATTCTATGATTACTCAGTCCTTTAAGAATTTAAGAACTAATAACGTCTCTGCATGGGCACTTTTTTTTTCCATTACTTATGTATATGATGCTTCTTAGTAGGAGTTAAGAGTAATTTTCATTATTTAAGAATTGCATCGGGACTGTGGGAAAACAATGCTAAAATTGAGTTCTTTATATTTTCATTAAAACCTTAGAGTGCATATTTAAGCTCCATATTTGAATAAAAAAGATGGATTGAGTGTATACATCTGCACATTTCCAGAAGAAAAATTCCATGTGGCAATTGAGAAAATCTTCAGTTGTTCTTTGTAGTACAAGAAGGATTTCACTTTTTTTCTGTAAGGGCCCTGTCTAATATGGAGTTACAGGCAATTGTTGAGAAAGCTGCACTAATATCAGGATCATTTTTGACAGGTTACTGCAGAAGGGCTTCTGAAACTCAGCTTAGAAATTCTTTGACTTCTTTATTCTCTTACCACATCAGGAGAGTATAGAGAACAAAGTAATGTAATTATGGTATATGTGACAAGCCTTACACCTTAAAGTGGATGAGGTGATGACAACAGCTTTAATCAGCCTCCTCTTTCTTTTCCTCCCCCAATTGGCAATCCTTTTGCATAAATACTTCTAAGATTATGGTCAAAAGCAGACAACTGAAGTTGTATATAGCTATGTGTCAGTCTGTCTACCTACAGGTAATAGTGTTTTATAACCCATTTTGTATATGGGTTAAAGGTAGATTAGGTGGAAATAATCTTTCTCTAATAAAAGCTTGCTTTTAATGAAATATATGTTGATATTTTACTTGAGGGATGGAATAGTGCTTTGGCCTACCTCTTTCAATTACAGGTAATCCTCGACTTACGACCGCAATGGAGCCAAAATTTCTGTTGCTAAGTGACACATTTGTTAAGTGAATTTTGCCCCATTTTACGACCTCTCTTGCCACAGTTGTTAAGTGAATCACTGCAGTTTTTAAGTTAGTAACACCGTTGTTAAGTGAATCTGGCTTTCTCATTGACTTCGATTGTCAGAAAGTTGCTAAAGGTGACGACGTGACCCTGGGACACTGCAACCGTCATAAATGTGAGTCAGTGGCCAAGTGGCCAAATTCTGATCACATGACCACGGGGATGCTGTAATGGTTGTAAGTGTGAAAAATGGTCATGCATCACTTTTTTTTTGCAATTCCGTTGTAATTTCAAACGGTCACTAAATGAACTGTTGTGAGTTGAGGATGACCTGTACTGCCTATAGGGCAGAGGTGATGGGGATACCTTGAAGGCACTAAGCAAAGGAATGCTATAAATAATTATAAATTATCGTAATAGTTATGCAAAGAATATTTTGATGCAAGCTATTCTTAAATAACAATAGCACTTAGACCAGGGGTTCTCAACCTTGGCAACTTTAAGACTTGTGGACTTCAACTCCCAGAATTCCTCAGCCAGCTGGCTGAGGAATTCTGGGAGTTGAAGTCCACAAGTCTTAAAGTTGCCAAGGTTGAGAACCCCTGACTTAGACTTATATACTTCTTCAATCTGGGTCTATCATTTTACCCACCTCGGAAGGGTGGAAGGCTGAGTCGACCATGAGCCGGTCAGGATTGAATCCTATCAGAATTAGCCTGCAATACTGAATTCTAACCACTGTGCCCCCACGTCTCTTAAAGTGAAAACTGTAGACTTTAGTCCAAATGGTGATGATTTTTTTTTTACTTTTTATTTCTTTAGCATATATTCATCAGGCATCAGGTCCATAATTCCTGGAGCAGCCTTGTAAAGTATGACAGTATTATCCCCATATTGCAGCTAAAGATTATATGTTTTCTCTGCTGCTGTGTTTTCAGTCGCATCTTGATATTCAGGCATTACCATCTGCTTATCCTAAATGTTGTGTTATTAAATAGTCAACTGCTGCCTTTAAGAAGCTTGATAACGGTCAGTTGACATCTCGGTTATTTATTTGCTTTATCTTTTTTTTTTGAAGGCGAGAATGCCTGACTGAGTGGCCTTACAGGCCTCCCCAGACAACACGATTAAAACTGAAGCGTAAATTATAGATATAATAATATAGTAAAATAACAGTGTCACAAATAACAATGCAATACAGGTAGTTGTCGACTTATAGCAATTTATTAGTGACCATTCAAAGTTACAACAGTGTTTAGAAAAGTGACTTATGACTGATTTTCACCCTTACGATAGTTGCAGCATCCCTATGGTCACATGATCAAAATTTGGATGCTGGGCAACTGGCATGTACTTATTATGGCTTTTGCAGTATCCCAGGATCATGACATCAGCTTTTGTGCTCTTCTGACAAGTAAAGTCAGTGGGGTGGGGGGGAGTGTGTGGCAGATTCGCTTTACAACCCTGTTACTAACTTAATAACTGCAGTGAATCACTTAACAACTGTGGCAAAAAAAAGTAAAATGGACAAAACTCACTTAATATCTGCCTTGCTTAGAGATGGAAATCTTGGGCGCAGTTGTGGTTTTTAATCGAGAACTACCTGTAACTAACACTAAGGAGCAATTATAACGTGATCCGCGTGAAGAGATGTAAATTAACTATCAAGGATGACTGTCAGGTTTCTTATACAGGTAAGATCTGAAGAGGCAACCCCTTGATTACTGTGTAGTCAATATATTATCTGCAATTTTGGGGCATGTGCAGCAATTTCTAGTAGATTTGTACTAGATTTCTTCTTGGCTGGTTTTTGATCATTGCCCAGGGATCACTTTTAATTTAGGACAACTTGTTCCATTCCTCAGTCCCACTACAGTATTTTGAAGCTGAGTCATAGCAATTCCTATAGCTCTGTCCCTCTATAAACAGACAAGGGATAGAAAAGGTTATAATTCCTTCCGCTCAGTTTTGCATGTTTTGTGTGTTTGGCTGCTTTCCAAAAAGCCCTGTGCTTTTTTTGAGTATGAGAGGAGAGCTGCTTGGCTATCTAAATGTCAATCTTCCTGCATATAAACAATTCCCCTGGCAAGATGTGAGGAGACCAGAACACTGTAGCTTCATAGCCTGAAGTTTTGTCAGCCACTGCAATATCTGTAGGTACAGTGTTGAACCTGTGCATGTGTGTGCCTTCTAGAGGAGTTGTAAATGTTTCCTTGAGCTCAAAGTTGGAGATGGGGAAGATCAAGATGGACGGATTTGTATAGGAATTATGAAACTAAGCAGAAAGAACTGTAAGAATCAAGTCCAGTTTAATAAGGTTTTCTGTGAAATCTGTTGGAGATCTTGTAAACCAGATATCAGGAAATTGAATGAGGCATCAGCCCTTGCAAATAAAAACACAACTCACTCCCGAGCTTCACAATGCTGTAGCATGACAAAGAAGTTAAATCTTCCAAAACAGAAATTTAAAATGTTGTGTTAATTACCGTAATCAATTGCAAAATGTCTCTTCAAGTCCTGGGTACATAGGGACATAATACTAACGCTTGATTAGCAAAACCTTTAGTCAGAGGTCCCTTTTGGGCACCAGGGACCGGTTCTGTGAGGAAAGTTTTTTCCATGGACCGGAGAGTGCGTGGTTTTGTGTGCTGCCTGCATCCCACAGATGGGGCTTTGCTTGTTTGTGTGGACTGGTTGCTGGCATGCCGCGGCCTGGTAGCGGTCCATGGACCAGGAGTTGGGGACCCCTGCTTTAGGCGTACTTGGATTCTTATGCAAGTGGACTAACTCTTGGGTGAACTGTGATCTCAGTGTGAATTTGCCAACAAGGCTGTGGCACAGAATATTGACAAGATGTTGTGCTGCTAGTCAAGAAGTCTTTGATTGAGTTTTGTATCTGCATTTCATCTCCTCATGCTTTCAGTTATTTATTTAGGACAAGTGCAGGGCTGCCCAACTCAAATGAAGTGAACCCGGGCAGCAAATAAAATCATGAAAAATTCCAAAGAAAAATAATACACGCCACTGAAATAAACTAAAGCCATTAAATGGTGAACAGGACTAAAATATACTATTATTTTATTAAGAGTTTATTTATTATTTATTTATTAATTTGACTTCTATGCTGCCCTATTCCGGAGAACACAGGGCGGCTCACAACATAATAGAAATCAACATTTAAAAATACATATATATAAAACCCCTTAATTTAAAAAAACCAATCATTCAACATACACACAGACATACACTGGCTAGGGGCAAGATGTTAACTACCCCAGGCCTGCCGGCAGAGGTGTGTTTTAAGTAATTTACGAAAGGCGGAGAGGGTGGGGGCGACACGGATCTCCGGGGGAAGTTGGTTCCAGAGGACAGGGGCCACAACAGAGAAGGCTCTTCCCCTAGGCCCCGCCAGGCGACACTGTCTGGCTGACGGGACCTGGAGAAGGCCGACTCTGTGGGCCCTAACCGGCCGCTGGAATTCATGGGGCAGCAGACGGTCCCGTAAGTAACCTGGTTGTGATTATAATATCTAATGCAAACTAAACTTAAAGAAAGAAAAAAAGAATAGAAAGGGGAAAAAGTGCAAAAAGAAGGCAAAAAGTAAGAACAGAATAAACAAAGAGAAAAGAAACATATAAAGAAATGACGTTCACAACCACTAAAAAAAAATTTAGTGACTCTTCATTCTCTTTAAGATTACAAACAATTATCTCTGCATTTTATATTCCCATCTCTTATTTATAAATAAATCCAGAAAGCATTATCTTTTCAACCTAGTGACAATAGAGAGTCCATACAGGGGCTTCAGAAGTAACAATATATCTTGCTTTAACCTTAATCCAATGAACCTAAAAGATACTTGGTGCTAAACAGATCTTAGCAAAATCTTAGTTCAGTTGAAGAAAAGCATTTTTTTCCTCCATGGGTGAATTTCCTTGCCCATTTCAGAAGTAAGTTCTGAAAAAAAAAAACTCTTAAAGACCCTCTGCATATAATGGAAAAACAATCTTGGCATCATAGTTACTATCTTTTTTTAAAAAAAGTTTGTAGTTTCCGCATGCTTTTACAGTAGAATAGGACCAACAGCCTAGCTTGTTGATCATTTGCACAAAAAGTACCACCATTGAATGCTTCCCCCCCCCATCCTCTCACAGGGGCTGCTCTCATATTTCAGAATGGGATTATTCTTGAGAGCTTTGCATGAAAAAGATTGTGTTAAGAACTAGGTTTACCTTTGGTGTTGGAAGCATATGGGAGATGGCAGTGGCTGAGATCCAAGCCATATGTTTCTAATTTCTCTTCTTGCTGACCCCCTGCTGTCTTTCTATTACATTTTTTAAAAACTGAAATGGTTTCAGTTGTGAGAGACGTCATAAGTCATACTTTCTAGACCAGCAGACACGTTTATTGCTGCTTGAAAATGGACAAATTACTCAGATTCAACTTGGGGTAATTTGGAAGACCTTGGGGGCAGCACATATAACTTCAAAAAAAAAATGAAATATGATATTATCTGTTGTGTCCTGAGCATGCAAAGCAGGCTCGGGACGTTGCATTGGTCCCGGGCATTCCAAAGCTGCCCAGGACCAGACTGGTCGGCGGCAGCCTTGTGCGCATGCGCACAGTGTTGGCTGCCCGGGACCAGACTGGTCGGCGGCAGCCTTGTGCGCATGCACAAAGGCTAGAAATTCTTAGTTACATTGTGTGCCATTGTCCGGGTCCTTCGTCTTTAAAGGAAGCCTGTTTGACTTTTGTTGGTTGTTGGTTGTGAGAGAGTTAGAGAAGAATAAAGAACTTTTCAATTCTCCACGTGTCTTCCTCATTGCACTCGAACCCAGAACTTCATTATCTTATGATGAAACTGAAAAGAAGGCCTAGGGGTGACATGATTGCAGTGTTCCAATATTTGAAGGGATGCCACAAAGAAGAGGGGTTCAACCTATTTTCAAAGACCTGAAGGCAGGACAAGAAACAGTGAATAGAAACTAGTGAAAGGAAAGAAGCAACCTAGAACTAAGAACAAATTTCCTAACAGTGAGAACAATTAATCAGTGGAACGTCTTGCCTTCAGAAGTTGTGGGTGCTCCATCACTGGAGGCTTTTTAAGAAGAGACTAGACAGCCACTTATCTGGAATGGTAGAGTACAGGGTATTCTGCTCGAGCAGTGGGTTGGACTAGAAGACCTCCAAAGTCCCTTCCAACTCTGTTATTCTATTGTTATGTTTGATATCCCGCCCCACCATCTTGGTTGGAATAGAAAGGTTAGTATAAAATCTAGTTAAATGTTTGACCCAGCTCTTTTGTATGATGTAGCATGAAAGATTAAATAAAACATTGAACTTACTAGTTAATATTAAACCTACCAATTGTGATACTTGTTTGACCCTACATTCTAATGACAACATGTCACACTTTTGCGGCACTGAGAGGTTGATACTATGCATGTGTTCTTATTTGTCTGTTTATTAATGATTTATTAGAAAAATATGGCCCATTTATCTAGAAAAAAAGTTTTCTATCTTTGTTTTGATATGCATGGAAACATTAATGCACTTTGGTATAGATCTTAGCCTTGATTGGATGTTACCCTCTTTTACTTTGCTTGGGAATTAATTGTTTTATTTAGTATTTATTTATTTTATTTATTTTAATTAAATTTTTATGCCGCTCCTCTCCAAGGACTCGGAGCGGCTAACAACATAAACAAAAACAACATCTCAGCATTTCAAAAATCTAAAACCAAATCAAAAGTATTTAAAAGACCCTCAAACACATTCATCATTCACAACAATCACAGTCATCCCCAGGCCTGCCGGCATAGATAAGTTTTTAGATTCTTCCGGAAGGCCGGGAGAGTGGGGGAAATGCGGACTTCAGGGGGCAGTTGGTTCCAGAGGGTGGGCGCCACAACAGAGAAGGCCCTCCCCCTAGGACCCGCCAGATGGCATTGTTTCGCTGACGGGACCCGGAGGAGGCCGACCCTGTGCGCTCTCACCGGTCGAAGGGAAGTATGTGGCAGAAGACGGTCCCGTAAGTATCCTGGTCCAATGCCATAAAGGGCTTTATAGGTAATAACCAACACTTTGAATTTCGCTCGGAGACCGACAGGCAACCAATGTATCCTAGTATGATCTATGTTGACTGTTTATTTAGTATTCTATGACCATCACTGAGTGTTGTATCTTATGATTTATGATGAATTTATTTTATTATTATAATCATGATTGATCACTTGTTGCTTGTATCTACACTGAGAGCTTATGAACTGGAGACAAATTCCTTGTGTGTCCAATCACACTTGGCCAATAAAAAATTCTATTCTATTCTATTCTGTCCTGTCCTGTCCTGTCCTATTCTACCGTATCACATCACTACTTACAAGCTTCCTTCCAGTTGGTGTTGCTTGTCTTTTTCTATATCAGTTAGTTCCCTTTCTCTTTCTCCTCTTCTTATTTTTATGTTACTGCAAATTCTCCTGCCAATTCTGTTCTTGGGAGATAACAGCTTTAAGACAGATTTTGGACCTCTTTCTTTTTTTTGGTTCATGCATGCTGGTTTCTTGAGGTTAGTGGTACCATACTTTAAGCAAGGCTTGGAAATCCTGTAGTTTTATTACTATAAAAGAAAAAGATCTGTAGGAGCAAGTAGCTTGTGAATCCACCTCTGAGTGGTGAGAAACAAATTGCTTACAGAAAATACACGTTAAATCTCTTTTTAAGATGGCCCGTGGAAGGCACGTGCACTTCATGTATTGTAGATGGGTGACTTATTCTTTTAGACTCTTTTATCTCAGAGGTCCCCAACCTTTTGGGCACCAGGGACCGGTTCCATAGAGAGAGGTTTTTCCACAGACCGGAGAGTGTGTGGTTTTGTGTGCTGCCTGCATCCCTATGGATGGGGCTTTGCTTGTTTGTGCGAACTGTTTGCTGGCATGCCTCGGCCCGGGAGTTGGGGACCCCTGCTTTATCTCATAATGTCTGACGTTCCGGAACATTTCATGAACTGTACAGATAAGATTGAATTAGTTTTTTGAAACTGCAGGAAGGAGAAAATGCTTCGGAGAGGACTTTTTTTTTTTTACGTCTTCAAGGTGTTATTTTGCTGCTGGTAAGAGCTTTAAAATGACTAATCCCTTAATAAGCTATCTACTGTTTTCTGATTTCGGTAGTGACTATTGATACTGGAAATGATTCTTTCTTTGAGGATTTAAATTCTTTCTACTGAAACCAGAAAGAGAAAGAAAGAATAGATCTTTCTTCCTCAAACTGGGGCTTCCAGATATGGATTAGTCATGCATATTCTGGAAGTCCAACATAAAAGGGAATTCTGGGAATTTCCTGGTCAACAAAGGCTGTAACAGGAGCTTCCCACTTTAGGAGATGGGCAAGTGTCTTTTCTCATAGCCAGATTGACCAATAGATATTTTCTCATGTATTCAACTTGTGAATATTCTATTTTACAACACATTAATTTATAAATAGTCTGCAGGTCATTTTTAAAGGAAAACATAAAAAGACTTCAGATTTCTACAGATTTTTTTTTAAAAAAACACCATAAACAAAGTTTTTAGCCCTGTCATATCATATGCTGATTCAGGAACTCACCTTTTCACATGCTTTGGTTCCCATAGTTTTAAAGGTGTGTAGGGGAAACACCAGTGATGGTGATCCTTTTAGAGACCAAGTGCCCAAAAACCGCCCCTGCTGTACCCCCACATGCCCCTTCTCCACCCCCAGCCCCACTCTCAGCCCCCCCACTCCGCTCCCTGCCTGCCTGCAGGGCCACCCACCACCTCCGTGGCCCCCTACAGCAGATCGCCACGGCAGCCCTGCAGCGCCATGGTGGCCACGCCCTCTGCCCACGCCCTGCAGCACCATCTGTGCGTGAAGGAGCATGAGGGTGGAGTCTTGTCCCCGCTGCATGGCTGCCATGTACTTGGCTATGCTGTTCCACACGGGCCACACTCGGGTGACTCTCTTCCGGAGGGGCTGCTGGTAAGGAGGGGGTCGTAGGGGGAGGCGGGGCTGGGGTGACAGTACCTGTGCCCACAGAGAGGGCTCTGAGTGCCGCCTGTGGCACACGTGCCATACGTTTACCACCACTGCACCAGACCATGCTTGATAGCTATCCAATATTTCCATTAATACTTCCACTGATATTTGTAAGCCACCCAGATTCACTTGTTAGTGAGATGGGTGGCATATAAAACAAACAAATAAATAAATAAATAAAACTTTTTCCATGCATAGAAAAGAAAATGCTGCTGGTATTTTTTATGATAACATAATCCCATCTTTTCCAACACATCTGTAATATCCAAGAATATGAGCCTTCCTTTAGCCTTCAATTGACAACTATTGATAAGAGAAAACCAGCTTCAGTTTAATCACGTTTTACTGAATAAACCTATAGTTATGGTTTAGTGTGATGGGTAGGAGTAGTCTTTGCCCCTCTTTAATTACAATGACACAGAACTGAAGCTGCTTCCTTGCTACTGCCTTCATTTTTAAGGTTGTCTATTCAACAACAACATGCTCATACTGTCTTCGATGCTGCAGCTCAAAATGCCCAACGTTTGATGTAATGTCTGAACAAGTAGATATGTAGACCCTCATTAGCAGCAGGTAAGAAAACAGTCCTCACAGAAAGACATCTTACAGCTCCTCTGCTTGAGGAAACATTGCTGCTTAATAAGGACTGAACTGCTATAGTAGGGTGATCGGAAGGCATTCCAGACACATCTGCCTGTTGTAAGCTTGTGTTTCTATTTTTATCAACTTATCTCCCTCATTCACCAGAGGCACTGATTCTGACTCCTCTTTCCATGGGCAACGGACACACAGTATACTTTTTCTTGCTTAGGTATTTTTGGCTATGCATGCAAAGATATTTTTGTATATAATATAATATAATATAATATTTAGGAAAGTCTTTCCCAAGCTGATACATTTGATTAATTCCCAATTAGCATGGTGAATTGTTGTCTGGGAATTCTACAAATTGTATCGCCAGCATATTTGGAGGGCAATGGGGAAAAGAATTATGATTTGATATACTCAGATGTAAAGGTGTTTGCTGCATTTAGTTTGCTATTGATCCAGCATTACCTTAATGACTACCGTAGGTACTGTGCTCTTCGTGTTTTTTTTCTCTTCCCTTCAGTTTTCCAGGGAATATCCAGATGGCACAATGTAATTAAACCTCTCCAAAAAGCTGTTTTGTGTCTGTGTCTCTCTGTGTATGTTTTTTTAAAAATGCTTGACTTTCCAAAAAGAAGACAAAAATAAGCTGGGGGTAGAGCTGTTGTCATGAGTGGATAATAACCTAAACCATTGATTCATTGATTCATTCATTGATTCATTCATATTGCTGCCCATCTCAGCAAGTGACAATAGTGAAAAATCTTAAAATAAATTAAAATACTGAGGAAGATGTCATAATGAATGGTTGTTAGACCCCTCCCTTGCTAACAGTCATGTGATTGTATCAGGCCCTGGTTGCAGCATCCTGCAATCTGGTGACCACAATTTGTTATATTTTGCCAGTTTCTAGCAAACTCCCGTTCAGCAGAATGAGTTTGCACTCATGGCTGCAGCCTTTTGCTTAACAACTGAAGATTCACTTAATGATCACTGCAAAACATGTCATAAAATCTGATCTGGTCACACAGGTCCCTAAACTTATTACCATACTGATTTATAACCGGAAATCCAGTCCCGATTGCAGCCTTAAGATGAGGACGACTTGTATTTCTTATCCCCAATAAATCATTGATTGTGGTATTATGACAGTCATTTTGTGAATGTGTAATCCCTAAAAGAGGCCGCTTTGTGAAATCACACAAAACCCTCTATCAAAATTCCAAATGGGTCCATTTCCTCTGCTCTCTCCAGTTTTGCTTAATCTCAACTGATCAGTATATATGTATTTTTCATAACAACATCCTTATCCTATAGGATTAAGCCAAGCCTAGATCATTATTGGAGATTACAAGAAAAACCCAAATTCAAGTTCATGCTTGATCATGGACTCAGTGGACCTGGATCAGTCAGTCTTGGTGAGATGGAACTCTTATTTCAAACATACACAGATTATAGTATGGTTATATGTGTGAACTGTACTTTATGTGTCAATTCCTATGTATGTCAACTTGAAGTTTCAAAGATAGATTATAACAATAAGAAGTCTCTAAATAAATTAGGCTTTAGTGAGGAACAGTAAGACATGGAATGCTCTGTTAGCATTCCATGTCTTACTGTTCCTCACTGAAGCTTACTTAATTTATTTAGAGACTTCTTACTGTTATAAGACATCATCTGCTCCTTGAAGCCGTGTATCCTTTGACCTCAGTTTCATGTTTTAATTGACATTCATGTAAAAGGAAAGATCTCTCAAATGATCCATTTGCGTCTAAGAAGCACGAATTGCCAAAGTCATAGTGTAATCTTGGTCTGTCCAATTTACTAGTGTGAGAAACCTAAGTAAATATTTCATTATTGCTACAATGTATGAGGATTTACATTTTCCCCTTGTTAAGTACCATGCTGTTTCTCTAACCGTATTCTTGTGCTGGGTACTCATTATTTATCAGCCAGCCTAATCCTTTTGCAAAATAGCATTAAGCCAAATAAAAAGTTTTTATACATTTGTATATTGACATATTTTGGGCCTAAAGCTGTAAATTTGATTGTTAATTTACAGCTATTAGAACAACATTCTCTGAGGTTCATAACTACGAAATGTTCCCCTTCTTAGAAAACAGCAGAGAGAGAGAGACTGCATTGATTTCTGTCATCATCTCTTTTTTTCCATAGCTCTCATTTTCAGTAACATACAATCTAGCCTGCTTTTTATACTTCCTTGTATAACACACACAATAGTCTTTACTTTAGGGAGGAGGGAGAAATAAGTGCTCTTAATTGCATTCCCAGGTCAGTATCAGCTCTCTTTTCCTGAGGGAGAATGTCATTAATGCTTACATTTAAAACACTAATAAAGTCTCGCCTCATATAGGGAAAAAAAGTGAGCGCTTTTCCTGAAAGCTGAGCATAGGACATATGGTTTGCGTTTTTCTGAGTTCACCTGAAGGGATTGAATCTTTTTTACTTATCTGTCACCTGTCTATCCAAAGTAAAGTCACCAAGGTCTTTTCAAGGGCTGGAATAAAAGTAGAATGCTGATGATGGCTCTCAATGAGTCTTGGCTGACCTAATGTGAAAACTGAGGTCCCCCCCCCTCAGTGCAAGGCTGGCAGTTTCAAGGAGATGAACTTAAGTCTTTTGCTTTCCTTTCTGTCAGCTTCAGAGGGACACTTCAAAACTATCTTTCCAATGTTGTCTCTGGGTCAACAGTTTTGGTCACTGATTCAGCATCTTAACGCACACACAACCTGCTCAGAAGCCCCAGGGTGCTATTGTCAATTGGTTATTTATTTATTTATATAATTATCCATCTCACAATGGTTATAGAGACATAGAGGTATGGTGCCACCCCACCATAGACCTCATTGGTTTTCATGACTAAATGGGGATCCAGCTGCTGTAATGCTAACTGCATCAATCTTTTAACAAAAGTGGGGAAATTATTACAGTATATCTAAAGAATGTAGGAGAGCCTTGAGGGTGGAGTCAAGAGAGGAATCAGCCTGAAGTTGTTACATTCTCACAAGCAGTCCATGTTCAGCCCCTCTTAAATTCCATTAACTATTATCTAGCTCCAATTTAGTGCTGACTGTTAGCTGACTAGATTCTTGTGAATAGGCATGAACAATAAATTAACTTAATTGGAACTTAATGTGTAGTCCTGATTTTTCATGCCTAGGTTCGAAGAATCAGGACTATAAACTATCCATAGTTTTTAGTACTAAAATTTCTAAGTAAGTGTCATATTACAACTCCTGGCATCCCTTGCCATTGACTATGATGGCTGAGATTGATATAAATTGTTGTTCACAATATTTGGAGGACCCTGCTTCCTCATCTCTGCTATATTCTGTAGTGAAAGGGGACTTTCCATTTAATTCAGGAAGAAAGTGTGATCAAATAAAATTTATATGCATCTCATTTTGTTAAAATAACAAGCTATCTTTATTTAGGTCATTACAGGCTGTTCTTCTGAACTGAAAGGTACATACAGAATTTATGATGAATGCATTTTTTGGCTCATGTTTCAGTATTCAGGAACAAAATGCCTGTAACTATAGCATATAAGTGAACTATAAAAAATCCATTTCTTGTATCGGATAATGGAGTGGTGGTAACCCAATAATATATCTTTAAGAGTTTACTAAATTACAGTTTTATGGGCTTCCAAGCTTTTTGCACTGGATAAAATGAATTGTTATTTTAAAATGTCTCTTGACTTGGGTGTCTTAAAAAATGAAAAACACCTAAGAATCTCTTTTGGAAAAACAATGGATGAATGAACTCAGGAATTACATTCCTTAATTTGATATCACATTATTAATGGAAAATGTTATGTGGTGTCTTACAGTATCCACGTTGGGAGATATGAGTCAGAATCTTGATTTCAGATCTATATTAATTATTAACATATTTCTAACCTACTTTGCCTGGATATACAGGTAGCCTTCACTTACTAACTGCATCATACAATGCGTGTTCAAAGTTATGTTGGTGAAAAAAAACAACCTTGGGATAACTCTTTCATTTATGACAATTTCACTGTCCTGCAATTACATAATTGCCATTGTGACAGAGTAAATAGAGAATGCAGAAGTAAAATCGTAAGTTGTGATAACGTGATTTTCTGCTTAGTACCTGCAGTGCATAGTCACCAAATTGCCAGTCCCAATTGTTGTTGCCAAGCACAGACTACATGTAGTCAGTAAAGCAAACCAATATGAAAACAGTAAGTTGTATAGGGTCACTTGGTCTCTATCAGAGCCAGCTGGTTAAACCAGCAAAATCTAATGAAAAATTTCCTTCCATCCCACAAGTTTTTATAAGCTATTACATTATTGATTAGCCAAATGTTAGCCTAGTGTGCTTCCCTAACCAAGAATTAATAACAGAATTATTTGCATGCCTTTGCTTAAAATATTTTTATATGGATAACATTAAGGCGACCAACTTTTTTACAATGAAAAGGAGGACACATATAAATTGAAGAAAAAAATATCGTAAAAGCTGGCTTGGCCCATGCCCCGCCTGCAGCTGCCCCACCAGCACCGCTGCCCTGCCATGTAGAGCAGGCCCCACAGCTCCCAAAGCACCAGCTGTGCCGGATCTGGCCGTGGGGGGCAGCCCGCCATCAAAACATTCTGCCTGCAGCTGCCCCACCAGCATCACCGCCCACCCTGCACAGCCCTGTGTAGAGAGGGCCCCGCGGCTCCCACAGCACGGGGGCAGCCGGCCGCTGCCGCCCCTCACACCCCCGCCTGCAGCACCCCAGCCGCCCCTGCCTCTTGCACCCGCAGCCATTATTGCCCTAGCAGAGCTGAAGATCAAGAGAAACTTACCATTCCAGTCTCCTCCAGGTATCTTCGGAACTAACTAGGAGATGGTGTAGTTGGACAGCAGGGAGGGATGCTAAATTTCTGCCAATTCGCCTTCGCTACAGACAACTTGCATGTGCAAAGTTTGCCGGCTGGGTGTTTTGGCACGCTCAGCAACAATTCCTATTGGCTTTCGAAAGCCAATAGGGGGAGTAGCACAGCTCATGCAAAAGTTGAAAAAAACCCATCAAAAAAAAAAAAGGTGCCAGAATGCCGTTCTGAGGATTCTACCGGTATGAGAAAAAAAAAGCCCCGCAGATTAGTCTTCAAATATCAAAAAGGAGGACATGTAGGAGGACACTTTTTGAGGGAGGACAAAACTTACAAAAGGAGGACTGTCCTCCCTAAAGGAGGATGCTTGGTCACCTTAATAACATGCGTATAGGCAGTATTGTGTTCCTTCCCCATTATTTCAACGTTTAATGTTTTAATGGGATTTTCTAACCTGAAGGCATTTTCACTAAACGTCAGGTGAATCATATGAGATGTTTTCAGTTGTGTTTTATAGTTATGTTTATAGAAGTTTAGGTGTTATAAATATTACAATTGGCAAGTCCTGAATGATCAGCAATTTAATGAGTAGGGAAATTGAGAGCCAAAAAGATGAGGCAGTTCAAAGGAATTCTCTTTAAACTGAGTTAAGCAGCTGCTATACAGGTTAATTTTCAAACATTGTATTAATGCAGTTTATCCATTGGAGTGTTGAGGCATTGCAGAGGTTGCAAATGGCCCAGAGAGAACATAACATTAATTAATTAATTTAATACATGCAGGCATTACATACATTTGCCGCCAGTGCATTTTTCTGAGTGTTAAATATCCTGAACATATACAGGTAGTTCTCGACTTACAACAATTCATTTAGTGACTGTCCAAAATTACAATGGCACTGAAAAAAGTGACTTATGACCATTATGACCACAGTTAGGACCATCGCAGCATCCCCATAGTCACATGATCAAATTCGGATGCTTGGCAAGTGGTTCATATTTACGACGGTTACAGTGTCCTGGGGTTATGTGACCACATTTTGCGACCTTCTGAAAAGCAAAGTCAATGAGGAAACCAGATTCGCTTAACATTCGTTAAGTGAGTTTTTCCCCACATTACAACCTATCTTGCCTCAGTTGTTAAGTGAATCACTGCAGTTGTTGGGTAAATAAGCTTAAGTTCTTAAGCTTACTAACTTAACGCTAAGACAAGAAAGGTTGTAAAATGGGGCAAAACTCACCTAACAAATGTTTCACTTAGCAACACAAATTTTGGGCTCAGTTGTGGTTATAACTTGAGGACTACTTTTACTTAATTTTTAGTGTGGGTCTACAAACCAGATGTGTTGGCTGAACTTAGTTTTTCAGGCACAAGTACTTATAAATATGCCTATAATGTAATAATTAAAAATACTCCTGATAAATTTAATTTACAACATTAGAATTTATTAGAAAGTAAAAGAAACTTAAGCCTTGTAGTATTTTTTTTCTAACAAGCTGGATGCATTCTGCCCCCCCCCCAGCCCGGTAATGCTATATTCACCAGAGAAAACAATTGTAAGTAGCTCTCCTTAACCAAATAATAAGATTTATATTCTATATTTATTTAATATAATATTTAAAGAGACCATTTGAATGCTTTCAGATTTGTAGCCTCTTCCTCCTACTGCTTCAGACTAAAAACGTGTTTTCAGTTCAAAATAGATTTAGCTGACTTCTCTTCTAAATGTTGCATATAACATTTAGTCCTTTAAAACTTTAAAGTTTTTTTTTAAAAAACTTGTTTTATGAGCAATTAAACATATTCAAAATCTGACAACAGTAATACTAAAAGATGACAAAAGCAAGTTTTATGTTTATACCAGCAGTATAAACAGAAATGATTGGATATGGGAATTGAACATTACCAAAATGATCTAACCTGAAGAAAAACGTTTGTTGTTTTGGAGAAAAGTAATTATCAGGTGTATATTTTTGTACATTCCTTCTGGTGAGTATTCACAGTAGCTTAACAGGAAGCAATGTTTGTGGTTTGGGAAAATGCTGTTGTAACAGATGAGGAGAAGCTGGAATAGTGGTGAGAGCATGTTGTTGACTTTAATGATGGTTGATTTTAATCTCTAATGCTGGTGCCTTTAAGGCAATCTCTTCCCTCTATCTTGTCTTCCTATCTACAAACAGGCCTCAGGTCATTCCTTCATCTTATTGTTACATTGTGCTAGGGAAACAATGCATAGTTAGATGTTTCAAGAGATTTTTTTTAAAGGTTTCTGACAATAATCAATAAAGCCGGTTATTATTCCAAGCTCATATAAACTTAGAACAGCTGCAATTGGATTATAATTTAACAACAATTGGTTATGAAGTTTAAGACTAATAGGAGATGTAAAATTAGACAAAGTTAGCCTAATAAACCCTTGGTCCTATTTTTAACTGAAAAAATATGGAAAATTGTTCATATGTCCAAAAACAGAGATCAAAACCATCATCTGTTTTTTTTTCTTCCTAGAAAACACTGAGAAAACCCTAAATGCCTTCTGTATTCCTGATAGGTAGCCAAGTGGGGGATTCTACTTTTCCAAACTGGGTAAAGTAAACTATGAACATTCTGAAGATGGCGGAATAATATTCCCAATAATCTACACTGACTAAGAATGATCTTGTACTCCTCTTCGATACAGCTCTTCAAAAAGCTGCAACTTTCCTTAATCACATATTTTAAGAAACAGACGTTGGGTTGTGGACTTCAAAGGGATAGTTTATTTCTAAAATTGGAACTGTGTGACAACAGTAACATAATTCACAGATTCTTTTTTTTCTGTAGATCCTTTTGAGGCATCACTTCACATGACATTTTATATCTCCTGCCCAAAGCAGGCCCTGCGATCCCATCTTTTCTCTCTAACTGGGAATGGCCAGTAGTATCACAATATTGTGAATTCTCTCCCTTTGCTTTATAGGTAATCCTTGATTTATGACTACCATCGGAACCTGAATTTTTGTTGCTAAGCAAGAAAGTTGTTAAGTGAGCCACACCTGACTTTATGATCATTTTTGCCATGGTTGTTAATGAATCACAGTGGTTAAGTGGATTTGCCCCCACCCCATTGACTTTACTTGTCAGAATCCAGCTGGGAAGGTCACAAAGGGCAATCACATGACCACCAGGCTCCACAACTATCATAAATATATGCTGGTTGTCAAGCTCCCAAATTGTGATCATATGATAGTGGAGATGTTGCGGTGGTTATAAGTGCAAAGACTGGTCATAAGTCACTTTTTTCAGTGCCATTGTAAACAGATGGTTATAAGTTGAGGAAAACCTGTATAGGTATGCAGAGGTAAGATAAATTCATCAGTTGATGTTATCATTCTGCACACTTTTCATTTATTGAACATTCTTGATAGAAAAAAATAGATAAATGTAAGGATATAGCTCCAGTGTTTAATTGGTCCAATAAAGAAGGCAGTGTTGTACTGTTGAACATATTCTTGATATTTCACATGTCCACTCGTGATTGGAAAATAATAATCTTTTGCCAAACATGGATAAATAGAAACTACAGAGTAATATTTTGGCAGCCAGCCATGGTCAACATGATGGGGTTGTTTATAATGGAGAATCCTTTGAGAAAAACAGTTCTTCCCAGCTTGACTGGCAGGCAAGATAATGTTTTATGTAAGACATATGTTGTTTAAGGAAGTGATTTCCACAAACTATGTAGAAACGTTATTCTGTTAAAATACTAAGGATACAACTGGGCTTCATTTTCTCTCTCTTCCAATTATAATTATTGTGCATAGAGAGGTAAGGGGCACATTATTGATGTGAAGGCAGTCTTGTTGCCTGTGTACCTGCATACATAATACACCAAACACATACTAATATTTGTTAGGTGACGACAGAAAATAAGAGTCAGCTGAAATCTAGGAAGCTCTGGTAGACAATTCTGGATTGAGGACCGTACTAATCTGTTTCTTGTTGTATTTTACATTTTACAGTAATTGGATGCTGTTATTATTAAAAGCCACCTAGAGTTCTTACAATGTTTGTGGATCTCAGGTTGAAGTCCAAGGGTTCTGCATGACAATCTATACAGCGAATGTGTTTTTTGTTTTTTTCTGAATCATGTAGGAAACACTCCTTAAAGGCAGCCCATTCAGAGCTTTTGTAAACACAAACTAAAAACATTTTGCACCAGAAACTGGAGGGATTTTAGGCTTTTTTAATGGTAAAATAGACACACTGCTGTGCTAAAAGAATATGATTACTGTTCCTCATTGGGACATTAGCAGGATTAAATGCAAAAACTATGGGGGAATTGAACTGTTAATTGTGCTTGGGAAGGTGCTTTGCAGAATTCAGTAGAAAGAGTAGGAGAGGTGACCAGAGCCTTGCCATCCAGAGTTGCTTTGCCAAGATGGGTGGTCGTGTAAATCAAATAAATAAAACAAACATTGGGAAGTGCAATAGATTTATGTCAAGCCAAAGTAACACAGATCAGATTTTTGCTTAGAGGACCAAAGAGAAATGCATGAATGTGAGAAAGAAATGTTATTGTGTGTTAGTTGAATAGGCTTCATTTTGTCTGACTGTGAAGGTTGATTGCTGAACCCAGTGCTTTTTTTCTAAAAAAAAAAAAAAAAAAAAAAAAGGTGTCGGAACTCACACACCTCATACAACCTGCCTTACCTATCCTACAAGGTTCCATCCAAAACAGGTGCTGGAACTCCCGTTATGGGCGTTCTATGAGAAAAAAAGCCCTGGCTGAGCCAATAAGAGTGGAGTAAATAGTAAACCTGTTCTTGCACTTTGCTATTGTCCTGCTGGTAGCTGAAGCCTTTGAAGGGCATCGTGCCTCCTTGAAAACCACAGCAGAAAGAAATCTCAATCTCATCTTCTGCCCTTAGGCGAGGATGTTAATTGCCTAAAATATGTGGAGTGTTGTGGGGCTTTGCAGATGCATCTGGTTGGCTTCTGTGAGGTCAAAAGATAGATTAGCGAGTCCTCAAGGGTGATCCTGCAGGGCCATTTTTAGGATCTGAAAAAGAAATGCAGATGTATCGAACTGGATTTTAAATCTCACAGTTGTCACAAGACAGTGTTTAAGAATATTTGCATTATCTATTTTTTCCCCTGTTTCTCTGGCATTTTCTCTATTAATAGTTCATCTCTGAGTTGCATTTTGAAATTGGGGGCTGGAGTGGGAATGGCAGAATGTTAAAGCTTGCCCTGTGCAATAACAGATGCTAATTAATACAGGCATGATACACAATTAGTTTATAATGATTGCAGCCCCCCTATGGGGGCCAATTGGGTCTAATCCTTAACGTCCTAGACCAGTAGGGAAACCTGTATTCTGATCCCTGCTTAGATATAAAGCCAGGGGTGAATGAAGACTAGTCACCCCCTCAATCCTAGGAAGGAGAAGGCAAACCCCTCCGAAAATGGTCCCTAGAAAATTGCCTGGACTTGTTCATGTAGTTGCCAGGACTCAAATCCAACTTGAAAGGGGAAAACAATCCCCCTTATGTTTGCTTATATATTTGTTAGCCTATGCCAGACCTTAAATCATGTTGTGTTTTGAAGCCCTGGAAGGAGCAAAATGCCTATATTAAGTGCTGATAACATATTCCTCCCAGATAGAATAATGTGGCTAAATATGGGGACCAGTTTCTATCTGGTGTTGAAGTCTTAAAAGCTCTTGGCATTTGTTTCTTGTTTGTTCTTCTGCCCAGTTGACTCTTTTTTTCTGAAGAACAATAGTGCCTTGTTATTCTGGTTGTGCTGTGTTTCATTCAGACAAAGCAGCTTCTCATGTAAGGGAAAGAGGAAATTAGAAAGAGTGTTGAAATAGGTTCCCTTGTGTTAAAATATTTAGTTGTCCTGGCCACATATTGAATAACAGGAATGTGTTTGGCTTCTCGAGAGTCTTTCCTTCCTTCCTTCCTTCCTTCCTTCCTTCCTTCCTTCCTTCCTTCCTTCCTTCCTTCCTTCCTTCCTTCCTTCCTTCCTTCCTTCCTTCCTTCCTTCCTTCCTTCGGATTTAGCAATGCATGTGAATCCACATGGTGAATATAGTTTTCACCTTGTCTGTTTTTCTCTTGTCATGGTCCAATAATGGCACCCTGGCTTGAAATGCTCTTTTATTGGCAGTAAGGTTGGCATTAAAATTATTTACTTTGTGTCATTTGGTCAATACAGTACTTGCCCCTGCATAGCTTTGGTTGTTTTTTTGTTTTGTTTTTTGTAAAAACTGGGAATCTGTTTTATTGCATTATGATGCTGGCTCTTTTACTTTTTCCAAGATCTGTTTGTTCTTACTTTCCTTCATCATGTGCATTTCGTGGACTGTAGCTTGCCCTGAAAACCTTATGATAATGAGCAGATTATAAATATTCAAAGAAACAAAGCATTTACTGAATGCAGAGAAGGAACACTTGTGCCTGTTGAGTTATATATTGATTTGTACACACATTCTGCAGAAAGTGAGAGTAGAGATTGCGTATCTGCTCTACTCTATTCTTGATAGTGAGTACAGATTCTAGAACTTGTTCATGTGTTTCCTTTTCTCTGAAAAGCTAGGGATGATGCTAGTAATAGAAGTCAGTCTCTACTGCCTCAATATTTATCTCCAACACTGGAGGTTTTTAAGAAGAGACTGGGCAACCATTTGTCTGAAATAGTATAGGGTTTCCTGCCTCAATAGGGAGTTGGACTAGAAGATCTTCAGGGTCCCTCCCAAGTCTGTTATTCTGAAATCAGTGTCTGGGCTGAATAGGAGGAAGGGACTTCAAGTGGAGGACTTTTATTTATTTATTTAAAACATTTATATAGCTACCCATCTTCTAATCCAGTGGTGGCGAACCTATGGCACGCGTGTCAGAGGCGGCACTCAGAGCCCTCTCTGTGGGCACGCACACCATGCCCTGGAGATGGCAACTGTCCCTCTTTAACCAGCTGCCTGTTAACTAGCTGAGGTCCCACGTGGCCGGATGCATCCCAGCACGGCTGGTTTCCCTCCCCCCTATCCCATCCCTCCTGGCGTCGCATGCTCTCCTTTTCCCGGGCACGACCCACTGTATCGCCTCCTCAGCTGTCGGCTGGCCATCCATCTCAGAGGCGGCTTCTTTGAACTCCTGGCGGCGGGCTGTGCCGGTCAAAGGGCCGATAGGCTGTGGCTGCTGATGGACACCATCAGCCCCCATGCGCTTGCTGGCCTCTTTATGTGGGGGCCGATGGTGCCAGGCAGCAGCCGCCCTGGCCCTTGCCTTGCCCCATGGCAATGGCAACCCCACCCTGCCATGCCTCACCCCGCAGGATGAACCTCCTGCCTACCACCCCACCTACCAGAGACTCCCTGGATCCCCCCCAGCCCTGCCCACCCCCCCCAGGCATCCCTCCCCACGAGCAACATTGAGGTAACCAGGCCCACCTTGGCCACATCCACCCAATCTGCCATGACCACCACAGCCACACCCATCCAGTGGGCCATGCCCACCTGGCACCCGGCGATAAATAAATGGGTTTTGGGTTGCAGTTTGGGCACTCGGTCTCTAAAAGATTTGCCATCACTGTTCTAACAGATTCTGGGCAGCTTCCATTCAAACTCCTGTTTTAAGCTTTGCTTCTCATAATATTCAAAATGAGCCATTAAGGATTAAGGATACAAAGCAAGGTTAGTCAAGAATATTTTAAAAACTGCCCCTTGACAGTATAGTCCTTTTTTTTTAAAACATAAAAACATATTTGCATAGCTAGATGGAAGGAGGTTTCATATGTATTCCCAAGGAAGTATCGTAGGTGCTACCAACATTTTTAATCTAGACTCATCTAGGCCAAATATTTATCCAGCTGTGTAAGGTGTTACCAGTTACAGCTCCTGCTTATTTTTCTAATACTTTTTGTATTATTATTCATTATGATCATTCATTTGCCTGTCACAACAGCAGATGTGTAGAAGAACAGCTGTGACGAATAAGGCTAGATCTTCCACCAAATGTAAATCACTGAATCTTTTAAAAATACCTTCTCAATTTTTGGGCCCTCGTCCTTGTTCCTAATATTTTTAATTGTTTGCAAGTGATATGATGGTGTATGTCTAAAATCTCTAAAACGGAGGGGAGCAACAGAGGTTGCTTTTCAAAGTCCCTCTTGCAGTAGCTAAAATTAGATTTCTAGTATAGCCTTGAATCTCAGGTGTCACCAATTATTTCTTCACATTCTCTGGGGACAGATTTCCTGTAAATTTCAGTACTTGGCTGAGTGAGAAGAATATTATATAGGGATGAAAGAACAACGTGGAAAGTATTTTCCACACCTTCTTCTTGTAGACTGGGAGAACATAGCAAGAAACAAAGATTGATTTAGTCTTCAATAAGAGGTTCTCCCCCACTCCTTCTGTAAACAATATCAGTTCAGAAATAGTTTTTTAAATATAGAGACTGTTTTTTTATTCTTTTGTGTTACTAATCTTGAAATGGCTAATTGCGTTGTACCTGAAAACTAAATGGCTCCCCAAATATGCTTTAGGAGACAGGGGTCTCCAAACTTGGCAAAAGTTTGAGAGTTGTGGACTTCAACTCCCAGAATTCCCCAGCCAGCAAGTCTTAAAGTTACCAAGTTTGGAGGCACCCCTGATTTAGGAAAAGGCTCTCCAAAATAGTGAGATGAACCTCCGTTGTTCAGCACAAGTGTAAATAACCTTTCCATTTTTATTCTTTTTTATCTTTTTATTAAAAATATAGATTCACTGTATGGTTCCCATTATTAATTTTGTGTTCATTTTAGTGTTTGGATTTTTAAGGATGGTGTATATACTAAGATTACACCTAAGGGAGATATGATGGCAAAATATTTAGGGACCCCTGCTTTTAGAGTTACTCATTTAAAATGAAAGTTTATTAAATCAGAAAGACATTTTGGTGTAGTGGTTAAGGTGCTGGCCTAAAAACCTGGAGGCTTCTAATTCTGTCTTAGATATGAAGCCATCAGTGTGACTTTGGCCCAGTCTCACACAATCCACCTCACAGGTGGTAGTTGTGGGGAAATTAGGTAGAAGGAGTATTTAAGTGTGCTCACCATCTTGAATTACTTATAAAGTAATAAAGATGAGATAAAAATCTAATAAATAAAGCTGTATTATTAACCTCAAGCTTTTTCTAAAACATGCTAAAAGCAGTTGCAATGGATTCAGTAATTTGAATTTCATGTTCACATTTCCCCCCTTAAATTGTGAATGACACAAACCGGATTCACGCATCACATAAAGCCATGATTTCTTTGCAACATGCTACGCTATATGCTAAGCTTGCAGTTTACGAATGGAAAAATATGGGTTCACACAAAACATTGAACTAAAACCAAATTATGTTATGATTTGGCACAACATGCAGATTTTGAAACCAAGTTTGTCTGAGTGTAAAGCAAGTCTTTTCTAGTGGCATGAGATAACTGTGCAAGAAAAGGCAACTCAATAGAGATAGGAATGTCTTCAGGGAAAAGAGCCAGCCTCTTCTGCAAGATCCCTGCCATAAAAAAAGTTAATCACAACTTCTTCTGGGTTGCTGGGTTACCTTGCTTTAATAGAAATGCACAAAGCTGCTGGGAATAATGAGAACAACAGAAGAAAAAACATGCAGATAAATAAAATGCCACAAGTCCCAGAGAGATAACACTTTGCTTCTTTAAAATAGTGGTTAGAAGGGGGTGTGGTTAACCTCCATCCACTACTATATTATTGAATTGATTTGTGGATGGGCAAAACATAGCAGTCCTTTTTTATAACTTTTGTTTTGTCTACCTTGGTCAAAAGATTGGAACTGCTGGAAAAGATATGATATTTTACACAAGGTAATGATTACTTTGGGGATGAAGTAAGAGGAATGCTATTTGGTGGAAAGATAGCTATGTTTTAGTTAATATAAAATAAAAGCAGTTGGACAGTGTCTTTGGTGGAGATATGATGTATGACTTTCACCTCCTGGAGAATGTTCTGTCTTGTCCTTTTTCGCAAATACTGACTTTACCAGAAATTAATCTCTCTGTATTAATAGAAGAGAATATTTGTAGCTGAGGTTAAACTGTGGGGTCCTAGTTGCTCTCTAAGGTTGTTCGTTTGCAGACATTTCATTACCCAACTAGGTAACATCATCAGTGCTAGGGAGGACTGGGGCTTGCTCTCTGTTTATATCCCAGTGACTTGCCCTATCAGTTTTAGTGAGAGTGTTCTTGGTAGAACTGCCAAGAACTACTTTGGTAGTTCTACCAAGAGCACTCCCACCAACACAGATTGGGCAAGCCACTGGAATATACAGAGAGAGCAAACCCCAGTCTCTTCTAACACTGATGATGTTACCTAGTTGGGTAATGAAATATAAGCTCATTTTCTGAAAGGATAAATGGATTGGGAGAATGGTTAGCTTGCTTCAAGACCTGTGTGCATTTGCCAAAATAGTTAAGGGCCTAAGACCTTAAACCATGCTAGACTCCTCATATTATTGCAGTCAACAGAACTTTCCATAATCTCGTCCTGAGCAAGTTGAGAGGCACAATGCCTTTGATATGGAAGAAATATGCAGCTATCATGACTAGTATCATTTGATAAATAAACTGATAGAGCAGTTTTTCTCAACTTTAGCAGTTTGAGAAGATGAACGGACTTCAGCTCCCATCATACTCTAACCAGCATGTTGCCAAAATGAATGAGATAAGGTTAATATCGAAAGAGGCCAAGAAAATAGAATGATTTTGATGAAAATTAAAACAAAAATTGCAAGAAAATGAAATGAGCTAATCAAGGAGCTCTCTCAAGGCAGAGAGAATGGAATTAAAAAAATAAAGAAGATGAAATGATTTGGGGTGAAACTAAATAGAGGGAATATTAAAAGGAGTTGTTTAAGGATTTTGGACAGGAATGAAAAGTGGCATTGAAACAGGTGATGTATATCACTTAGTTCCCAAGAAAATATAACGAAAAGGAAATAATGAATGCTGAAAAATGGTAAGATAGCAGGTGTAGACAGTATGTGCCTGTCCACTAGGACTTGCTTTGAAATATGGGTCTGCTAACTGGAGACAGGGAGAGTCACAAACATTGTCCCAAACAGTCCAGGCTTCTAGCACCAGAAAAATGACACATGTTGAGAATCTGAAAGTAAGGCAAGGAGCAAAAATGACAGGAATGCAGGCCTGGAGCATGAAACAGTTGTTTTCAAGCATGGAACAAGGTCCAGGAGACTATTCTTATATAGTAGCCCCAGGTACTGGCAGGGTCATCAAGAAGGATGCAGGTGCCCTTTCCTCTCAAGGAGACATGCCAACCATCTTTGCCCATCCTTTCATTGCTACCACACTAAATAGTTGATCAGAATCTGGTCCCTCATTACTAAATGTGGTTCCACCTGCTCAAGCTTATTGTTTCCTGGAGAGGCTGCTTTCTCATCAGTCTGATGATCTGCCTGGCCTGGCTGTTTAGCTTCTGACTCAGAGGATTCAGAGGGGGAGAACATAATAGACGGCAGCATTCAAAATTTGAGAAGTGCAGTGCAATTTTCTGTCAGGTAGAGGGTGCATAGACCAGTTTTTTTCTATTCAGCAGGTAACAGAGAAATGTATGAATGTGGGGAGGAATGTTTATTGTATGTTTTTTGCTTTAGAAAAAGTGTATGATGAAGTAGACTTGAATTATGGAAAGTGATGCATCAGTATGGCATTGAAGACTGGTTGCTGACAGTGATGAAGAGATATTTGATGGCAATAAAAGCATATGTGAGAATAAATGGAACATTAGTGAATGCTTTAATACAGAGCAGGAAGTAAAGCCAGGATGTATACTATTCTATTGACTGAATAAATATAAGTAATGCTTGTAGACATGGAGGAATAAATTCTACATGTACCTTTATGTGCAGGTAATGTATTATTGTTTGAGAAGTTTAAAGAATGAAAAGCTATGTTTAGATGTAGCAGGTTATGGGGAGTATATGCAAGTATAGAACAGTATAGACAGGTATGGCATTGGTTTAAACCACGTTTAGCTACAGTAGAGTTCCTTTTCTTTCTCTTATCTCAAATTATTGTTTTCTTTTGTGTAATATTTTTACTTCTTACTTGCTGCTATACTTTTTATAGCATTTATTGGTTAAGAGAGACTTACTATTGGCATTGATCCTGTATTTCATATTACCTACTTGCTCTGTTTTGGAATTGAAACCTCTTTTTTTTCTTCTTTTGCCATGGTTTTGTTGCCTCAATGGTCCATAGCTCATAAATATCCTACATGAGTTTTGTTGCTTTCTTTCACTGCAATTGTTCAATAGGTTAGACTGTTGCAGTGTTTGAACTCATTAAGTTTGAAAGTTGTTTTTCATGTATACCTAAAAGCATTCATTGTGATTTATATGGCTAAAATTTAGGCTCCTTTTCCCATTCGTTTCACGTTGGATTATCACTTAGATTCTTGCCTGTCTAGGAACAATTCCTGCAGAAGTGTATGCAAAAGATGAAAAGGCTATAAAGGAACTGAGTTGAGACAAATCCTGAACTTCAAAGAGCATGCAGTCTAATTAAAACCATCCATCACGAAGAAAGTGAATATGCTTCCAAGTTTTATTCTGCAAAAGGGAATGGTGCGAACTGCTAATCTGAATGTTGGCTTTCAGTTGCCAAGGAAATTAATATAGGTGTAATTAAAAAAATGTGCACATGGCTTTGAAATACGTTATTTTGGAAATGGGGACCAGAGAAACTGCAATGACTTTTCAAGTAATGTAGAGAGTGGCTTTGAAAAGTATTAATGAAGTGGGGGTGTTATTTGGTAGGACGTGGATCCTTGGACTTCTGGAATGTTAGAGCACTTGTCATAGAATGCCTGGGGTAGGGGTGGCCAATCATAAAAAATAATTTTGCAGGTAGCCAAAAAAGTCTTATAAAACTTATAAAACCATCTCTAACACCCTCTTTGCCCCCATCTCTCTTTTTATTTGTCCTTGAGAGGTTGTGCCCAACCTCAAAATATGTGGTCCTACTGATTTTCTTGCAAAGAAAAGATGCTGCAGCTGGTCCCTTATTTAGCATATGTTGACTTTTGGTCAGGTATGGTAGCAACCTTGGGAAGCACTAAGAGATATTTTGAGTCCCATTGGCACCCATGCGCTCAGTGTGAACAGTCACCGGGCTATGGTGTATTTTGGCCATGGACTATTCTAAAAACAGTTTTGTCAGTAGTAAAAAGAAACTTACATTTTGAAATATAGGCAGTCCTTGACTTACGACCACAACAATTGGGACAGGAACTTCTGTTGCTAATGATGTGGTTATCAAGTGAGGTGCGCCTGATGTTACAATCTTTTTTGCCACGGCTTGTTAAGCAAATCAACAATCATTAAGTGCATCCAGCTTCTGTCATTGACTTTACTTCTCGAAAGCCCCTGGGACAGGGGTAGGCAACCTCGGCTCTTTTATGACTCATGGACTTCAACTCCCAGAATTCCAGAGTCATCATAAATACATGCAAGTTGCCAAGAGACTGAATCACAATCACATGACTGTGGGGACACTGCAACTATTGCAAGTGTCAGGATCTCTGGTAAATCACTTTTTTTAGTGCTGTCGTAACTTCAAACAATCGTTGAGTGAATGAGGGTAAGTCAAGGATCAGCTGTGGGCTACATCCTGTAGCAAGGATATACAACTTTTATTGGTTCAAGAGCCAAACTTCGAGAATGGGTAGTGTCAGGATATGTTTTATGGGGGATTTCAAGAATGCTTAGGCCAAGGGTAGGGAACCTTGGCTCTTTTATGACTGGCTGGCTCAGGAATTCTGTGAGTTGAAGTCCACGAGTCATAAAAGAGCCAAGGTTGCCTACCCTGGCTTAGGCCAACTTGGATATACTAAGTTTACTATAAAAATTCCAAACTACCTGAAAAAAGTTAAATTTTCTCCAATGCATTGATTCTCCCCATGTACTCTAAGTGGGTTTGGGAGCCAGAAGAAGTAGGTTAGTGGGCCACGTGTACTTCATCTTCCTAGCTGGTTTCTGCCAAGGAAAGTCAGTGGGGAAGTTGGAGTCACTTAATGACCACATGATTCACTTAATTAAAGTTGCCCAAAATTTGTAAAATTAGGTGTTTAGCAACTGCCTTGCTTAGCAATTTGAGGAAAGTTTGGTCTCAGTTGTGATTGTAAGTTGAGGGCAGCTTGTATATACTTCACACTTTGCCTAGGTTTTCAAACAAAAATCCCTTTATAAAGTTATTTCAGTATGACCATAAACATTAATCCAGAACAGATTTGCTACTGCATACTGCTCCTAACCAATGAAATATACAGGAGTATATAGTATATAGGTAGTTCATGGCTCAGTGGTAGTAACTGTGAGAGGGACCTTGGAGTTCTAGTGGACAATCACTTAAATATGAGCCAGCAGTGTGCTGCAGCTGCCAAAAAAGCCCACACAGTTCTAGGCTGCATTAACAGAGGGATAGAATCAAGATCACGTGAAATGTTAATACCACTTTATAACACCTTGGTAAGGACACACTTGGAATACATCCAGTTTTGGTCACCACAATGTAAAAAAGATGTTGAGAATCTAGAAAGAGTACAGAGAAGAGCAACAAAGATGATCAGAGGACTGGAGGCTAAAACACATAAGAAACAGTTGCTGGAATTGGGTAGGTCTAGTAGTTTAATGAAGAGAAGGATGAGAGGTGATATGATAGCAGTGTTCCAATATCTCAGGGGCTGCCACAAAGAAGAGAGAGTCAAGCTATTCTCCAAAGCACCTGAAGGCAGGACAAGAAGCAATGGATGGAAACTACCGTAACTAAAGAGAGAAGCAACCTAGAACTGTCCTGACAGTTAGAACAATTAATCAATGGAACAACCTGCCTCCATAAGTTATGTTGTTGTTGTTATTATTATTATTATACACAAAAGTGACTGATTTTTAAGAATATTGGATAAATACGTCTTTTGGCTTGTTACTATTGTATTTTCCAATTCAAAAATGTTCCTTTTTGTTCATGTTGTAGCATGTAAATCCAACTGGGAATTTATTAGATTATTTTAGCCAGCAACATCAAATGGACTATGCTTTGGGACTGTGCAATAGAAATGATCGAGGTTTCTGTACGATTCTCTTTGAATAAGAAGCTCAGTGGAAACAAAGATGCAAAGTCAACATGATATAATTTATTTATAAATAATTTAATATCTCCCTCCAGAAAGTATATTTTACTTAGAAAAGAAGTCCTGCTGACTCCACGAGAACATAATTTTCATAGGAATATGCTTAGGATTCATACTCTGTATAATAAGCTACTTATTTTGTAAGTCTACCCTTTCCCCCTGTCACCCTCCTGCCCTCACTTAATAGAATATTCATTTCTGAAGAACAGTAAATAGAATAATTCAATAGTGAGGGTCCCTAATTGTGAATGGAATTCTATAGTAGTATTCTGACTTGACAACTTCCTTTTTTACAGAAGTGTCTTTTTTTGTGGAAAGAGTATAAACTCAATTATAGTTATTTCTTCCATATAGGGTAATTTTAACACAAGTGGTTCATCAGTGGAAGCTATCCCTTTCCTAATTGTTCTTTGAAAAAAAGGGTCATTATTTTAGAAAGAGCTTGTGAAATTCCAGTGAACTACTCTGGATTTGCCAGACCTTCAAGGTTGACCAGATCTGGAAACATTCCCTAAAATGACTCAATCTACATATACTTTTTCTTTCTTTCTTCCAGAGACAGGCTACAGTAACAGAATTTTGCAAGATTGACTGCATTTTTTCTTCTTCTCCCCTTCTTATAACCCAGGGGATGAAGGGGGACTCCACCTGAGTCTTTCTCCAAGATCACTTCCATGGTTCCATCCATGATTGTAATGTCTCGTAAGACTCAAGTTTCATCTTAGCTGCCTAAATTGGGTCCCTCGAGAGATGCCTGCTGGTTCCCAAAATTGCTAGTGAATTGTAATTCTAATTGGCCTTAGGCCCAAATTATGTAAAGGAATATATTCATGTTTAGCATATCTGCATATTTGGGCCCTCAATTTGAGTTTCGAATGATGCTTGAGAACATCAAAGGTTAATTCGATGGAGGCCATAGAGATGGAATTGCTGCTACGATTACATGAATCTAGGTGAGGTTAAAGTGCATTTGTCACCCATTTAAGACTTTAATATTTCAATGTTTAAGAATTTAACATTAATTGGTAGTGCTATGCATTTCTTGTCTTAACAATATTTTATTGTATTATTTATTGTATTAATTAATTTAAAATGTGATTTAAAGTGTACTGCTTGGCTTGGCCCTTCTTATTTCCATCTTGGCCCAGTTTGATCTCTCTAGTTTTCTTGTCACCCAAAGACCAAAATGTAGCTTGGCCCTAAAAGGGCTGCAAGTGATTAAGATAGGAAACATTTTGTGCCTTACAAATGGGTCAGAATGAATTCTTCTTAACATATTTTGGATAATCACCCCTTTTATATCTTGCCCTGAAGGGAAAAACAAAATTTTTGCATTCAGAGGCATCTCCTGATCATTTTTCAGAGATCTCAGGACTTGCTGAGAGCTGGTTGCCATCAACTGGTGACAGCTGGAAATCTGACTAGGATTTTTTTTCTTGAAAATCATACTTCTATTTTTCCTGAGGCAATTTCATTTTAATTCTACATTTCTGATGGTACCTGATGAAGTCAGATTTATCTGCATATCTGGACGGTAACACATGCAATATTGTGTATACACATCTAGTCTTCTTGTTGTGAAAGTTTTGAAACACCAATATTATTATTTGTTTAGTTGTGTTAGTTTAGTTTAGTTTGGTTTGACTCTTCCCAAACGTTGAGAGGGATGCAGAGACTCAGTTTAGACCATTATCTAAAATATCCAAGTTGCAGAATAAGTCTGTCTATCAAACTTGGAAGCTTTCCAACTTCTGTGAAGATGAGAGTATAAATAGCTTTCGCCTCTTCTTCAGACTAATTTCTAGCTTACATTGGGATATAATTGCTTAAGCCAAAGAACCCCAACATGATTAGCCTCATCAGAGTTGAGTCATGGTGCGGGCATACTTGGGAGAGGAATACCTTGGTGGGGGTGTATGCCTAGAATAAACCCCCCATTTACCTGAAAGTAAAAAGGTTGCCCCCTTGAACCTCCCAACCAACCTTCCTTTATCTTTCATGGATGCTCATTTGGCAGGTTGGCACATTTTCAGACAAGCCACCTAGTATCATAGCACTTTCTGCCTTATCATTTAATTGTTTTAATTTTAAAAAATGCACATGCACCCCCACACACAAAGTCAAGAGATGCCAACCATGTTCATAAGACATCACATAAAATAACTCAAAATGTAAATGGTCTTCTGACTTCAAGTGGTTGGTTGAAGCAAGAGAGGATGGTGTGCTTAATATCATAAATAATTTTTATTTGATTTTTATCCCACTTTTATTACTTTATGAGTAACTCAAGGCTGCGAACATTCCTAATACTCCTTCCTCCTCCTGTTTATCTCACAACAATCACCTTGGGAAGTGATTTGGGCTGAGAGAGCATGGCTGGCCCTAAGTCACCCAGCAGGTTTTCATACCTAAGATCGGACTAGAACTCACCATCTCCTGGTTTCTAGGACCAGAACCTTAACCACTACACCAAACCTAGCTCAAAAATAAATAATTTTGTTACGGCTGAGTGAATCCTGAGTGAATCTTGAGTCTAGTCTTCCTTGGTCAAAGTCCAATAATTTTGCCAATACATAACTAAGAAGGTGAAGAGGCGTATACATTTATTGAAATAATGATATTCCTAAAATCCATTTGGTGATGATCTGCAAAATTGCTATTGCTACATGTTACTGCATTTTCCTTTCATTTGAAGAATATGTTTGGATGTATGTTCTAGAGAGTAGATGAAGGAAACCTGAGCTCGCTATACATTCCACCAAGGTTAATGTGAATCTCTGGTGTTAAGAAAGAATGCAGAGTGTGACACACTTTGTATATGCATTCTGTGTATTTAATTTCAGCCGCATATCCTGTCTCCAATGATTGTTAACATACCCTGCTGTGCTTTAGTCTTTTGCAAAGATTTCCAGAGATTGGGTGGTCTTATGGCTGAAATTCTAAAGCCTAGGAAGGCTAGGTAACTGGAATTTCAGTGTTAATTTTAAGTTTGCTTGTGTTTGAAAAGTGAGGCCAGAACAATTCTCCATTTGATCAGACTTCTGGTTCAGCTTTGGGGGAGAAAAAGTACGCTGTTTTCTTAGCTCCCCCTTTCCCCTCCACTCTAGTTTTGTTAAAAAAAAGTTTTTTGTTTTGTTTTAAAGGCTGTTGGGGATTTGTTTGAGGAAAGCCTGTTGAGAAAATGTCTTTGAAATTACAGGGATCTTGATTGTATCCTGCCTGTACGTTAGGGTGCCTTTTATTTTCTCAGTTAAGGAACAAACAAAAAACATATTTGATTCAACAGAGAAACATAGAGAAAAATGTGTTTGAGCATTTATTGTTAGATAAGTTAGGAATACAAATAGCTTTTGTGCTCTGAGATTTCCAGTGATGTTAATCATTTTAGAGTTCACTTACAGTCATTTTAACAGCTAGACAAGGGAAGGGAAGGGGGGGGCATAACAAATTCTTTTTCTTTTGTAGAGTTCTTGCTATGATCTTTGCCATTTTTGGAAACTAGCCATAAAATAATTTTGCATGATTTAACCCATGGGGATTTATTGCAAATTGACATTAAGGAAAAGAGCTGTGGAATTTTTTTTTATTTTTTTTTTGCTGCAAATCTATGTAGGGAATAAGCAGAGATGTTAAAGGCTGATCTCCCACTAATGAATTCTGGCTTTGATTTTCCTCTCCAATTATTTATTTTGGTGTGCAGATCCATACTTATATGCAAGAACATACATTTCAGTATTTAATCCAGCAAACCAAGTTGTCTGTGAGATTACAAAATTGCTAGAACATTTTTTTGAGTTAACAATAAGTGGGATGCTAGAAACAGCCAGAAATACAGGCCCATCGCCGAGTGCCCCACATGGGGTCACATGATAGGGGTGTGGCCATCAGAACTTCAGAACCAGATCATAAATGAATACATCCAGGTTGGTGAAAAAATAAATCAGAAACTCTCACAGTTGACTGCATTTAGCTGATTCAAAATAACTTCTTTATATTTATATCAAAATATTTACAATACCATACATTCTTCTTTACAGCAACATAGCACAATGAAGACTTCTTACAGAGAGATACAGAAACAAACCTGAGACTGAAAATTCAGCTTCTAACACAATACCCTTTTGCACAGACTCAGTAGCACTTTCTTCACATTGGCTGACTGAGTTACCACATGACTCTTCCTGCTCATGAATATTCCAACAGTTTCCTACCTCTGGTCTATAGCAATGTTTCCCAAAGTGGCAATTTCACGATATATGGATTCAGACTGTCAGAATTCTCAAACCATAACCATCCTGATTAGAAAATTCTTAAAGTCAATAATTGGCAATTGTCAAAGCAGAATGGGACGACTCTCTACAGCCAACTCGCTGTGGCCAGCTTGCCATAGCCAACTCACCATGGCATACTTGCTGTGGGACAGCTCACTGTAGGACAATTTAACAATTCAATTTCAGTATTTAAAATAAATAAAAATATATTTCTATTCCACCATTTCTTTGATATTAGTGTAACTTTGATCTCCCAGCGAGTTGTCGCACAAGAAGTTGGCCATGGCAAGTCCTCCCACAGCATGTTGACTGGGGTATGTTGGCCATGGTGAGTTGCCCGTGGTGAATTGTCATAGATCCTTGTCAAGGTTAGGAAACATGGATTGTAAATCGTAGCCTCAGAGATATACAGTGTTTCCAGGGTTTGTGATGGATCCTAAAACAACCCAGAAATACTAGGCTACTCATTCATGGGGAACACAGCCCTCTTCAAAACAGTAAACTCCGCCATTCCCAATATTGTAATTCAGCTATATCTCATGACTGTGCAGGTAGTCCTCAACTGACGACCACAACTGAGCCCAAAATTCATGTTGCTAAGCAAGGCAGTTGTTAAGTGAGTTTTGCCCCATTGTACGCCTTTTTCTTGTCACAGTTATTAAGTGAACCACTGCAATTATTAAGTTAGTGACACGGTTGTTAAGTGAATCTAACTTCCCCATTGATTTTGCTTGTCAGAAGATTGCAAAAGGTGATCACATGACTCTTGGATGCTGCAGTCACTAGCTCAATGGCTTAAATAGAGATGAGCACTGCCCCCTAAAGTTGACTATGACTTTAGAGTAGAGTAAGGGACTCCTTTACTTTTACATCAGTAGTCTGACTTCCGGTGGCTCCGTTTGGCGTCGCCATAGCCTTCTTTGGAGGCTCCGATATCCCGGGATCTGTCAAGCCACAAAACAGCGATCATCAGCTGTTTTTTGTGGTGGAAAATCCCCCCTTCAGGAGAAGAAGGGGTGAAGAGCATCGGGCGTGGGTTGAGCTCCTCTAAAAAACCCCTGAAAAAGTTTTCAGGGGGAAAGAGTGAGAGCTCCCCAGGCGCTCGAAGACGCTCCAGTCCGGGACGCTTCTGTCAGTAGACAGAAAAAGACGCTGCGACCACCCCTGCGGAAGATAAGTATCTAAGAGTGATCTATATGCAGGCGGAGTGAATGCAGGAGTTCAACATTGAAAGTAACTTTTTATATTTTACTTCTGACCACAACTATTCCTACAATCAACATAATACTTAAAATGGTGATCGCTTTCTAACAGAAGTGAAAGTGACTTTCTAACAGAAGTGAAAGTGATTTTCTAGAACAAAGGCATAGCGATCGCTCAGACTTAAAGTTTAAAATTCCACAAATTTTAATTAAAATCTAGGATTTGAAAGAAGATAAGAAGGAAAAGAAGAGGAGGGAAAAATTTTGGCAATATATGTGTAAAAATTTTTTTTCTTTTATTTAAAAGCAATTTTTTGAGAGCTTTTATAAAAAGTGGATTGATCACAGAATGGCTGCCAGACAAACTAAAATAACATCTGCGAAGGTTGCAGTATCCTCACCGGCTCAGCCCTCTAAATTACAAACACATAGTTTTTCTGGTCCCCCGGCTTCTTCAACATCTACCTCAGTAGTCAGAGTTCTGGAGTACTTGGGATAGGTTTCATTCAAGTGGATCTTGAAATTATTTTTGTGGCGTTCTCAGTGGTCAGATTTCTGCACTTTTTGGAAGAGACTTCATTCATCTTTTCCAATGTTCCTCCACCAGAAAGATACAGATCTCCCAATCAGACTCTTTTAACAGTTAATTCATAGGAGTTCTTTCTTTTTTCCCACTTTTTTTTACTCTAACATATAATGGTGCAGATGCAATTGGACTGAGATTGATGAGGAGATTAGAATAGATCCATGAACAGCTGCCAAAGGCCTCTAGCCATAAAATCCACTGTTTGTGTCCTCTACTCCTTTTAATAGTCAACCCACATTGAAATGACAGGGAACCTACTTCAATTCTGCAGCCCCAATTCTTTGTTCAATTAGAAAAAACAAATCTATCCCAGTAATAGGATGCTATTGGACAGACCTGCTTTGCCAATTTAGGATAGAACAGTTCAAACCTCTGGTGAAGTGGAATTTGATCTGTAAAATTACTTATTTTGATGTAGTAGATGGTGCTTTATAGGATGTTGGTATTTTGTTCTTCTCTCAAGATGTGATGGTTTCGCCCATTACAGAAGAAAGAGAGTAGCTCTTCTACTCTCTTGTTAAAATGGATTTTAAAATGGATCTTATATACGTATTTTTCGCTCTATAAGACGCACCTGCTGATAAGACGCACCTAGATTTTAGAGGAGGAAAATAGAAAAAAAATATTTTGAGCCAAAAAGTGGGCTAAGAGACATACAGGTAGTCCTCAACTTTTGACAACAATTGAGCCCAAAATTTATGTTGCTAATCAATTTCCTCAACCACATCAGACATAAAAAAATTATTAGCCACAATACTATAATGAACCATGCATTTGTTTAGGATGCATGTGGGCTTTAGCTGACGTTTTTCCACTGAACATGTATCAAAAACTGCTTTATTTCTGCTTTAAAAGAAGGGAACTTTTTTTGTTCTTGGAGCTTGCTTCTTCATTCCAACTGGGTGTAACCCAGGGGTTCTCAACCTTGGCAACTTTAAGACTTGTGGACTTCAACTTTTATCAGCTGAGTTAAATGCAATCTAAGCTGCAAAAAACCTAGTATTGCAATCTAGGAAGTACCGGTAAATCCCATCTACTTACCTACAGAATAATTCTTTTCACAACAGCTGGGAGGACATCGTTTTATTTAAATAGTAATATTAAAAATAGGTATCCCCTGCTCATTCTTTTTATTCCCTCTCCCCTTTAATAGTTATCAAAAGTACTGAAGGATAATGTCAAGCCCCATGGGGCTTGCCATTCACCAGTGGGAGGGGTGACCCAGAGCACAGTCTGCTGCCGCTGCATGCCGCCCCGACGCTGGATGCCACCCCACTCTGGCAGGTACTTGCGGGGACTGAGCCTCTCTGCCTTACTGAGCAGCTGAATGCCAGAAGCTGACCGGGCATTGCTGGGTCCGGCTGGCGCATGGAGAAACATTGGCAGGAAGCCACAGGGAGAAACGTCACGACGCCAACGCCGGGCCGTGGAGGGGGCCGTGCGCAGCCAAGCCTCTGCGGATGCAACTATTGAATGCCAGGCGCGGCGGATGGCAGTCGGGGCTCATTGGACCAGCTGTGCAGTGGGGCCGGTCGCTGCTGGGTGCAGAATGCTGCCCACACCTCTTGCTGACTGGAGAAATGCTGGCAGGAAGCCACAGGGATCCGGAGGGGCCTGAAGGCAACAGACTGGAGCCTATAGTAGCCCTGTCTTTTACAGGACAAGTCTGCTCCACACCGACTATCATCCTCTCCAACCGCCCTTTGGACGCGACCAAAGAATCTAGGTAGCAGAAAGCGCTTACCTAGGTAGGGGGATTGCTGCTGCTGCTGTCACTGCGCACGCGCCACCTGCTGCCGTTTCACCTGCAATCCCGTAGTACTGCGAGGTAGCGCAGGCCAAAAGGCCCGGCAGGTACGGCGAAAACTCGACTGCGAAACCGTGGTGGCCGGGCAAGCGGAAGGCCTGCGCCCTCAGGAGCTTTCCTAGCGCCTCGCCGCTGCTGCGGCTCATGGCTTCACCGCCGGCGCTGAGCTCGTCTGCCTGGCCGCGGGGTGGCAGCTGCTCGCGGGCGGCTTCAAAACCGCCCGCTCCCTTCCTTGTTTCGCCGCCCCTCTTGTGTGGGCGGGGTTGAGGGAAACGGTCGCCGTCACCGCCATGGTTGTTTTGGGCTACAAGCCTTTCTTCCCGAATGCCTTCTTGCGAGTCGGACTTCCGGTCCCAGCTCGCCCTTCTATGGAATTGCTTCGTGTGCGAGAAGGCGCGCGAGAAGCTTCTCGTGATTCGGGGATTTCTGTTGTAACGCTGGTTTGCGGCATTCGTGCCGTCTTCTAAGGCAACGGCGCTTGCGTCACATCCCCTCTGCTCCAGCGCCTCCCCCCTCCCTGCCTGCATCTTCGCTCCATAAGAGGCGGCTGATTTTTCATCCTACTTTGGGAGGGAAAAACTGCGTCTTATGGAGCGAAAAATACGGGGTAAGTATTTTGTTATTCTTTCCCAACTTCTAAAGACACTGTAACTTCCCTCGCCCTCTCTTCATAAAGCTACAAGCAAAACTTAAAATTCATTTTCTTTCCAAATATCTCCACCAACCAGTGTCTACAGAGGCTGGTGCTTTAATGGATTAGGTGCACCCAATTCAATAATAGCAAATTGAATTTATCATCTGTAGGTTCAGTAAGATGTGCCAGAGAAGAAATGAATAATATCAAAAATAGATTTGTGGTGAAGAGGGAAAATAATATTGTAACTGGATAATTAACTGTCTCACTCCTCCCTTTTGATTTAAAAGCTCTTAGTTTGCTGCTTTGTTACAGAATAGTTTTAAATGTCTTCCGGCAAATTTTATTTTGCATGTTAAATTGTATACAAGTTATTTTCCATTGCTCGTCAAGAAGGTAGTTTTGATAGTTATTTTGAATACTAAATTGATTTTAACAACTGCATGAGCAATTTCAGACACTTGACTAATGTAACTATTGAGTTAGGGCAACAGTATCTTTCATAAAAACTGGTATTTAATTAAGTTTTCATTTATACTAATAGGTCTCCAGCAGCTGAGTAATTAATTACCCTGACATCAACTGGGAGACAAACTCTGCACCAGGTGGAAGATCAAACAGATTCCTGACAAACCTAGCAGACAACTTTGTCTCCCAAAAAGTAGAGAAGGAAACTAGGGGATTAGCCATTTTGGATCTAATTCTCACTAACAGAGATGAAATGAAAGAAGGTGTTGAAGCCACAGGAACCTTGGGAGGTAGTGATCATGCAATATTGGAATTCAACATTATGGAAGCACCAGCAATAGAACATAGTCAAACTAGAGTCTTGGGTTTCAAGAGAGCTAATTTCAATAAACTTAGAGAGGGCTTGGGAAGGATTCCATGGATGATAATCCTCCAGGGGAAAACAACACAAGAAGCTTGGGAAATTTTGAAAAGCAAGATAATAGAAGCCCAGTCTAGCTCAATACCAACAAAGAGGAAAAATAACAGCTCTCAAAAGAAACCAGCATGGCTGCATAAAGAACTCTCTGACAAATTGAAAGATAAAAAGGACAAGTATAGAAGGTGGAAAGAGGGGTACATAACTAAATCATAATATCAACAAATAACCCGAGCCTGCAAAGATGAAGTGAGGAAAGCCAAGGCTCAAAATGAACTAATAAGGTTTGCGACCAAAGTCAAAAATAACAAAAAAAAAAAGCTTCTTTCAACATGTAAAAAACAAGAAAAAAGTGAAGGAAATGATTGGTCCATTAATGGGTGAAAGTGGTAAGAAGGTAACTAGCAATAGGGAGAAAGCAGAACTATTTAACTCGTTTTTTGCATCTGTCTCTACACAAAGGGAAAAAACAGACCAACCTATAAAAAATAGTGCCATAAAAAACAGCATAGAAACACAAGTTAAGATAGGCAAGAAAATGGTAAGTGAGCACCTGTCCAGCCTAGACGAGTTCAAATCACCAGGACCCGATGGAGTACACCCCAAGGTTCTCAAGGAACTGGCAGATGTGATCTCAAAACCACTGAACTATATTTTTCAAAGATCTTGGAGCACTGGGGAATTACTAGAGGACTGGAAAAGAGCTGATGTAGTTCCCATCTTCAAAAAAGGAAAAAAATTGGATCCAGGAAATTACAGACCTATCAGCCTGACCTCAATACCTGGGAAGATCCTGGAAAAGATAATCAAGCAATGAATCAGCGAACACCTACAGGCAAACAAAGTCATTATTAAAAGCCAACATGGGTTTGTCAAAAACAGATCATGCCAGACAAATCTTATTGCATTCTTTGACCAAGTAACAAAATTAGTGGATCAGAGGAATGCTGTGGATATAATTTACTTGGACTTCAGTAAGGCATTTGATAAAGTAGATCACAACCTACTACTCGATAAGATAGAAAAATGTGGGTTAGACAGCATCACCACCAGATGGATTCGTAGCTGGCTGACTGGCCGTACTCAGCATGTGGTCCTCAATGAAACTGCATCTACGTGGAGGGAAGTGTGTAATGGGGTGCCCCAGGGCTCTGTTCTGGGCCCAGTGCTCTTCAACATCTTCATCAACGATTTGGACGAGGGGATAGATGGGGAACTCATCAAATTTGCGGATGACCCCAAGCTGACAGGAATAGCCAACACTCCAGAAGACAGGCTTAAGATACAGGAGGATCTGGACAGACTTGAACACTGGGTGCTATCTAACAAAATGAAATTCAATGGTGAAAAAAGTAAGGTTCTACATTTAGGCAAGAAAAACCAAATGTACAGGCAGAGTATAGGGGGGTACCTTGCTCAATAGTAGTAACTGTGAGAGGGATCTCGGAGTCCTAGTAGACAATCACTTGAATATGAGCCAACAGTGTGCTGCAGCTGCCAAAAAAGCCAACACAGTGCTGGGCTGCATTAACAGAGGGATAGAATCAAGATCACGTGAAGTATTAATACCACTTTACAATGTCTTGGTAAGGCCACACTTGGAATACTGCATCCAGTTTTGGTCACCACGGTGTAAAAAAGATGCTGAGACTCTAGAAAGAGTACAGAGAAGAGTAACAAAGATGATTAGGGGACTGGAGGCTAAAACATATAAGGAACGGTTGCTGGAATTGGGTATGTCTAGTTTAACGAAGAGAAGGACGAGGGGGAACGATAGCAGTATTCCAATATCTCAGGGGCTGCCACAAAGAAGAGGGAGTCAAGCTATTCTCCAAGGTGCCTGAAGGCAGGACGAGAAGCAACGGATGGAAACTGATCAAGGAGAGAAGCAACTTAGAACTAAGGAGAAACTTCCTGACAGTTAGAACAAGTAACCAATGGAACAACCTGCCTCCAGAAGCGGTGAATACTCCGACATTGGAAGTTTTTAAGAAGAGACTGGACAGCCATTTGTCTGAAATGGTGTAGAGTTCTTGCCTGAGCAGGGGGTTGGACTCGATGACCTCCAAGGTCCTATCCGACTTTATTATTATTATTATTATTATTATTATTATTATTATTATCATCATCATCATCATCATCATCATCATCATCATCATCATCATCATTATTTCTTGGAAGTCTGTCAAGGATATGAACACTGAATGTGTATAAACTTTGCATTTCTGTCCAAGGGATAGTTTGCCTCTGCTGCCATCGTTCACTTTAGATAGACATTTCCTTTTTTTTTCTATTTGAATATGCATAAGATGGATCTCCTGTCTTATCAGAGAGCATCATTAAATGCAAAATGTTTTTATGGGCTTTGTCATTTCTTTAGATTGTAAAACCAGTAACATTGAATTATGACAGTACTTTGAATAGATAGGCATGTATGTGTGAGTGCCCTGGTCCATCTGATAGCTAAATTTCTATCTCCATTTTTGTGGATACTATAGGGATCTGAGACCTTTATTTCCCCTTTTTAAAAAATTTTCAAGCAGGCTGTTTAAACCATGCATATGCAAATTTTCTCTTACCTGGCTTTAGGCACAACGTGATTCTGGCAGTAGCCAATTTTTTTCGCTGTCATGATCAGACATAGGAAGAAATTATTTTCTGAACAATCTGTTTCTCTGAAATATCAAAATGTATACTGTTTTAATACTTTGTTCTTGGGTCCTTCGATTGTAATAAACTTTTCTACTCCATTCAACAGTTCTGGAGAGCATGGAGTCCTAAGAGCACTTATAGTCATAGTTTACTTGTTTTGGCTTCATGTGATATCTAAACCCAGCCATTGTGGGTCTGCCAAACATTGTTTACCATTTAGTGAATCTGGCTAGTTGTGGTTTAGGCAATGAATTTTGGGCAAGCAAAGCACAGTTAGTATCTTCAGCATGAAGATCCTGGGAAAAATGTGAGGTTCCAAATCAAGAAATGTTCTCACCATCTATTCTTTACCTTGGACATGCATTTATAGGATAGGATAGGATAGGATAGGATAGGATAGGATAGGATGGGACCTTGGAGGTCTTCTAATCCAACCCTATACCAGGAGACCCTATACTATCTCAGACAAGTGACTGTCCAGTTTCTTCTTAAAAACCTCTAGTGATGAAGCACCCACAACATCTGAAGGCAAGCTGTTCTACTAGTTAATTGTCCTCACTGTTAGGAAGTTTCTCCTTAATTCCAGGTTGCTTTTCTCCTTGATTAATTTCCATCCATTGTTTCTTGTCCTGCCCTCAGGTGCTTTGGAAAGTAAGTTGACCCCCTCTTCTTTGTAGCAGCCCCTCAAATACTAGAATACTGCTATCATGTCACCCCTACTCCTTTTTTTCTCTAGATTGGACATACCCAATTCCTGCAACCGTTCTTCATATATTTTTGTCTCATAATTCCTCAAGATTAGAATACAAAGACTGAAAAAGTTTCTTGTCCTTTGTGATTTTTTTCCCCTGGCGCCTCCAGATTCTACCTCTTATAAGTTGGACCTGCTGATTCAAGAGTTCTTTCGTGACAAGCATGACACTTTAATAAGCTTGGCTTCTCTTTGCTTTTTATATTGCTTCCCAAGCTCTGTTTGGTGAACTATGTGCACCTGATGCCCCGGATGGATGGACCGGTTTGACTAGTTTCACCTGTGGAAGGATCTACCTGCAAGCTGTGTTTAAAAATAAGTGTCGAAATTTCACCACCTTGGCAACAGCCTCTAAACAACCAGTGAACCAAACAGTAAGGACACCTAGAGGTGCTTTGGCCACAGAAGTTGCTTTTCCTTTGATACTACTGCATGATTGCCGCCTGGACCAGATGGATCTTACTTCATTGAGACAATTTTGGGATCTTGGAACATGCCAAGTAGAGTTGCTGCCAATATCATATGCAGAGATAAAAATCAAGAGAATGTAGAGAGCCAGAATGAAAGAGGCTCTGCCTTCTCCTTTCCAATGCATATGTCCAAAAGAGCAGTTGTGCTTTGTGAAGGCTATCAAGTATTTACCGTCTTGGTGAGAATTTGCTTCCAACATACAGGTAGTCCTTGACTTATGACCACAATTGAGCCCAAAATTGCGAGACAGTTATTAGGTTTTTGCCTCACTTTACGACCTTTCTTGCCACAGTTGTTAAGTGAATCACTGCTGTAGTTAAATTAGCAACACAGTTCGTAAGTGAATCAGGCTTTCCCATAGTCTTTGCTTCTCAGAAAGTTGCAAAAGGTGATCACATGACTTCGTGACACATAAATATGTGTTGTCAAACATCTAAATTTTGATCATGTGACCATGGGGATACTGCAGCAGTCAGAAGTCATTTTTTCAGTGTTGTTGTAACTTGAGACGGTCACTAAATGAACTATTGTAAGTTGATTACCTGTAGCAAGAATCCCCAAAGAATAAAAAGTTATCTTCCTTTGTGTTTCCCACCAATTAAATCACCAAATAAGATACTTGAGATTCTACATTAAGGTGTCACATAATTATCACACTTCAAGGTTCAATAGATAGTTGTTTTCTTTTAAACACTTGGTTAAATGACTATATGAACTCAATGAATATTTTTATACCTACACAAACAGCAAATAAAGGGAAACAATTGCCTTTCTCTTAAACTTTTACTTTTCAAACTCTTATTGTTTATTTCCCTTTCTGGTTTTCTGGTTCATGAAATAATTTTGTTCATACTTGGCTAGGATCTTACATATGCAAATGTAAAAATTGTTAGCAATGCATCGTAGTCATACATGAATTCAGAATAATGTTGATTTTTAAATGACTCAAAATTCAGTGTACATTAATAATACATTAATAATACAATTCATCCTCTCCCCAGTAAGTCCAGATTCAGTTGTAATGCATCAGACAGCTATACAAAGTTAATTCAAATTTTGATGACACACATTAAATATATTCTCTGTGCTAGAAATATTAAGACCTTGTAAAAACAAGCCTGTATTGTTAAAACCCCTAATTATACCAAACCTAAGGGTGCAACATATATGCCCCAATCTGGAAGAAAATTCTATTGGACAAAGGGACCCACAATATTTTACTTTAAACTTGCTATAGTTTATTTGCCCATTTCATTTCTCCATCTTCCTGGAAAATATCTGCATTGCTTTATTGACAGAATTATATTCTCCAGAAATGTTTTTGTTATGCTGTGTATAGGACATGATTGCAGGATTTCTTTAAGACAAGTGTGAACTTTTTCTATTTTCCAATCATATCTTTTAATATGGTATTGGAAAAAGGTTTTGTTCCCAAAGCACCTGATTTTTGTTTTGACCTTTGCTTATTTGCAGCATTGCATGTTATTTGGTTTTTATTTTTTCTTGCTTTGATCTAATGTTTTTGATGTATTGTATATTACTTACAGCCGCTTTGGCAGCTGAGGTAATTGCTGTAACTTAATTATTTATAAAATAAAATAAGCCTTTCAATAAATCCTTGCTTCCTCCTCCTCTTCCTCTTTGAAAAATTGTCACAGGCTTCTGGGCCTGATTCAAAGCATGGATTGTCACTTATGAAGCCACAAAGCCATCAATGGTGTGGTACAGGATTCATTGGGGTCTACTTTCCCAAGCATGATTCTCACTTAAAATTGAAAAACTCACACACACACTCATGAAGTGAAGAGGGCTTTGAGTAGAAGGCTGTGGTATGATAAAATATGCAGAATCCAGAATTACAATTGTCTCCTCCCCTCTCTGATTTAGGAAGGCCCTTAAAACCTTACATTAGTGGGTCTTCAGATTTCAAGATAATTGGGGGTGTATTATTTTTATGATGTGTTCATTAAGTCCTTAAGACACTCTGTTTTGGTTTGTTGATGTATAGTATAAAGAGTTGGTCACATTGGGGTGGTCTGTTGATATTGTAAATGACTAAGACACATAAGGTATTTTTAGGCCTCAGACTTTAGGCCTAGCAGGCCTTAATGTTTTTAAGAAGGGCCAGTTACCAAATCAACATTTAGAGAAGATCCTGGTAGTTTCATGCTACTGTCAGCTCAAGAAAGTATTGGCCATTTCTAAATGATGCATCCAGTGGTCCATTTCATTTGTCATAGATGGGGCACCCATATCCACAGCTTTCCAGGCCTCCCAACTGCCCCCAGGTTCCTGCCCCAACCTATGCCTAAATTTTAAATTCTCTTAGTGATTTTCCTTAATCTGATTAAAATACAACCAATGGAGTAAATAGGTGCCCTTTTTGTTAGACAGAGATGCTTGTAAAGACTGCAGTCTTTCTAATGTTGACTTGAAAAAGATAGATGCTTCATTTGTAAAACAATGTGACCATATAAAGTCCAGAGAATAGTCCCCCCCCCCCGGGGTTTAAATCCAGCATTTCCCATCTGGGAAACACCTTTGGTCTTAGATAGCTGAAACTGAAATTCTGAAACGTTTTGTTTACTTAGTAATGAAGAAATGCTGCATTGGCAATCTTCCTTAAAGCTTGAGTATATCAGTGCTTTCAGGAAACAGTGCTTTCAATTATGTGTAATTATGTATTACTGAAATAATAAAATGTATTTCTTTTATTACTAGGCCTCTCACCTGCATACTCTCAGCAAGCCATAGCATTAAACAATAAATAATCATTAATAAAAGATAACATTAAACCAATACTAGCGATACAAATAGAGCAGCGGTTCTCAACCTATGGGTCGCGACCCCATTTGGGGTCGAACGACCGTTTCGCGGGGGTCGCCGGACACTGCAGTCCGCCATTTTGTTGTTTTTTTTCCCATCGTGTGCGCGCTGCGCATGCGCGGTTTGGGCCATCGCATGCCGCGCATGCGCGGATCGGGCCGTCGCGGTCCGCCATTTTTTTGTCGCACGCATGCCGCGCATGTGCGGTTTGGGCCGTCGCGCGCACACCGCGCATGCGTGGATCGGCCTGTCACGGTCCACCATTTTTTTCCTGTTGCGCGTGTGCTGCGCGCGCGTGGTTCGGGCCGTCGCACGCGCGCCGCACATGCGCGAATCGGCCTGTCGCGATCTGCCATTTTTTTTGTTGGCGCACGCCGCACATGCACGGATCGGCCCATCGCGCGCGCGCACACGCGCGTACACAGGTCAGGGTCGCAAGTGGGGTCTCAACCTGAAAAAGGTTGAGAACCACTGAAATAGAGCCTCATAAAATATTACCAAACGAGCCATTAAACATAAATGATAAATATAAAGTGCCAATCAGAAAAGGAAGGTTTATTTCTACTAAGTTTTTAATTTCACGAAGATATTGGGAATTAATCATTTCAGTCTTCTTTTCTTTGTATCTGTATTCTGAGATTAAAGAATATTTGAAACAACTTCAGGTACATTACGCTATAATGTACCTGAAGTCCCATGCCCAATGGAGAATAACAACGACAACAACAATGTTGTTGGGAGGTTTTCTAGTCCAACCCCCTGCTCAGGCAGGAAACCCTATACTCTATACCATTTCAGACAAATATGGAACATATTATACACATAGTAAGAGACCAACTGATTCAGGCAGGTTGTGTGAAAATTAAACAATTGATTCCCCATCCTACCTATGCTTAATATAGAAACCTAGGAGCAAACACATTATCCAGGAGCTCTTAAGAGTGGTGTTTGATGATTGGTGATTTGAAATCGATGGGAAAAAATGGCAAAAGTGAAATTTATTTCTTTGTGGATTATTTTTGTTGGTCAGCATCAAGCATCCATGGGTCTTTTTCATAATACAGGTAAGTTCTTGGCTTAAAAATCATTTATTTAGTGATGGTGCAAAGCTACAGCAGCACTGAAAAAAGTGACTTATTACCATTTTTCACATTTACAACTGTTGGAGCATCCCCGTGATCATGTGATCAGAATTGAGACACTTGACAACTGGCATGTATTTATGGTGGTTGCAGTATCTTGGGGTCATGTGATCACTTTTTCCAACCTTCTGACAAGCAAAGTCAATAGGGAAGCCAGGTTCACTCAATCAGGTTACTAACTTAACAACTGCAGTGATTCATTTAACAACTGTGACAAGAAAGGTCATAAAATGGGGCAAAATATCACTTAATGATTGTCTTGCTTAGCAATGGAAATTGCTAAGGCAGGAAACCCTAGACCATTTCTTCTTAAAAACTTCCAGTGTTGGAGCATTCACAGCTTCTGGAGGCAGGTTGTTCCACTGGTTAATTGTTCTAAAAGTCAGGAAATTACTTCTTAGTTCTTGGTTGCTTCTCTCTTTGGTTAGTTCCATCCATTGCTTCTTGTCGTATCTTCAGGCGCTTTGAAGAATAGGTTGACTCCCTTTTCTTTGTGGCAACCCCTGAGATATAGGAACACTGCTATCATGTCACCCTTAGTCCTTCTGTTCATTAAACTAGACATACCTAATTGCAGCAACCATTCTTTATATGTTTTAGCCTTCAGTCCCCTGATTATCTTTGTTGCTCTTCTCTGTACTCTTTCTAGAGTGTCAATATTTTTTTACATCATGGTGGCCAAGACTGGATGCAGTATTCCAAGTGTGGCCTTACTAAGGCATTATAAAGTAATATTAACACTTCACATGATGTTGATTCTATCCCTCTGTTAATTGAAATTGAAGTCCACAAGTCATAAAAGGGGCATGGTTCCCCACCCTGTTTTAGATTGTGCATATAATCAGGCAATATCATGATGTAAATTCCCCAGGGCACAAGCTGTGGACAAGGTTAAGTTGTGCTGAAATTCAGCAAGTAAGAGTTGGTGAGCATTTCAGTGGGACACAGCTTGGACAGCTCCAAGTCAGGTCTACCATCTTGATTTCTATGGTGGGAGAAAGGAGGGCATGTGAAAGTAACAGTGATTAATAACTCACATTCTTAGAGAGGGCGGCTTTGCGACAGCTGTAAGTGAGGGAGCTTGCGTCGCCGGCGGACCGAGCGACGCTGGAAGCGGAGGAAGAAGCGGCCGCGGCGGAGGGGCTCTGCCCACTGGCCAGTTTGAGCTGCGAGATGAGGCCACAGCAGCCACCTGTTGCCAGCAAAGTCTTCATCCAAAGGGACTACAGCAGTGGCACAAGGTGCCAGTTCCAGACCAAATTCCCCCCAGAGTTGGAAAACCGGATTGACAGGCAGCAATTTGAAGAAACTGTACGGACCCTGAATAATCTTTATGCCGAAGCGGAGAAACTTGGGAGCCAGTCCTATCTGGAAGGGTGCTTAGCTTGCTTGACTGCCTACACTATATTTCTGTGCATGGAGACCCATTATGAGAAGGTTCTAAAGAAAATTGCCAAGTACATTCAGGAGCAGAATGAGAAGATCTATGCTCCACAAGGCCTCCTCTTGACTGACCCCATTGAGAGGGGACTAAGAGTTGTTGAAATTACCATTTATGAAGACAGAAGTGTGAGCAGTGGAAGATAAACCTTTGATGTCAAAGGGACCAGCGACCTACTCGTTTCCTTTCTTCTGTCCTAGCACCTTTCCCTCTGCTTCCCAGAACTCCACAGGGCCATTTACACAAGGACTCACTTTTCAGACCCCCGTCGTGGGGGAAGCCCATCCCAGCTGGGCAGCATCTGTCTTGCTTTGTTGGGCCTGAAGCTGCAGCGTTCCCTCACAGGCAGGAGGCCAACCGGGGATGACCTCAAGGCGGTGGGACTCTCTCGGTGGACTTTGGGCTTCTATCAGCTTCTGGAAAAAGAAAGCAACACCGTGTTGCGTTTTGGAAAATGAGGCCTATCCTTACGAAGTACAACCTGCTGATTGGTCCAAAAGGGACCCAGGCCCCCATCTTCCCGACTGACTCCGTTAAGAACCCGCAAAGCGTTTTTATTTTTCACTGCTGACGTGTTTTGGAGCCTCTTGTTCTCAGTGTACAATTCACAAGAAGAAGCCGTGAGCCGTGTGTTAAAACAGGAGGAAAACGCAGCAGCCCCAAATATGTCGTGTTAGCAGAAGTGTCACTTCTCGGCTCCTCTCCACCCTTAAATGTTGAATCTGTAAATGTAGGTAATGAAATATGGTTTTGGGGTTTTTTTTTAATAGATGTTTTAGTTTAGGGCAGGCAGGTTTAGGGCCAGCTAGAAATGGTGTTCAGTCTGCCAGCTTTTTCCTTTCACAGATGTCGTCTCTGCAGTACTTCTACCTGTGCTCGACATTCCAGCGTGATGCTTGCAAAAATATCTGGAACATTTTACACCCCACCCCACCCCGTCTCAAAAAAAATCCAATATCCTTTGTTCCATTCCTTCTTCTCTGTCCAATGTGGGTTTTACTCTGTGTATCTCTTTGACTCTAAAACGGCAAAATAATTCTCTGTGGAGGTTGCTATCTCTCGGGACAAGGTATTAAGGAATTTGCCAAACAAGATTAGTTTTAAAATTGGTGGCACAGGTGGGTTTTTGTTTTTTCTTTGAGCAATAGGAGAGGCGCCAAATAGTGGATCAAGGTTTTCAGGTGTATAATTCTTAAACCCCCTTCCTCATGGTTTTCTTTATCCTGTCTAAAAGTTTAATATTTGAAATATATAGATACTTGTGAGTTGTTTTTTCTAATCTGTAACAGTATTTTGTCTTTTGCACCCGTTACAATTGACTTTGGGAAATAATGGCTTAGTAACCTTTTTTCTTAAATAAATTGTCATTTGCTAAAAAAAAAAAAAAAAAACTCACATTCTTATATCTTGGTTTTTGAAGATATTGGATAGTGGCCATAAAACGAGAGGTAACAGCTTTTAAATGGCATTGATATTAGCCACGAAGTCTTGTTAATGTGGTGCTTTATGTGGGTTGCACTATCACTGCAGGATTTCTCAAGAAGCAAGGGATAATTTTGTACGTGTACTTACATCTTTATCACCTTATTTATAAAGTGCTGACTTTTCAAGGTTTGGGTACATTTCCAATCTTGGGGAGTTTTTTTTTTTAAAACTGTTTAGCCTCTACAATATTTTTATGTTTTCTGTTGCTAGATTGTAGTAGTTGGTTGACTAGTTTGTTATACATTAAACATTGGACTATGCAAGTGAATTGCTAGATGCCCAGTTTAAGGTGGCTCAAAGCCATGCCTATTTAATCAAAGCTGTGCATGCCTTATTTGGAGCATCTGAATTTAATGAAGCAGTTTTGTTTGAAAATACTGTCTGCAGGAAAGCTGGTGGCAACTGAATCAGTAGAATCCACCTTTTAATTCCCCAGCTGATCTCAATCCTGGCTGTTGCCAATGAAAGGTCACTTCTGCAGGCCTGTGTCCTAATTTCATTTCTGCAAAGCAGGTTATCCATGTCCCCTCACCCTGTAATTAAGTTTGTTCCATTTCTGCAGCATAGCCTATTTTCTGCAAGCAAGAGCAGAGCTTTGGCAAAGCAATGCAAGGGCATATCACACTGGATAGACAAAATTACTTTCCTCAACTGTATTATACAACAACTTGATATTTTTAAGTCTTAAATTGGTGTTCCTCAGCTGGAAGTTCCAAGAATTTGTAGTTCAAACTACTTGAACTGTAGTTCAGCCTGCTTGAACATGGTAATCACAAGGCAATTCCATATATAGCCACCAACCTTGTCCCTCTAGCACAGCGGTTCTCAACCTATGGGTCGCGACCCCATTTGGGGTCGCGAGACCATTTCACCGGGGTCGCCAAGCAATGCTGTCCGCCATTTTTTTTTTCCCCAATACTGTCCGACATTTTTTTTTTCCTTTTCCTTAGTTACGCTACTTTCTATTGGCTTTTGAACGCAAATAGACTCTATTCAAGAGACTTTTCTATTGGCGTTCAAAAGCCAATATAAACTAAGGAAGTTTCGGTTTCGGAGCACATGGGAGAGAGCGAGACAGAGAACAAGCGGTAGGAAGCGAGAGAGAACAAGCGGCAGGAAGCAAGAGAGAACAAGCAAAAACCGTAAGTTTTGCCTGCTGTTGAGCTTCCTCTGCTTGGCTGCCTGCCGTCCGTCCTGCTCCCCCTACCCATCTGCCCGTTCTCTGCCCGTTCTCCTCACCCGTCGTCCTCCGCCCCTTCTCCACCGGTTCTCGCCCGTCGGCCTCGGCCCATTTTCCGCCGCCCGTTCTCACCCGTCGGCTCCGCCCCTTCTCCGCAGCCCATTCTCCGGTTCTCGCCCATCAGCCCATTTTCCGCCGCCCGTTCTCACCCGTCGGCTCCGCCCCTTCTCCGCAGCCCCTTCTCCGGTTCTCGCCCATCGGCCCATTTTCTGCCGCCCGTTCTCACCCGTCGGCTCCGCCCCTTCTCCGCAGCCCATTCTCCGGTTCTCGCCCGTCGGCCCATTTCCCGCCGCCCGTTCTCACCCGTCGGCTCCGCCCCTTCTCCGCAGCCCCTTCTCCGGTTCTCGCCCGTCGGCCCATTTTCCGCCGCCCGTTCTCACCCGTCGGCTCCGCCCCTTCTCCGCAGCCCATTCTCCGGTTCTCGCCCATCAGCCCATTTTCCGCCGCCCGTTCTCACCCGTCGGCTCCGCCCCTTCTCCGCAGCCCATTCTCCGGTTCTCGCCCATCAGCCCATTTTCCGCCGCCCGTTCTCACCCGTCGGCTCCGCCCCTTCTCCGCAGCCCATTCTCCGGTTCTCGCCCATCAGCCCATTTTCCGCCGCCCGTTCTCACCCGTCGGCTCCGCCCCTTCTCCGCAGCCCATTCTCCGGTTCTCGCCCATCAGCCCATTTTCCGCCGCCCGTTCTCACCCGTCGGCTCCGCCCCTTCTCCGCAGCCCATTCTCCGGTTCTCGCCCATCAGCCCATTTTCCGCCGCCCGTTCTCACCCGTCGGCTCCGCCCCTTCTCCGCAGCCCATTGTCGCCCTCCCTGTCCATTTGCCACCGTCTGCCTGGACTGGAGGGAGAGGGAGAGGGAGAGAGAGAAAGAAAAAAGAGAAAGAAAGAGGGGGAGAGGAAAGAGAAAAAAGATTGAGAAAAGAAAGAGAAAGAAGAGAAAGTGGAAAGAAAGGAGAAAGAGAGGAAAGAAAGAGAGGAAAGAGGATAAAAGAGACAGAGGGCCCGCGCGCGCGCGCGCGCGCGAGAGAGAGAGAGGCGTGAGGGACGCAGCGGGCGCGGTCGGTGCTGCTGCGGCTGCTTCTCCGTTTCCCTCAGGCGCGCGCGGCGGGGCTGCTCCGGCCCGTCTCCCGGCCTGCGAGGCGATGGCGGACGAGGAGCTGGAGGCGCTACGCAAGCAGAAGCTGGCCGAGCTGCAGGCCAAACATGGGGATCCTTCCAGTGAAATTGCACAACAAGAATCAAAACAGAGGGGAGGGAAGGATGGTAAGAGATGGTAAGAGTAGAACACTGTTCTACTACACCAGTGTTTCTCAACCTTGACAATTTTAAGGCATGTGGACTTCAATTCCCAGAAATCCACAGCCAGCAAAAAAGAAAAAAAAAAGAGACAGAAAAAGAAAGTTAGAGGAAAGAGGGAAAGAGGAAAGAGAATGGAAAGAAAGAGAGAGGAAAGTGACAGAGAAAGACCCTTTTGACATTTAAAATGAAGATAACACTGCAGACATCCTTCTTTTTAACCTTTATTTTATACACACACACACGCACACACACACACACACACACACACACACACACACACATTAAAGGTAAAAAAGGATATCTGCAGTGTTATCTTCATTTTAGATATCAAAAGGGTTTTTCAGCCCCAGTGATTTGTTTTCGGTGGGAAATGGGTCCAAGTGGCTCTTTGAGTGTTTTGGAAAAACACTACCCCTGGGGTGGGTGGACTCCCACATGCTATTAATTTTGTTAGCAAATGGGAGGGGTGGGGTGAACAAAGTGGCTTCATTCATTCATTTATTGCACAATAAAATTGTTTGAAACCAACATTTTGTGCTATTCTAATGCACAACTGCACAAACATACATGTAATCACATCTGGGCTACAAAAATTTGGTTAAAGCATTCTTGTTTGCTGATATTTATTTCCTTTTATAAACTGCTTTGATTCTTCCATTTATTGTGGTTTAATACTTCCATTTATTTCCTTTTATTCCCTTAAAACTAGTTTGAATCTTCCATTTGTTGCCATTTATTCTCTTAAAACGGATTTAATTGTTTTGTTTATTTCTGACCCATGAAACCTATAACCTCCATGCCATTTCTCACTCTTCTTATTCCTTTCTGCTTTGCTTTTTATTCCCTCTCTTTCATATATTTTCTTTCATCTTCGCTGAAAGAAAATCCCTCCAGGTCCCCACTATAATCTATGGTTCAAATGAAAGCAGCCTGTTCTTAAATATCATATACTAACTTTCTGTAAATTTTGGTCCCACATGTAAAGGCAGGGTAAACATGCATTAAAATACATGCATTAAAATACATGCAGCATTAATGGTGGCCAGGGCTGTCTTTCTTGCCACGCCCACTTGGTGGCCACGCCCACTTGGTGGCCACGCCCACTTGGTGGCCACGCCCACTTGGCGGCCACGCCCACTTGGCGGCCACGCCCACTATGGTTGGGGGTCACGACAACATGAGGAACTGTATTATGGGGTCACGGCATTAGAAAGGTTGAGAACCACTGCTCTAGCACTTTTGTGGGGTTACACCAAATCTTCATGAGGCTTTGGTGGGTGAAAGAAGGAAGGGAAGGGAAGGGAAGGGGGGAGGGAAGGAAGGAAGGAAGTCTGGTTGGCCAATGGGGGAGTAGGAAAATCTGTGCTCCACCCCGTCCCCTCTCCTGTACTTATTTTCATGACAGTGTTTTGTTTTTTCAATGAGGATGTTTAAAAAGTTGAGAATGGGCCCATCTTTGACCTCCTTCCAAAAGTCCTACAAAATGATGGTTGTACCAACAGGCTTGGTGATCTCAAAGTAATGGGGAATTAGTGAGGAGGCAGCATTGCCTTTTGTATCAAATTCTCTCTGATCTGTTAATAGCACATACTGATCTTTGTTTTTCATAGTATGCCACCCAGCTATACTATACTATATTATATATGCAGCTATATAAATATAAATAAATAAATGCCTTGCACGTGGTTCTCAGATTGCAATTTGTTAAGTATATTCCCAGTTTCCCTTGTAGTGCTGTTAGAAGCCATGGGATTAAAAATATAACTTGTATATATTATAAACCAAGAATGTTGAAACTCATGTAGACTGTGGGGATCAAATTACTCATTGATTAAATTTCTAAGGGCTAAGACTATTAGAGGGTCAGTGTGGAACAGTGGTTAGAATATTGGAAACCATGTTTGTGTTTGACTAAATCACTATACATTGTGTTCACTTAAAGTTTGGCTTGCTTGTCTGTGTTTTAGCATGTTGGGTGAACAGGATGTCTATTACTTCAATCAAAAAGCTGTAATTAAACTGAAACCTGGCTCACTGTGATGTATGATCCAACCTGTATGAAACCAGGTTTATCTAGGTTTGAGTTAATACTGATTAGTGAAAATCACTCTGCGGAGCATAATTTTTGGCTAAGAATTACTTGCATATGCATTCTTAGTCATTTTCTAAACTCAGCTGGTGGAATAACAACATAAATGACTTATTTTAAATTTCCTATCACAAATTTAAAGGATATGGTTGCAACAGATGTCTAGGGATATGATAAATTAGAATTGTTAACACTTGATTGATTAAGTGAAATTGCTATGCGGAAGAAGTGCTATCTTCACTGATAGAATCTATCCTTATTTTTCAGTGGCTCATCAAAACAAGTGAAGATACATTTGAGGTGGGGAGAGTAAATAAGAAAAACCAGATGTGTTAATTCCTTGCTCTTTTCACTCTGGATCACTCTGGATCACAATCGGCACTTTCTTTTTGTGGATCCCTGAGGATTTAAAAATGAGGAGAGATTAAAACAAGTGGGCGCAAGGCAGAATTTATTTAACAAGTTCTGTTTTCAAGACCCAGTTCCATTTGAAATCTAATTGCTTCTCTGGGGAAGCCCTGGGAGCTGCAGTTGAATGAAAATACGGAGGTTGGTTTTAAAATTGATTTATTAATAGCTGAATTATTTCTCCTTTGTCACATACTGTGAAAAGGTTCCGCTTAAGTTATTGGTAGAAACCACAGTCCAAGAGGCTGAGTGCTTTCTTTTGATATTTAAACTGGTTCATTATACAAATATAACTTTTGTTGAGTTATACCACTATATAAAACTAATCTTCTTCTTGGTCTTGATTTATTTGGAAGTATTTGAAGCATATCAAATTGAGTATATACTTATCTCTGAAGATATGACTAACCAAAGATGCTTTCATTAGTGTTGCTGAATTGTCTATATGTACTATTAATGAAATGGCAAGTTGGTTGAAAATTAATATTAATATTAATATGTATCCTTATGTAAAATATGAATGGAAATGTTAATGTTTTGCTTAACTGTACCTGTGCTTCATTTATTGCACAATTTGCATGATTTCAACCAAAAATGGGAAATTTAGATTTTTAATGTGTCCTCTCTTGTGTATTAAAACTATCCACCAGCAAAAAAAACCAAAAAACTAATCTTCTTTCGTTGTTTAGTTATGTTTACAAATGACAATGTTATAGTGATAAATAAAAAGTAGCTATACTTAGCAAACTTACAGGTTTCCTTTTTCCGATGTTTTTTTTTTAAAGGCCAACCTTTTCCAACAATAAGGAAACATTTCTTTCCTTAGCTCTTTTCTTTAAGAACTGTGAATTCTGTTCCTTTTACTCCTTCCTACTGTCCTTTTCTTTTACATTTAGCTCTGTATGATATTCAGTCTTTTAACCCTTAGATTTCAGGAGGTTTAGCTCAAGGTTTAAGTAGCCTGGTAAATGCCCCCTTGCTTTGTGTTGCTTCTCCATATTTTGATTCTTGCCAGTTTATAGGAGCGAGGGAAGCAATTACTTGTCACTGGTCTGCTTCCTGTGAGCTGTAAGGCTCTGCTGCTCCTTTCTCAGATGCAGTAGCTTCTAAGTCTCTGCTCACTGTACCAACTGTTTTGGTCTCACCTTCTCCACACACAACTAGCTACTGTAGCTCTCCAATACACTCTTCTTTCTTTCTTCCACCAATACCCACAACCTGGGTCTTCAGCATTTCTGTTTTATCTTTCTGCAGGTGTGCCACCCTTGCTCTCTTAAAATCCCAGGGAACAATCCATAAAGGAGGATGCAATCCATAAAGAAGGAAAACACATCAGCAGCTTTGAGTCTTTCTTTCAGCACGTACTAAGAACACTGATCCTTCTGGGTTCAGGGTTGAATGCAGGAGCTCTATTGTACTTCTTTTGGCTATCAGTCTGGCTATATTTCCTGGTGTTGTTTGCATTGTCCTTAAGGGACAAATATGTAGGATTGGCAGGCTGTCAAAATGGCATAGTCTCTTTAGACCTTGTTCTTATGAAGAACATAGGACAGGTTGTTCTAGGGAAAGCCCTTAGGAACATGTTGTGCTTCTGTGGGCAACGTCATTTTGGCTGCAAACTCTTTGAAGAAGCAAGCAAGCAAAACAGTTCCATGAAAATCCAGCCTTTAGCTATTTGCAGTTCTCATTCCTTTCTAGTTAAACTGCTGCATGAACAATCTCATGGGGATGCCATATTTGATATACATGTAGTCCTTTCATCAAATAGCTGAGGTTCCTGTAAAACAGGTGTCAAACTCAATTTCACTGAGGGCCACATCAGCATTGTGGTTGCCCCCGGGGGGCGGGTGGGTGTGGCCAGGGTGGGTGCAGCCTACTGGGTGGGCATGGATGGAGTGGGTTTGCCCTACTGGGTGGGCATGGCCAGCTCTACATCGTTCGCGTCAAGGGTGCCTGTTGGGGCCTGGGCAGGAGTGGGACAGATCTGAGGGTCTCTGGCAGAAGGGGGTGGGATCAGGGCAAGCGCCAAGGCATGGTCCATTTCTTCATTCCTCACAAAGGGTGACACCTCCCCAGCATGCACCCAGGGGGCAGGGCCGACACAGCAGGGGCTGGTTCCTTGCTGTTTCCAGACAGCCTTGTGGAGCTAAGACTGAATGCATTTCAGCATAGATGGCCACCACAAAATTGTACATTGGCTCCTGGCCGGCCTGGGCCAGGGCCAAGGCAGCGGGGGCCGTTCCCGCACTGTTTCCAGGATAGCTTCACGAGCCACATGAAACCACTTCGCAGGCCGCATCCGGCCCCCGGGCCTTGTGTTTGACAGGTCTGCTGTAAAAGAACCAAAAGACTCTCTCCGAGTCTTCGGAGAGGAGCGGCATACAAATCCGAATAAAATAAATAAATAAAAATAAAATTGTCATTCAAACAATAACATTGAGAAACTGGGCTGTTTCTTTGTACACATGTATGAAGAGTTCAGAAAAACAGTTTTTCAAGGGCTACAGTGCAATTCTTCTGCTTTTATTGTGCAGTTGCCTGGCCTGATTTATAGAGCTGTTTGCAATCTGCAAAAATCATCACTGTTGGCTTATAACACATTGTGTTGCTTTCACTGTTTCCCTTTACACGCACACACAGCTGGATCAAAGAAAAAACAACAACAAACTCTTCAATTCCTTTTGATGGGCTGTAGCCAGGAGCTATCCATTTGGAAGCATGCTTGAAGATTCAGATTCAGCTTTGCTGAATCATCTAGTACAGCGGTTCTCAACCTATGGGTCGCGACCCCATTTGGGGTCGCGAGACCATTTCACCGGGGTCGCCAAGCAATGCTGTCCGCCATTTTTTTTTTCCCCAATACTGTCCGACATTTTTTTTTTCCTTTTCCTTAGTTACGCTACTTTCTATTGGCTTTTGAACGCAAATAGACTCTATTCAAGAGACTTTTCTATTGGCGTTCAAAAGCCAATATAAACTAAGGAAGTTTCGGTTTCGGAGCACATGGGAGAGAGCGAGACAGAGAACAAGCGGTAGGAAGCGAGAGAGAACAAGCGGCAGGAAGCAAGAGAGAACAAGCAAAAACCGTAAGTTTTGCCTGCTGTTGAGCTTCCTCTGCTTGGCTGCCTGCCGTCCGTCCTGCTCCCCCTACCCATCTGCCCGTTCTCTGCCCGTTCTCCTCACCCGTCGTCCTCCGCCCCTTCTCCACCGGTTCTCGCCCGTCGGCCTCGGCCCATTTTCCGCCGCCCGTTCTCACCCGTCGGCTCCGCCCCTTCTCCGCAGCCCATTCTCCGGTTCTCGCCCATCAGCCCATTTTCCGCCGCCCGTTCTCACCCGTCGGCTCCGCCCCTTCTCCGCAGCCCCTTCTCCGGTTCTCGCCCATCGGCCCATTTTCTGCCGCCCGTTCTCACCCGTCGGCTCCGCCCCTTCTCCGCAGCCCATTCTCCGGTTCTCGCCCGTCGGCCCATTTCCCGCCGCCCGTTCTCACCCGTCGGCTCCGCCCCTTCTCCGCAGCCCCTTCTCCGGTTCTCGCCCGTCGGCCCATTTTCCGCCGCCCGTTCTCACCCGTCGGCTCCGCCCCTTCTCCGCAGCCCATTCTCCGGTTCTCGCCCATCAGCCCATTTTCCGCCGCCCGTTCTCACCCGTCGGCTCCGCCCCTTCTCCGCAGCCCATTCTCCGGTTCTCGCCCATCAGCCCATTTTCCGCCGCCCGTTCTCACCCGTCGGCTCCGCCCCTTCTCCGCAGCCCATTCTCCGGTTCTCGCCCATCAGCCCATTTTCCGCCGCCCGTTCTCACCCGTCGGCTCCGCCCCTTCTCCGCAGCCCATTCTCCGGTTCTCGCCCATCAGCCCATTTTCCGCCGCCCGTTCTCACCCGTCGGCTCCGCCCCTTCTCCGCAGCCCATTCTCCGGTTCTCGCCCATCAGCCCATTTTCCGCCGCCCGTTCTCACCCGTCGGCTCCGCCCCTTCTCCGCAGCCCATTGTCGCCCTCCCTGTCCATTTGCCACCGTCTGCCTGGACTGGAGGGAGAGGGAGAGGGAGAGAGAGAAAGAAAAAAGAGAAAGAAAGAGGGGGAGAGGAAAGAGAAAAAAGATTGAGAAAAGAAAGAGAAAGAAGAGAAAGTGGAAAGAAAGGAGAAAGAGAGGAAAGAAAGAGAGGAAAGAGGATAAAAGAGACAGAGGGCCCGCGCGCGCGCGCGCGCGAGAGAGAGAGAGGCGTGAGGGACGCAGCGGGCGCGGTCGGTGCTGCTGCGGCTGCTTCTCCGTTTCCCTCAGGCGCGCGCGGCGGGGCTGCTCCGGCCCGTCTCCCGGCCTGCGAGGCGATGGCGGACGAGGAGCTGGAGGCGCTACGCAAGCAGAAGCTGGCCGAGCTGCAGGCCAAACATGGGGATCCTTCCAGTGAAATTGCACAACAAGAATCAAAACAGAGGGGAGGGAAGGATGGTAAGAGATGGTAAGAGTAGAACACTGTTCTACTACACCAGTGTTTCTCAACCTTGACAATTTTAAGGCATGTGGACTTCAATTCCCAGAAATCCACAGCCAGCAAAAAAGAAAAAAAAAAGAGACAGAAAAAGAAAGTTAGAGGAAAGAGGGAAAGAGGAAAGAGAATGGAAAGAAAGAGAGAGGAAAGTGACAGAGAAAGACCCTTTTGACATTTAAAATGAAGATAACACTGCAGACATCCTTCTTTTTAACCTTTATTTTATACACACACACACGCACACACACACACACACACACACACACACACACACACATTAAAGGTAAAAAAGGATATCTGCAGTGTTATCTTCATTTTAGATATCAAAAGGGTTTTTCAGCCCCAGTGATTTGTTTTCGGTGGGAAATGGGTCCAAGTGGCTCTTTGAGTGTTTTGGAAAAACACTACCCCTGGGGTGGGTGGACTCCCACATGCTATTAATTTTGTTAGCAAATGGGAGGGGTGGGGTGAACAAAGTGGCTTCATTCATTCATTTATTGCACAATAAAATTGTTTGAAACCAACATTTTGTGCTATTCTAATGCACAACTGCACAAACATACATGTAATCACATCTGGGCTACAAAAATTTGGTTAAAGCATTCTTGTTTGCTGATATTTATTTCCTTTTATAAACTGCTTTGATTCTTCCATTTATTGTGGTTTAATACTTCCATTTATTTCCTTTTATTCCCTTAAAACTAGTTTGAATCTTCCATTTGTTGCCATTTATTCTCTTAAAACGGATTTAATTGTTTTGTTTATTTCTGACCCATGAAACCTATAACCTCCATGCCATTTCTCACTCTTCTTATTCCTTTCTGCTTTGCTTTTTATTCCCTCTCTTTCATATATTTTCTTTCATCTTCGCTGAAAGAAAATCCCTCCAGGTCCCCACTATAATCTATGGTTCAAATGAAAGCAGCCTGTTCTTAAATATCATATACTAACTTTCTGTAAATTTTGGTCCCACATGTAAAGGCAGGGTAAACATGCATTAAAATACATGCATTAAAATACATGCAGCATTAATGGTGGCCAGGGCTGTCTTTCTTGCCACGCCCACTTGGTGGCCACGCCCACTTGGTGGCCACGCCCACTTGGTGGCCACGCCCACTTGGCGGCCACGCCCACTTGGCGGCCACGCCCACTATGGTTGGGGGTCACGACAACATGAGGAACTGTATTATGGGGTCACGGCATTAGAAAGGTTGAGAACCACTGATCTAGTATGACTGATAGGGACATCAGAGGAATTTCCCCTTTTCTTCCCCGTTTTCCAAATTCCATCCAGCTTTCAGTGTACTTTTGCCAACATAGGAAACAGCTGCTTTCCCAGCCAGCATTCAAGGCACAAACAAATAAATGTTTTACTACAGTCCAAGGCCAAATCATGCATTCAAGGCAAGAGATGACTCCCATAGCTGAGTCCAGCTTCTAGAACTTCAAAGTCACAATATAGAAGCTTTACTGTCCAGATGTGTTAGACTATAACTTCAAATTATTATGGGAAAAGTAGAGCTGGCTGGGGATTAAGACCATTTATTCATTAACTCAATTACTTGCTTTGACATGAAGAGTTCCTTTCATTTTATTTCTACAAAAACTCAGTGAGATAGACTGAGCTGAAAGAGGATGATTGACCAAAGATAATTAGGGGTTTTCCATGGCTAAGAGTAGATTTGACCCCGGGGTCTCTGCAAACTTATTCCAACACATTAACTCCTATTCCACACTGTCTCACATGACTTCCTGGCTTATCATCTTACCAGAGGGCACACCTGGATGGGAAAAGGTTGTGTTTTAGGGATTTAGCCATATCCTCAATAAATGGAATCCTAGCAATAAGAATATCTAAAGAAGCCTCTAAGAATTCTTTTCTAAAATAAACACCCTTGCTTTTGCAGTGAAAGTATATGGAAATTAGATGCACAGATGAAAGCTACATTGGAAATAAATTAGCTAAATAATGAGAGGGTGACACTTATGATTTTGGTAGTCCCTTTGTCACATGTGGTGAAAGTTTATCATTCTAAGTTAGAAGAAGCTTGACAATTTTTATTTTCTTTTTTTCAAAGTGTGTAAACAGTTTTTTTTAAACTACTTTTCAGTTTTTTTAAAAAAATGTATTAGTTTGGAAGGTCAAATTATATAGAGTTGTCATCTCAATGTGTTTGATTAGTTCAAAGGACAGCCCTTCCCAGCCTCAATTTCTCTATCAGAGAAACAAAGCCAGGGTACCCATAATTTCAGAACTGCATCCTTACATCCAGTGTAAGTTATTACATCTAATGTAACCTTCATTTCTCAGCTTTTAAAATACTGAACTACTTGAAAAGAGGTCAACTGGTATAGCAATCAAGGAACACCTCTACTAACACTGACAGGGCAAACCACTAGTAGTGATGATCTTGCCTAGTTGGGTAATGAAACCTCTGCAAGAAAACAACCAAACTTTGAGAGCACCGAGGACCCAAAGTTATTTGACATTTTTTAATAAAACTGTGTCATTTTTAAATTGTTTCTAATTTCTGTTGGGAAGGTAAAGTTATTTGTTCCAGAAGGGAGCCTGGGAAACCTCCCTAAAATAAAAAGCTGAAATCAGACCTCAATCATTTCTACTCTGAGCAATTGGCTTTTATTAAATTGCACCATAACTGGGATCCTGGCAATTTTTCAGAGTGATTGACTTCTTCTCCAGCACTGGAGATGGATAATCCACCAATGGGTTTAGACTGTGTTCCTGCCCAATCAGATCAAGTCAGCCAAAGTTGGCATACCCGTCCTGGACCATAGAGATCCCAGTCTTGACTTGATCTCGCCCAGGACAGACGTACAACTTTGGTTCTTAGGCAGGTACAGTCTCTATTGGTGGATTTTCCATTTCCAAGTTAACTTGAGCAGTGCTGTATTCAGCACGGAATTTGGCTCCCTATTAGTTTTGTTTCCTCCTTTCCCATCCTAAAAAAAAAAACCCCAAAAAAACCAAAAACAATTCCTGATTCGCGGGAGATAAAGATTGGAATTTCTAAGGAAGGGACTCCTTCCTTACATCCCCCCTCTTCCCCACCCCAGCAAATTGATTTCCTTCAAAGTTTCTAACTTGCTTGATTCTAACTTGCTGTTAGTCCCCGGCTGATATCAGATCGGCCTCACTCTTACCGGAGCTTGCGGCTGCAGCTCCGGTGGCTGAAGACGAGGGTCGGCAGAGGAGGCCTTTCGCGACGGGCCAGGATCCCTCTCGGGAATCCCATGATTCTGCTTCCCTGGAACTGCGGCTGCAGCTCTGTTGCTCATTTAAGCAGACTGTTGCATTTTTTCCCCTCTAGCCTCGGGGACTTGATATCTTTTTTCTCATGGCCGGAGGCACGCACGTGTGCCAAGGGGGCCAGCACCGATCAGCTGTTAGGCGGCTGATTGGAGGGGCAGAAAGTGGTGTTTTCTTTTCAAAGCCTTCTGGTGCGGACCTTTCCTCTTTGGCAAAGGAGCGCTCTTTGGCGCCAGCGTCCCCTTGAGCCTCTCGGACTGCGGCAGGCCTAGATGCCTTATCCTCACATGGTCGCCAATCAGCTGTTAGGAGGCTGATTGGAGGGGCGGAAAACGCTGTTTCTTAACAAAGCCTCTGGCGCGGTCTTCCTCCTCAGCAAAGGAGTGCTCGTTTGCGCCACCATCCCCCTGAAGCCTCTTGGACTGTGGCAGGCCTAGATCCTTCTCCTCACGTGGTCACCATTTTGGGCTGCGTGGTCCTCAATCCTTGCAGCATCTGTCCCAACTCACATGGGAATACCGGAGGAAGGGGCTTCTTCCTCCTCTTTTCGGAACATTCTTTCTTTTTTTTTTAATTTTTTAAATTTTATTAAAGCAATCAACATTAATCATAATAGCATATTAAGAAGCAGTCATCATAAATCATAAAATACAACAGTAAGTATTAGTCTTTGTATACGTCAAATTTGGTAAACATTCTTCACTCCTCACGTCAAGCCTCAACTATACGCCAGATACATTTTATTTGATTGGTGTTTCTCTTGTATATATTCTATCCACTGTTTCCAGTCTGTCATATATTGTTCATTTGAGCGATCCTTCAAATATGCCGATATTTTCGCCATTTCTGCCAAATTTATTACTTTCAAAGTCCATTCTTCAATAGGTGGTATTTCTGGCTTCTTCCAGTATTGTCCCACCAGCAGTCTTGCTGCTGTGATCAAGTTCAGAATTAAGTTCGTCTCTGTGGTAGTGCAATCTTTTATGATCCCTAACAAAAAAACCTGAGGTAGAAATTCAATACACTTTTTCAAAATGGTTTGGAGTATCCACCATATTTTTCTCCAGAAGGCCTTAATTTTTCTACATGTCCACCATACATGAAAATATGTAGCCTCCATACTACCACACCTCCAACATTTAGGTTGGGTGTCTGGGTAGATATATGATAATTTTTTCGGATCTAGATGCCACCTATAGAACATCTTATAGAAGTTTTCCCTTAAATGTTGCGCTTTCGTAAATTCTACATTTCTCACCCAGATTCCCTCCCACGTTTCCATCGTGATAGGATGCCCAAAATCTTGTTCCCACTTTACCATACAGTTCTTGACTAGTACAGTTTCAGAGTCAATTTCTATCAGTACACCGTACACTCGTTTGATATGCATGATCCCCTGCTCTCTAACCTGTTCAATTAAGTTCTCATCTGTAAGGGATAAGCCCTTCTTCAGGTCTTTTTGCGACCTGGACTGCAGTTGCAAATATGAAAGCCAGGTACCCCCTATTCCTTCATCTGCTAGCGTATTTGGTGGTTTTAATGAAAACACATTTTCTTCTTCCAATACAAGTTTACTATAGGGCACCACTTCCTGTCCTTGTTATACGTTTATGTCCCCTATTGCGTGCCCGGGGATCGTCCAGATGGGAATCTTTTCGTGTAGTACGTACTTATATTTCTTCCAGACCCACAACAACGGGGTTCGTAGTGGGTTCTCCCTGAAGTTCTTGTCGACCTTTTTGTCATACACAAGGTATGCGTGCCAGCCATATAGTAGACCATGCCCTTCAACATTCAATATTCTGTCATTCGTCATGTTGATCCAGTCGCTTAGTGTCACCAGCGCTGCGGCGTAGTAGTATAACTTCAGATTGGGCATTTTTAAACCCCCTCTCTTCCTTGTATCCTGGATGATTTTTAATTTAACCCTCGGTTTCTTGCCATCCCAAATAAATCTGTTGATGCCCTTCTGCCATTTGTCCAAGTCCACATCCTTTTTGAGTATGGGTAGCATTTGAAAGAGAAATAGGAATTTTGGCAATACGTTCATTTTTACTGCCGCTATCCTGCCTAGCAGGGACAATTGTAATGATTTCCACCTGTCCAGATCTGTTTGTATCTTGTTCCACAGCACCTCATAGTTATTTTTGTATAATTTTGCGTTCATAGCTTCTATCTCCACTCCTAAGTATTTAACTTTCGTAACTATTTCACAACCCGTTATTCTTTCCAAGTCCTGTTTTGCTTTGTTATCTAGATTTTTAACTAGCATCTTCGTCTTAGATATATTTACTTTGAAGCCTGATACCCTACCATAGTCTTTCATTATCTCCATCAATCTCCTAGCTGATTGTATTGGTTGCGCCATTGTCACCAGCAGGTCGTCCGCGAAGGCACTTAGTCTATAGTCTTGTTGTCTAATCCGTATGACCTTTATGTCGTCTGCCGCTCTTATCTTGTTCAGTAGTATCTCCAGCTTTAAAACAAATAGCAATGGGGATAGCGGGCATCCCTGCCTCGTACCTTTTTCTATGTTAAATGGGTCTGTTAAGTCTCCATTCACAATGGTCTGGCCTGTTTGTTTCTGGTAGATTGCCTGTATGGAGTTAAGGAACTGTTTTCCCATTTTCATCCCCCTTACCAGTTTTGTCAGGAACGGCCAATTCAGTCTGTCGAAGGCTTTTTCTGCATCCACAAACATGAGAGTAGCAGGCACCTGGTTGTGCCTTTCCAAATACTCTATTATGTTCAGCAATTGTCTTACATTAGTTTTCATCTGACGTCCTTGTATAAATCCAGTTTGATCCGGGTGAATTATTTTTTGTAGTACAGTCATTAATCTGTTGGCCAAGATTTTTGCAAAGATTTTGTAATCTGTGTTCAGTATTGAGATGGGTCTGTAATTTTCAGGTTGTGCGTTATCTTTTCCCTCTTTGGGGATTAGGGGGATGTAAGGTGTTTTCCATGACGGTGGAACTTGGCCTCCTTCTTGTATGTTGACAAATAACTTTCTGAGGGGTTCTATCATTTCCTCTAGGAGATGCTTGTAGTAGGTCGCTGTTATCCCATCAGTCCCGGGCGATTTTCCCTTTTTCAATTGTTTGATCACTGAGTGTATTTCCTCTTTTGTGATCAATGCATTCAGGGCATCTCTTTGTTCATCGGTGATTATCAATAACTTTTCATTTTGCAGAAACTTATCTATCTCCTCGTCTTGTGTCTTCTCCTCGGCGTATAACTTTGAGTAGAACTCGGTAAAAGCTTTCTTGATTACTTCCTTTTGAAAGTCTTCCTTGCCTTTGTACTCTATCTTTTCAATTATGCGGGATTTCTGCTTCTTCCTTAAGATGTAGGCCAGCCACTGACCCGGTTTGTTGGCATTACAGAATGTCTTATGTTTTGTGTATTGTATATTCCTTGCCACTTGGTCTGCCAACAACAATTCAAATTGTTTCCTTAGAATCTTGATTCCTTCTTTGTTGACTTTGTCATCCGGTCTTTTTATTAATAGTCGCTCTTTCTTACTTATCTCATCTTCCAACTCCTTTCTTTTTTGTTCTTGTTTACGACGGTGCCTTTTATTCATGTCCATGAGAATCCCATGCATATATGCCTTGCTGGCGTCCCATATCATTTCTATGGGTGTCTCATCTTTCATGTTTATGCTAAAGAATTCCTTCATAGCATTTTTGCATTCGGCCACCTTTTCTTCATATTTAAACAGGTTTTCATAAATTCTCCAGGATCTCTTAGGTTTCTGACCATGTCTTAATTCCATCCATACCGGGTTATGGTCTGATAGTACTTTGGGTAGGATTTTCACCATTTTTAGGCTAACCAGCAAGTCGCTAGTTGTTAATATAAAGTCAATTCTGGAGAATGATTGATGTCTGTCTGAGAAAAATGTGAATTCTTGCTCTTTGCCGTGTCTTTCCCTCCAAATGTCTATTAGTTCGAGGTCCTCCTTTATGTCGAAGAAGGATTTAGGCAACTTGGAGTGTTTTTGCGGTTTAGGTGCTGTCTTCTTTTTATCCAGGACGACCTCTATGACACTGTTCCAGTCTCCCATTATAATACATGATCTGTAATTGAGTTGTGTTAACTTCTTGTGTATCAATTTGTAGAATTTTCCTTGTTGTTGCATATATGCCCATCACCAGAATTTTCTTATCTTCCTGTACTATTTCGATTGCTAAGTATCTACCTTGGGAGTCTGACTCTATTAGCTTAGCTCTTATATGTTTCTGCACATATATAACGATTCCATTCTTTTTTTCTGCTGCCGCTGCAACAAATGGTGTGCCTAGTTTGTTGTTGGTTAAATATTTTTGGTCCGCCGCTCTATTGTGCGTTTCTTGTAGGCAAATTATATCATTTTTGCCTTGGTTCAGGTAATGAAACATTTTCCTCCTTTTCTGTGGGGAGTTTAACCCGTTAACGTTCCAAGTCAAATATTTACTTGTCATAATCGGCTTCAGGATACTCCTGCCAGACCGCTTCTGCTTTTTCCCCTGCTTTCTTCTTTGGTCTCACTCCCATGGTATCCGGGTTGGTGCTCATATTGTTTTGTGGGATCTTTTCTTGCTGGTCTGTGCGTTTGGTAGTAGACCTTAATTGCCTTGCCTCTGTAGTCTGCCCTGCTTCCATGTTTTTATTGCCGTCTATTCTCTGTGCAGTCGCATCCCGTGGAGGTCCTTTCACTTCTCCTGCTGCTGTGGTGGTCTGTGCTTCTGAGGAGTTTGATCGTTGTTCTGAGTCGCTTCCTCTTTCATGTGGCCAGTCTACGTTGTCTCTCGTTGTGGGTTGAGGTCCTTCCGTCTTCAGTTCCCTTTCAAGAAATTCTTTGGCTTTCTGGATTGAGTTCAGATGGTATCTTTTGCTTTTATAAAGTAGTGATATTCCAGTCGGGGCTTCCCATCGATATTGTAGAGCGTGTGCTTTCAGTTCATTGACCAGGAACTTGTAGTCTTTTCTGTCTCTTAACATCTTCGGGGGGATCTCTTTCAGTATCGCCACCTCTTGCTCCTCTACATATAATTTCTTGTTATAGGACGTTGTAGAGATAAAGTCCCGGAACCCCTGTGTTGCAAAATGGATAACCACGTCCCTTGGTAGGTTTCTGTTTGCTGCCATCCATGAGTTGACTCTGTGGATTCTGTCAACTTGCCACGAAAGAGTTTCGGCTTTCTCTCCCAGGAATTTTGCTAGGGCTTTTACAAAGATTCTTTTCAGGTCCCTTTGGTCTTCGTTAGCTGTCTCTCTCAGTCCCCTAAATCTGATTGCTGGATTCCAGGCGTCCCCTGTCGTGCGCCTGTTCTTATCCACGCAGCAGCTTTATCTGGATTCCAGGCATCCCCTATAGTGCGGCTGTCCTTATCCAGTGTATGCTACTCTCTGGATACCAGGGGTCCCCTATCGAACTCCTGTGCTATCAGAGAATGGAGGATTCTAGGCCTTCCACTAAGGACATCTTGCCGTCTTCATCAGCTCAAATGAATCCTAGATCCTCTAGTCAGGAGGTCGCTGGGAAGAGCACGGCCAAAGCCAGGGCCAAATCTATTGCCAAGACCTCAAAGAGAGCTGAAAAGCAGGCCAGCCGGAGACACCAAGCTCTAGAAAAGGAATTTTCAAAGGCACAGAAAATAGCCAGGTTGGAGTCCTCTCAAGCCGAAGGGTCCAATTTTGACTTACCTCTGGGGCCCCCCACCTCACCCCTGGAGATATGGTCGACAGGGGAACCTTTATCTTCCCCGGCACCATGTGGGATGGATGCAGTTCTCCCCATTTCCCAACCCGCTGTTACACGGGCTCAACACGGGACACCCGAGGCCACCTTCATCCCTACTGCGGCCAGACTTCGGTCGAGAGAGCTAGTCCCCCTCCCCACGGAGGACCGTCTAGCCCTTCGCCACTTTCATAGCCTGGTGGTGAGGTGTCATGTATTGGTTGGTCCTCATGGACAACGTGACTGCCAATGCTCATGTAAACCGGCAAGGGGGCACCCGATCTCGGACTCTCTTGACCGAAGCTCTCCTACTGGGCTCCTGGGCAGAATCCAATCTGGCCTCATCAAGGCTGATCACATCTTGGGGCAGGCAAACACTCAGGCAGACCTCCTGAGTAGGGCGATGGTAGGTCACTCGGAATAGCGCCTCCACCCGAGGATTTTCAGGGAAATCTGTCACCTTGCCATGTCTGGACCTCTTTGCGTCCCCGACCAATGCCCATCTGCCTCAATTCTTTTCCCGGTTCCCATCTCCAGGGGCAGAACGAACGGATGCTCTTCGGAGCCCATGGCCGGAGGGCCTGCTTTACGCCTTCCCCCCTCTTCCTCTCCTCCCGGCAGTCCGCAAACGTCTTCGGGAGCGGGTGGAGATTCTCCTAGTGGCCCCGTACTGGCCACGAAGGCCTTGGTTTGCTGATCTGGTGAATCTCTACCTTGCAGCTCCATGGAGGATCCCTCTGGACCGGGTCGCGCTCAGCCAGGGGACCATTCTCCATCCGGAACCCCAATGGCTCCAGTTAGCCATCTGGCACTTGAGCGCTCAAATCTCTTCACAGGAGCTCTGCTCACCAGGGGTCATCACGGTAATCCAGGCTTTTCATCACCCTTCTACTAACCGCATTTACGAGGCCACGTGGAAGAACTTTCGCTCGTGGTGCTCAGTTCGACACTTGTCACTCTCAGACCTGACGATTCCCCATATCCTGGACTATCTGTTAGAGGGTCTGGAGAGGGGCTTGGCCTCAAACACATTGCGCAGACAGATCGTTCTGCTGTTGACAATACTCACCTGTGATTCCGCGGTTTCCCTAGGACATCAACCCCTACTCTGCTCATTCCTCAAGGGTGCCGCTAACACCAGGATACCTGTGCACCCTGTAATGTAGAGGTATCCTTCTTGGGAGCTGCCAAGGGTTCTTCGGCCTCTAACCAAGTCGCCTTTGAGCCTCTAAAAAAGTGTGACGTTTGTTACTTGTCCCACAAGGTTGCATTCTTGGTGGCGATCATGTCTGCGTGACGTGTTTCCGAATTGACAGCGCTCTCTACCTGGGATAACCTGTGCATTTTTCACCAGGACTGAGTAGTCCTTCGCCTCGATCCTACTTTCCTTCCAAAAGTCAACTCCCTTTTCCACAGGGACCAGGAAATCATGCTCCCAGATTTCTGCCCTAATCCATCGCATGATCAGGAACGGCAATGGCATCTACTGGACGTCCGCAGAGCGCTCCGGTACTATATCTCGCGGACAGTGGCGTTCCGCAACTCAGAGGCCCTCTTTGTCTCCTTCTTTCCTTCCTCCAGGGGTCAGAAGGTTCCATCCTCCATGATTGGCAGGTGGATTAGGGCGTGTATAGCAGAGGCGTATCAAGCCAATTCATTGCTGGTTCCATGATGGATCACAGCCCACTCTATCCGGGGTGCTGCTACTTCTACGGCTTGGGCCACTCAGGCATCCATTGAGGACGTCTGCAGGGCGGCCACATGGTCTTCACCATCTCCTTTTATAAGGCACTATAAGATTGATAGGTTTGCCTTGGCGGAGGCCTCCTTTGGTAGGAGGGTTCTCCAACAGGTTGTACCTCAAAGTGCCACAACGGACCGGCCTGCAGCCCTCCCTCAGGGACAGTAGGCTTGGGTATGTCCCATTGGTGGATTATTCATCTCCAGTGCTTGAGAAGGGGCGTTGTCTCAGCACAGAGATGGATAATCCACTCCAGCCCTCACAGGTTACTTAGGCCTAGGGCTAGATTTATGAGCCAACGTGTCTTGCGGTCAGTCAATGGCTATGCTTGCATCAAGACTGGGATCTCTATGGTCCAGGATGGGCGTGGCAACTTTGGCTAACTTGATCTGATTGGGCAGGAACACAGTCTAAACCCATTGGTGGATTATCCATCTCCGTGCTGAGAAAAGGGGTTCAGGTAAGACAACGCCCCTTTTGTGGAAATGTTTCTCACACTGCTGAAGAAATCTAATTTTTACTTTCTTAAAAATCCCAAACACAGTTGGGGAATCAGATGGAAAGTCTACCCGTTAACATGTGTGCCTCTAAATTAAAACGTTATTCTTTCTCCAGTATAAATAATATGATATAGCGTTCCACAAGAACAAATGCTTTGATATGTTTTTAGGTCTTGGTATTTTTTTCAATGCTTCTGATCTAGATGATTTTTTTTTTACTGTGTTTGTATGGGTGGGTAGATATCTTTTTCTATAGTTACAGTTAGCAACTTTGTCCCTTGCTGCTACAAGGAAGCACATTCCAGTCTTCGCTTTCCTTCTGGAACAAGTAATTCCCCCCCCTCCCCAAAGAAGTTAGAAGCAATCAGAATTCACAAAGTTTTATTCAAAAAATGTTAAATAATCACTTACATACTTTCAAAGTAGTTCAGCCCTTAAAAAAAAACAGCTTGGCAAATGAGCTTTATGTTGGATGTTTAAATGAATTCAGTCTTCTATATGCTATGTTCATTTGCAACTCTACAACATTAATAGAAAATGAATACTTACTCACCACTTTTGGATTATATAAGCTAGGATGGGGAGCAAAAACTCAGGCAGAAAAGTTGAAAAGTCACAAATCATCTTTTCCATAAGCTCTCATGGTCTTCACTAGCAGGTCTTGTTTCTTGCTTTGGGAAAGTGACTTGATAGTTTTCCTTCGGACAAGCAAAGTGCCTTCTATGTTTACCTCCTAACCCCAGTGTCAACTCATGCTGCCCATCAGAAGATTAAAAGGTAGAAAACAGGGACCATCAGGAAAAAAAAATCTATAGTGTATTCTTATGGCCATGTCATAGAGTCATGTATGTTCATTTTTCTTGAAACTGAAATCAACTTTTCTTGAAAAATAAAAAATAAAATGCAATGCCCTTTTTAACTTTAACTATCCAAAATACAAACATTTAGTAGTGAAGAAGATCAATTACAGAACTGTTCAGATTGATTACAAAACAGCAGCTTAATAGAATAGAATAGAATAGAATAGAATAGAATAGAATAGAATAGAATAGAATAGAATATTTTTATTGTTATGGTGTAACTCACAATGAAATTACAAATAGGTAGGTCCAGGTAGATCACAAGGTGATATTGATCTGGAAGAACGAGAGGAATTTAAAATCCCTGTGAAAAGAGATGGGATGCGCATCCCAAAGGTGCTTTTAACTGGACTTTCTTGTTTTTCTTTGAAGATGTTCCGCTTCAGTTCTGAGCTGAAGAATTCTTGGATGAAAAGCGAGACATCTTCAAAGAAAAACAAGAAAGTCCAGTTGCCTCCTGAAAAAGCACCCTTGGGACAACCATGACCTGGATGATTGAGAATCTCCATAGACATTTAAAGATAGCATGGATAATTCCATATTAATATTAATATTACAGAATATTTTTACAGAGAAAAGTGATCTGGAACCAAAATGAGAGTCAGAATTCAGGGTGAGGTTCAAGCACCCAATTTTGTAGTTTATAGAAGACAATGAGACTTACTTAGCAGCAAATAAGGAAACAAAATCATAATGCAAATTCCTTGGTAGATATATTTATCTATTACTTCAAAAATACAACTGTCTTAGACATCTTTTTCCCAGCTTCTTTTTTTTTTCCTAAAAAAAAAAAATCAAACTTTTATTTGAGGCTATGGAGACAAGGTTGCTTTGTGCTTTTCCCAGCCTTGATTTACAGCTTCTAGGGTTAGGATTTTTTCTTTTTGTTTTTCTTTTAAACCAATCTTTCTTCAGTCGAGGGAGACACTGAAGTAATCTGACTGTATATGTGATGAAAAGACATACCTCACACATGGAAATAGCTTCTATGTCTGGCCTGTGGTCTGACTGGCTGGGATTGGATCATGCCATTCAATATTAGTTTTAGAAGAGCTCTGAATTTTTCACTTGTGGTCACAATACTGTAAAATAAGAATGTTGCCATAATAGCTTAACATCGCTAAACATTTGCTTTATTGCATTTTTTTTGCTCCCTAATGTTCTTATTCTCTTCCATAAAGTAGATGTTTCAAAGTCATTGCTTCTCTCTCAAGACTTGTGAGTAGGTTTACTTAGTAGGAGAGGCAAGGAGCTGTATTAGGAACATTCTTCATGGAACACCTGTTCTACCACGATCCTTCCCACTGAGATGGGAGGACAAAGTAAGGGGTAGGACATCCATTTGCATGGCTCAAATCAAAATCTAGGTTTTCCCAGGGCAGGATCCATGTCTGAAACTTTGGGAACCTCTACAAGGTATAACAGTGGAACAAGATGAAGCACTGCTGTGATTTGGAACAGGCACCATTCTATGTTTTAAACCACAGGTCAGCAACCTGCAGCTCCAGAGCCACATGTTTGAGCCTTTCCCTGTGGCTCACAGCCTCCTCTGCCATTTGCAGAGAGAGACAGAGACAGAGAGGCAATTGTGCTTCCCTGCTCTCTCTCTCTCTCTCTCTCTCTCTCTCTCTCTCTCTCTCTCTCTCTCTCTCTCTCTCTCTCTCTCTCTCTCTCTCTCTCTCTCTCTCTCTCTCCTCCCTCCTCTCTCCCTGTGTGTATGTGTGTGTGTGTGTGTGTAAAAAAGAGTGTACTCACAGTGTTCTCCCAGGAGCTGAAAAGCTTATTGGGCGGAGCTCCTCCCTTTGCTGCGTCTCTGCAGGAAGCAGGAAGGGCACAAGAGAGCTAGCTAGTCCAGCTATGCTGACTTAGGAATTCTGGGAGTTGAAGTCCATGAGTCATAAAAGAGCCAAGGTTGCCTACCCCTGAGCTTGTTGGAGAACAGCTTGAAGCCAGCTTGCCAGGTGAGCAGCAGATAGGAGAGAGGGGGGGAGAGAAAGAGAGAGAGAGAGAGAGGGAGAGGAAAGAGAGAAAGAAAGAGTGAGGGAAGAGGACTGGCAGACCAAGGGCAGATAGAGAGAGAGACCCTTTTGACATCTAAAATGAAGATAACACTGCATATATCCTTTTTTACCTGTGTGTACACACACATACACACACACACAAACACAGACACACACACACTTATAATAAAGGTAAAAAAGGATATATGCAGTGTTATCTTCATTTTAGATATCTAAAGGGTTTTGTGGCTCCCGGTGTTTAGTTTTCGGTGGGAAACGGGTCCAAGTGGCTCTTTGAGTGTTTTGGATTGCCTACCCCTGTTCTAAACTGATTCCTAAGATTTGTGGAAGATTCTTAAGATTCCCAGTGCTGCATTTGTTTTTAAGCTGAGGAGACTTGTGACTTTTGTGCTACCAGGGGCAGCCCTGCAAAAAGTAGTTGTGGTAAATCACAATTACAGTAAGACTAGCTTAAAAGCAAAGACTGATTAATGTGTTTATGGTAATTAAATTAATACGATCCATTTCTTTTTTAGCCATCTCCTTTAGGTTCCCCTTTCTTTAAAGCAGTTTACCTGGGCATCTCCTTCATGTTAATCTCTACAATAAAAATCCCACAAAATAAATTGCCAGAGGCTATGGTTGACCAAGAGTCACTGAGTTGAGTTTCCCTGGAATGGATAGATTGATACCTTGACCTCTTCAATTATAAACCAATGTCTTAGTCACTACGTTATAATTGTCTCTTTCTGTTATAGGGGGGAAAAAAAGATATGGTAACAGTTTGGTTAAGAGGTTGCACTTATTTTACCCAGAGTAGCTTTTGATATAACGTGATGCTATCTCGACACATTGGGACTGCAACCTCCAGATTTTCAGCCAGGATGGCCCAAGGAAACCCTGTTCATTATAATCTGACATTTTTACAGTTATCTCACTGAAGATAGTACTCAATTGCAGCCTTTATATTCTTTTTTTTTAATAAGATGGAGATATACATTCTGTTTAGTGCGTTTGTGAATGAGAGAAAATGTTCAGTATTCTAAGAGTAGGAGAGTTTACTAGGCAAGAACGGTCTGCTGGCTTCTCCTTGCAACCCAGCTTGGAAAACTTATATCGAGGATTCATTGCAGTGTTTCTTCCCATAACACTTGCCCTTCTCAACTCAGCAGCTTTGTAGATCCATGAGTTGTGCCAAGACAAGAGATTTAGGATTCTACTGCGAGTTGGATGGAGGAATGCGACTTAATCTTGCTTCACAAAGGGAAAACATACCATTTGCTTTGTGTCATTCTGTTTTAATTTAAGCATAGTCTGGATAAAATGGAATTGATCCCTGTTAGCAGCGTTATTGGGTCAGCTGTAAATACAGCAGGCAGAAAGTATGCACTGTGTGGTTGGTCACATGAAGGTTAAACGTATAAAATACTTCTAGAGTTATAAAAGCCAAAAGCTTTTATCTGTGGTGTGAGAATCAATCTAAAGCATCGCTCCTGCCTAAGGCGACCTTAATCCTTGGCAAATTCTTGGAACCCTCTATACTATACAGCCCTTCTTTATTATGTTTATGTTAGAAAATGCTGAGCTTTTTTCCCCTCTAGTAACAAATTGCAACCAGCCTGCCTTCCATTGAGGACCTGTTGTATACTGCACGAGCCAGAAAAAGAGCCGAGAAAATACCTCGCATCCTGGACATAAACTGTTCCAACCTCTCCCCTCAGGACACCGCTACAGGGCATTGGATACCAAAACAACTAGACACAAAGACAGTTTTTTCCCCCATGCCATCACTCTGCTAAACATCTAATTCCTACAGCACTATCTTATGCCTAAAGATATTTACCAATGTAGTAGGACTGTATTGCTATTATCTTTCTCCTGTTCTCATTATTCTCAGCTTCTCATCTTCCCTACTACATTTTCCTATTGGTATCTTATGATTTATCACTTGTTCTTTGTATCTTATGATTTATGATTATATCTTATGACTTACGACTGTGTCTTAATGATTCATCATCTATGACTTACCACTTTGTTGTTTGCGTGTACACAGAGAGCTTATGCATCGGAGACAAATTTCTTGTGTGTCCAATCACACTTGGCCAATAAAGAACATTCCTATTCTTGTGCAGAGATGGACAGATTAACCATGAGGCTGAAAGACAAAGAAGACACAGACTATTATCAAATTTGGAACTTATTTTATACTTGGTTAGAGAAAAGAAGCAAGGATTAGGAATTGAACATGTATTAGTTTAGCAAATTTCAGACAACTTGTTGATTGGAAAACTTAACATATATTGGGAAAAAAATTAATAAAAAAGATTGAATAAAAAAAAGAATATTCCTATTCTCCTGTTCCTATAAATAAATAAAAAAGATACATGTTCTCAATTCGAATTGAAGTCAGTCTTAAATATAATGTGTTCGCGTCAAGCTGGGATATTTTGGACTATGGTTCTCATGATTTCTTGCCACAAGCCTTGCTGGTTGGAGTGGATGGCTGAAAACCAAGACATCTGGAGAGCTAGCAGGTTGCCTCCTCCAGCTGTATGAGAATATTGCAAACATCATGAAATATTAAGCTAAGTTGCCCTGTAAGCTTCAGCTTGTCAGTGTGAATAATACAAATCAAACTGAAGTGTCCAAGTTAGAAGTTGGTGTAGTTGATGTATCCTGAAGCTTTTACAACAGGAGAGTAAAATAGAGCACGGAAGCATATAAGGTGCCTGTAAACTTCCAATAAGGGAGTTTGCCATCTTTTTCACTTCTTTCTTGTCTCTTTCCTAGTTACCTGGTTTAAGTGAAACAACTTAGGCCCACTGGAAAAATACTGTGCTTATATGCGTTCTTCGGAAGCTATTTTCCCCCAATGATGGTCAAAGTCATTAATTTGGGTATGGTACTTTAACCCTTTGTTAAAAATCCATGGAAATTTCTCCCTTATAAAAGGCACTGTGCAGAAAGCGGTGATGTTGAAGACTGGTTTGTCTTTATAGTTCTTTCTGTCATCACCGTCTCATAGCTAGAAGCTTTTAATGGCAGGAGATTGTTGAGTTGACATGTTAATCATGTGTGAAATGAATGGCTGCTTTCCTTTGCTTCCTTTTTTGTTTGCTTTGATACCTAAAATAAGCTTCTTAATATATTCAGACAATGATACTTCTCAGAGTTTGTTCTTTCCCTTTTTCTTGTAAAAAGTATTTGTGTGCTGAGCCAGTTTTTCCTCATTGTTTTGATCTGAAATACAAATTGGAGTTAGTTTTTCCTAGACTGTGAATAAGCATTAGCTGTTCCCCCAATAGTAAGTTCAGCATTGGGTAGGTGCATGTGTTACATCTTAATTAAAGTAAAATAAAGTAAAAAAAAACAGTAAAATAAAGATATTAATTTAAAGATATATTAGACTGGATCAAGACCACATACATAAACATCCTCATTGTGTACATGCTCATAGGCATATTCATATTTATATGTACAATATTTGTCAAGGAATATGTCTACTTTTAGTTTAGTTCAGTAGTGGATAACTATGCTGTATGTATATCTTCAGTCAGTTAAATACACTGATTTCTGACTATACTTGTTCAGATTTATTTAATTTTGTAGCCTGATGCACAAAGCAGCGAACAAAGCTTTGTCACTTAAAAAAAATCCTCTTCATTTTTTTAAACTATCTTCAGAAAACTGAGCTTAATTGTGGCAACTTCTTTTTTTTTTTTTTTTTTTTTTTTTTAATAATTTTTTTATTAAAATTTTTTATAAAAAACTTTTAACAATTATAACATAGTAACCTATTAACTCAACTGAAAACAAACAAATTACATAATAAAAATAAACAATACAAAGAACTGCTCGGAACCCCCCTCCAGAACACCCTCCACCAGCCCACTCCTCTTGTATTTTCGCTCCTCCTCCTCGCCATCCAAAACACTAGCTACAATTCTACCGAGCATCCTACAAAAATTATCTAATCCCTAAGTCCCCAACTACAGTTGAGAAACATAAGCTAACATATATTATCTCCCTCCCCCCTCCCCCCCCCGACTTCCCAGAATGAATACAGGGTAAAAACACAAGAAACCTCACTAAACTACTATATTAAACTATTTAACTATATATCAAATCTAATTCTTTCAACTGATATTTCTTTTGCATATAATCAATCCATTTCTTCCAGTCCATCAAAAACGTTTCATTTGAGTGGTTCTTCAGGTATGCCGAAATCTTAGCCATCTCCACAAGATGGGTAACTTTTAATGTCCATTCTTCAATAGATGGTATTTCAGATGACTTCCAATATTGTCCCACCAACAGTCTTGCAGCAGTAATCAAGTTCAAAATCAACTTAGTCTCTGTGGTGGAACAATCCTTTGTAATACCCAACAAAAACAACTGTGGTACAAACTCAATACGCTTTTTCAAAATATTTTGAAGAATCCACCATATTTTTATCCAAAAAGCCTTAATTTTTTTGCAAGACCACCAAATGTGAAAGTAAGTAGCGTCCATAGAGTCACATCGCCAACATTTGGGTTGCAAATTTGGATACATAGACGATAATTTTTTGGGATCTAAATGCCATCTGTAAAACATTTTATAAAAATTTTCTCTTAGATGCTGAGCTTGTGTAAATTTAACATTTTTCACCCATATTCTTTTCCAAGTTTCCATCATAATTGGGTGGCCGAAGTTACCTTCCCATTTAATCATGCAGTCTTTAATTAATTCAGTTCCAGAATCAATTTCAATTAAAGCATCATATATTCTTTTAATATGCATCTTTCTTTGATCTCTAATTTGTATAATTAATTTTTCATCATCCTTTAAAGAAAAACCCATCTTGACATCTTTTTGCCATCTGGCTTGAAGTTGTGCATGATAAAACCAATTATGAGCTATACCTTCCTCCCTTAATTTATCTAATGATTTCAGTTCTATGCTATTCCCTTCTTTATTTAAAAGTTTATCATAGGGCACCACGTCTTGAATTTGTTGTATACCTATACTCTGTATTGCGTGTCTGGGAACTGTCCATAAAGGAATTTTACCATTTAACTTATAATAATACTTTTTCCAGACTCGCAAGACAGAGTTTCTTATTATATGTTCTTTAAAACTCCTATCCAATTTTTTGTCATAAACTAAATACGCGTGGAACCCATATACTAACCCATATCCTTCTATATTTAATATTCTTTCATTTGTTAAGTTAATCCAATCACTTATAACCACTAGAACTGCTGCATAATAATATAATTTAAAATTAGGCACTTTCAAACCACCTCTCTCTCTTGTGTCTTGAATAATTTTAAATTTAACCCTTGGTTTCTTGCCATCCCAAATGAATTTGTTTATACCTTTCTGCCATTCATCGAGATTTCCATCCTTTTTAAGTATTGGTAACATTTGAAATAAAAATAAAAATTTCGGCAATACATTCATTTTAATAGCGGCTATTCTGCCCAACATGGATAATTGTAGTTTTTTCCAATTCTCCAATTCTTTTTGTACTTTACACCATAAAAGTTCATAATTATTCTTATATAATTTACCATTTGAAGCTTCTATATAAATTCCTAAATATTTAACTTTTTTAACTATCTCGCATCCCGTTATTCTTTCCAAATCTTGTTTTAATTTGTTATCAAGATTTTTAACCAACATCTTTGTCTTGGATAAATTTAGTTTAAAACCTGAAACTTTTCCATAATTTTGAATAATTTCCATCAAACTCTGAACCGATTGTATTGGCTGAGTTAGCGTCACAAGTAAATCGTCTGCAAAGGCACATAATCTATAATCATGTTGTCTAATTTGTACCCCCCTTAATTCCTCTGATGCTCTAATCCTATTCAATAGTACCTCTAAGGTTAAAACAAACAATAAAGGGGATAAGGGACAACCCTGCCTAGTACCCTTTTCTATATTAAATGAATCTGTTAATTGTCCATTCACTATAATCTGTCCTGTTTGTTTCTGATATATAGCTGATATAGAATTAATAAACTGGTCCCCCATTCCCATCCTTACCACAAGCCTTTGCAGAAACGTCCAATTCAGTCTATCAAAAGCTTTTTCTGCATCTAAAAACATTAAAACAGCTGGTACTTGGATATGTTTATCCAAATATTCCAATATGTTAACAAGTTGTCTAACATTGGTTTTCATCTGTCTCCCTTGTAAAAAACCAGTTTGATCCGGGTGAATCCTCTGTGTCAAAACTGTCATTAATCTATTAGCCAAAATTTTGGCAAAAATCTTATAATCCGTATTCAACAAGGAAATAGGTCTAAAATTTTCTACTTGAACATTATCTTTACCCTCTTTAGGAATCAAACATACATTAGCCGTTTTCCAAGAGGGTGGAACCCGACCACCCTCTTGTATATTCACAAATAACTCCCTCATATGTTCCACCATTTCCTCCTGTAAACACCTATAATAAATCGTGGTAAAACCATCAGTACCTGGAGATTTTCCCAATTTCAATTGCTTAATTGCATCAATAATTTCTTCTGGCCTAATCAAAGCATTTAATCTATCTCTTTGTTCCAAAGTAATTTCAGAAACATTTTGATTTTGTAAAAAGGCATCTATCTCTTTCTCTTGAACTTTTTCTTCAGCATACAATTTGGTGTAGAACTCTAGAAAAGCCTTCTTAATAGTTTCTTGATGAAATACTTCTTGCCCTTTATATTCAACCTTCTCAATTAAACGGGATTTTTGTTTTTTCCTTAATGTATAAGCCAACCATCTGCCAGGTTTATTAGCATTAAAAAAAGTATTATGTTTAGCATATTGTATATTCCTGGCAACCTGGTCGGTCATCAAAATATCAAATTGTTTCCGTAAAACCTTTATCCCTTCTTTAATGTCGCTATCATCTGGTTTATCAATTAATAATAACTCTTTCTTTCTTATTTCCGCTTCTAAAACTCGCCTCTTTTCCTCCTGTTTACGTCTATGCCTAGCATTCAGTTCAATTAATATTCCACGCATATGGGCCTTACTAGAGTCCCACACCACTTCTATTGGTAAACCTACATTCTTGTTTAACCTAAAAAATTCCTTGATAGCCTTTTTACATTCTTGCACATACATTTCATAATTAAACAGATTTTCATTAAGTCTCCAGGATCTACGTAAAAATTGGCCAGACCTTAATTCCATCATAACTGGATTGTGGTCAGACAATACATTAGGTAGAATTTTAACTTTCTTTAAATTTAACATAAAATCACTAGTAGTTAAAATAAAATCAATTCTAGAAAATGATTGATGTCTGTCAGAGAAAAAAGTAAACTCTTGATCCCTACCATGTCTTTCTCTCCAAATATCAAACAAATTAAAATCATCTTTAATATCAAAAAAAGATTTAGGTAAAATTGAACGCGATTGAGAAACTAATGAAATCTTTTTCTTGTCCAAACCAGTATCAAGGATTCCATTCCAGTCTCCCATTAAAATACAAGATCTATAGTCCAACTCTAATAACTTTTTGTGTAATGATTTATAAAACATGCCTTGTTTTTGGTTTGGAGCATATATACCCATCAAGAGAACTTTCTTCCCATCCAGTAAAATTTCTATAGCTAAAAATCTACCTTGAGTATCTGCTTCTAATAACTTAGCTTTTATATTATTTTTAACATAAATAACAATTCCATTTTTTTTATCTAAAGATGATGCCACAAAGTGTGTACCCAGCTTATTATTAATCAAGTATTTCTGGTCTGAAAATCTAATGTGAGTTTCTTGTAGACAGATTACATCATTTTTACATTGCTTCAAATAATGAAATATCTTCTTCCTTTTTTGTGGAGAATTTAAACCATTAACATTCCACGTCAAATACTTATTTGACATGGCCTTTACGTGAAAGCTTCTGCAAAGACCATTCCACTTCTTCCTGCCTCTTGGGTCTTGCTCCCATGGCTTCCATAGATGTCAGATCAGTTTGCTTGGTTTGAGTTGGTTGTGTTTTTTCTCTTTGTTCAATAGCTTTAGTAGGTTCCCGTACACGCCTTGGATCTTTAGGCTTGTCTAGTGCCAAAGGTTGAAAGATATCAATTGACTGCACTGGTTGCTCAACTGCTTTATCCAAAAGAACCGATGAAATTAGTCGAGGTTGTTGAAGTTCCGCAGATTGCAATAATTCTAGGTCTTTAACCAACATTGCCCCCTTAGGTTTTGGGGAGGTAGATCTATCAGCCATCAATATATTCTCAAAGAAATCTTTCGCTTTAGCTACAGTAAACAAACGGTATCTTTTATTTTTGAAAAGTAAAGAAAGTCCAGTTGGTACCTCCCATCTATATTGTATTTCTCTTCTTTTAAGCTCCTCCGTCAAAAAGGTGTAATCTTTCCTTGATCTCAACATCTTAGGAGGTATCTCTTTCAGAACCTGTACATCTTGACCAGCAACACTCAGTTGTTTATTATAGGCTATAGATAGAACCCAATTTCTATATTTTCTTGTATTAAAATATATCACAATATCTCTAGGCAAATTCCTCTGTGCTGCAATGCGTGAGTTCACTCTGAACAGTCGTTCAATCTGCCAGGCCACATTCTCAACTGAATCATCCAAAAATTTTGCTAAAGCTTCAGAAAAAGTTTTTCTTAAATCTTCTTGGTTCTCATTTAATACATCTCTAAATCCCCTAATTCTAACCGCAAACTGCATCTGATGATATTGTGTCAAAGTAGCTTGATCTTGAACATCGCTTCTAATTTCTTCTAATTTTTCTTCAAAATGTTGCTCAGCATTCTCTAATTTCTCTTCAACAACAATAGTATAGTCCCAAACACTCTTGATAGCGTCTACAATATCTTCTCTCATCTCCTGATTAGAGGCTTCTATCATAGCTTTAAAGTCTTTTTTCTGCTCAACCATCTTTTCCTCTATTTTCACATCAAATTTATCTTCCAATTTATCAAACCTATCATTAAAAAAAGATATTACATCTGTTAAAGCCGACTGTAGATCTTTCACTGTGAGCATTTGTGAGGACTGTGCAGGTTCTTGAGATTCTAAAGGAGCAGACTGTGATTTGACAAGCTGTCCTGGAGAGGGCATAGCCGCCTTAGCAGCTGCCTTTTGTCTTGTAGTCATAATTGAAACAAAGAAAGAGAAACTAAAAAAAAAAAAAAAAAAAAAAAAAAAAATTAAAAAAATTTTCCACTTCCGCCCTTCTCAAGTTCTTTTTAAAAAGTCCAATTATTTTATAATTTAGTAAAAAAATCAATAAATAAATCAAGTCCAAATAGTCTCTCAAACAAGTCTTGAAAAGAAAAGAAAAAAAATTCCGTTTCAATTTCTCAGTGGAATAAACACTTTCATCTTTCACTTTCACTCAGCAGAAAAAGCAAACGCCATCTTAAAAAGGTTATATTGATTCAAAAAAGTTTGTAGATACAAAGGCAGAAACAAAGTTGTGGCAACTTCTTGATTATAGAGAAACCTGGGCTAGTAGAAAGAAAAGTAAATAAATGTGAAAAGCAAATACAAAACATTTAAAACTGAAAGTTTTTAAAAAACATTTTCGTATTACACTTTATGCCTTTACAGTATAAAGTTGCTCTAATGTTTTTTCATAAATGCAGTGAGCCTGAAACAACAACATAATGGGGTTAATTTGGTTCCTGGTATAACATTGATCGCTGCTAAATTAGGAAGTAAAAACTGTACAGTAGTTTATTAAAATAGAACTGATTTAAAATTAAATTTATATTTCTTTTCTTCCCCTTGAAAGGAAAATGAAAATTGATTTTTTTTTCTTCCTCACTTTTTCCTGCAAGAACCGGGAATCACTTTTTTCCCCCCACTCAACCAAGTGTTGATCCATTGGTTATGACAGCAATTGACAGACGAAGCTTGTCGCCAGATTCTGACATTGTGAGCTGAGAGAGACTGACTGGCCCAAAGCAAAATTAGAAAGTGATAGAATTGTCTCATAAATATGCCCAAGGCTCATAACTAAAATAATATTCAAATACTGTTTTCATAATGTGATATGTTGGATTTTGACTATGTTGTATAAATTCAGTCAGTTGTGATTTGTTTGGGTTTTTTTCCCTTTTCCTTTTGCTTGCCTTGAGGTTAGCTGAAGAAAAAAATGTGGGACCTTGTTAACCTTGAGGCACAGAAGAATAATGCATACTATTAGTTGGGACTGAAGATCATCCTTACAGTTATTCCTGCAAGTGCAAAGTTTCAAATAGAACAGATGGTCTGAAGCATTTCTTTAAGGCAGGGGTCTTCAAACTTGGCTCTTTTATGACTTGTGGACTTCAACTCCCAGAATTCCTCAGCCGGAGTGCCTGGCTGAGAAATTCTGGGAGTTGAAGTCCACAAGTCATAAAAGAACCAAGTTTGAAGACATCTGCTTTTAAGGAGATGAGAATTTGCTCCACATTGGATGTCATGAGTAGATGTTTTTCACTAGATCACAAAACCTGCTGATTGTTACTAGTTTTCCTGACATTTCCTGTATTTCTGCAGGGGGTTGGACTAGAAGACCTTCAAGGTCCCTTCCAGCTCTATTCTGATTCTGATTCTTCTGATTTCGACTGAGTTGCTTGATCATAGATCATAGATCACAAGAACTGCTTCTATGTGCATACCTCTCATGATCAGCCTTTGGGTACCTCCTTTTGATTTACATCAGGGCAAGTTGTAATTCAGAATTATAAACTATGAAATTGGTAATCTACCTTAAACCATTCCAAATTGTTTATCTAGTGTGGTATAATCTACTTTAGATCTTGGCCATCACTTCCAGCACTATTTTTTTTTTTTGGACTGGTGATGGAAAAGTTTCTGTGTAACTTCTGCTCTGTAGCGGTCATGCTTCATTGACCAAAAGGGTTTTAAATAAATTGGATGACAGGCCCTCCTCTGTGCAATAAGAGGTCTTGCTGTTGGCCACTTTGACTCCCTCAGAGCATGACCCTTTGTAGTATTTTATTCATAGAAGAAAGCTGTGATGGTATTAAAATGTTTGTTGGCACTGAAATGGTTTAAAATCTATGACGTTGTGAAGCCTTTCATAGGATGTCCTACACGGTTGAATGCTCTTATATTAAAAAAGAGATGGAAAGGAGAATTCCTGGGGATAATTTGGTGGCCATAAAACCAAAACAAACACGCCCTCCTCTCCAATAAAAAGCTTTAGAGCCTTGGCTGGAGTGTTTCTTGGCTGGAAAAAAAATCATTTCATCTTATTTAGAATGGATCAAACTGGATATTTTGTGCAGTCATATTCAAGAAATGCTGTACATAACCCTGAGCTGTTTTCATGCTTGTAATAGCTATGAATTTATGTATTCTCTTTTGACTATACGAATTTTAACTGATAGCCTCTGGCTTCTAACAGCATGTAAATACTTCTATTCTGGTAACTGTAACCATGGAAAGCAGAGGGATGAAACTGTCCTTAAAACAGAAGAGAAAAAAACCCTCCAATTTCAAGTCCAAACTAGAATATAGTATAGGAATTTGAGGAGGTTGGGTTTTATTTTTTTATTTTAAGATGTACAGTAAATTCATAAGGGCACTTAACATGGTATTTGGCATATTGTTCACATTTGTGCTTCTTGATTCTGTCATGAATAGGTGAACCTTCAGTGTTGGCAGCTGAAGCAAACATTTTATGTGTGGCTGAGGGCTGAAATGTGTCTGGAGATGGTGTGGAGGAGATGAAGCCAGGATTCTCAAACTTTGCTTTGTTTATAAATTACACAATCATGCCTATGTTATGATAGATGGTTTGCATTAAAGTGCTTTTGTGCATGGACGTGCAGTGTACCAGACTACCAAGTTTTGATAATTGTTGTCAGTAAATAAACAGGAGGGATGTGTGTCACAGACTATCCTATGCTTTCAAGTTGTCCAGCTCTTTGCTTGATAATAGTTGTAGATATTAAAAGCGGTATATACAAGAACCAACTTATGTTAGGCTCCTTCTGCTATTCACTGTTACATTCTAGCAATGTATCCTTGGCATATTCATCTTGCAATTGTTGGATTGATTCTTGGCTTTGGTGATGAGTAATTCTTAGTCCAATACAATCCAATGATTGATTTCTTTTACTATTTAATGTTAAATATTTTATTACAGTACTCTACTCTATTGTACTATACTCTCCACTCTAATTTCTATTCTGTTCTGTTCTATGCCGTGCCATGCCATACCATGCCATGCCATTCCATTCCATTCGTCTTGAATTTATAAGCTTTTGATTTCATTACTATCCAGGACGGTGTACAATGTGACTTTAAGACAATATAGGGACCTCAGAAATATTGCACCTCTTTAAATCAGAATTTATTTTTTAGAACAGGTATTTTTTAATACGAAACTAAGAAGATGGTAGAATTGGCTGGCTGGTTGGCTGGAATGCTCTTCAGAAAGACTCCATCATGGAATGTTTTCCTGTAATTTCATTGCTCTCTTTTAACAATGACCCAAACGATTTGATTGGCCTTTTGGGATGGCAGCAAAACACTAACATTCCAAGATAAGATAGTGGCTTATCCAACACTTGGAGGAATACATTACCCTGCTACAATATCTCTATAAATAATTTGGAGAACATGAAATATTTTAAGCTTCTAAAATTATCTGGAAATTATCTACAAGACTTCATGATATTTAAGTGTCTGGTGAGAAGAAATTGGAATAGAAAGAAAAGGAAGATAGTCTGTCGGAGTCTCTATCAGCTTAGATAAGCATTCTGGTGGGAAAATGTTAACAACTTCCCAATGCACTTTTGTAAACTTTAAAAAAATTATTTCTCCATTATGTTTTTGAATTTTAAAAAAGGCTTCAAAACATGTGTTTGTTTATTTTCTGAATGTTGGTTTTGTGTCTGCTTTGTTTTGGGGAATTCATTTATTGCTGTTGATCCTTTCATGTGATATGTCATTCCATCAAGTGGAATAGTTCTCTTCTGGGCCAATTTCAGATTTTAAGTTGGCTGTTTGCCCTAAATCACATCAAGTTGGCATGAGATTGTGATCTCCCTACTATGTTTCTAATGATATACTCTAAGATTCTGGTAATTAGTCAGAGTTTGTGCTAAGTATGTGTGAATTCCTTCACATCCCAGCACATGTGTGCATCTATACATGCAATGTTACTTATACACATACACACACACATACACACACACTGTTGGTTCCAAGTTCCAAGTTCAGCTAAACTGTGACTATGTATCTATGGAGATTCTCCAGCACTGGAGATGGATAATCCACTAATGGGTTAACTTAATCCTCCTGCCCAATCAGATCAAGTCAGCCAAACTTGCCACGCCAGTCCTGGACCTGATTCCTCAGTTTTCAACTTGATCTTGCCCAGAACAGACGTGCAGGTTTGGCTCACAGGCAAGTAGTTACCTCTTAGTGGATTATCCATTAGGATTTTAAATTTACTAAACTCTCTTTAACTTTAATCCCCTGAGCAGCGCTGGGACCAGCGCTCCTCTAGAGGACAAATCCCTACTGATTCCCATTGGGGATTCAGTTTTTCAAACGGAGGACTCCGTTTCTCATTCTAAATCCCACCCCCCTATACCCTCTTTGCTGGAAAAGGGGATTTTCTTCCATTCTTCCTCCCTTCCAGCACAATGCCCTTCCAAACCCCCCCCCCATTCCTCCAGCTCTCCTCTGGCATCGGAGCTTGCGGCTGCAGCTCCGACGGCCTTAAAGAGCCCAGATCGCGGAGGCCGCAGGGGCCTCGGATTGTCTTGTCATGTTTTTCGGCTGTTCTGGTGACTGCAGACTCGATTGAACGCTGACAATCAGCTGGGGAGGGCTTTTTCAGCCCCGTCCCCCCCCCCGAGAAGGGTGTAACAGGCTGGGTGAGTCCTACCCATTGCCGAAGGGGGTGATCGATCTGAGCCATTTTGTGACCACGTGGTCCCTAAGCCTTGCGGATTGCAAGGGAAAGGGGGGTGGAAAGAGACATTTCCACTTAATTTGGCAGCGATTATTTCGATAGTGGAGTTTTCTTTCTTCTCAGTCCCTGGGGTTTTCATCGGCCTTATTAAAGGCCTAGATCTACACAGGGGCTCCGCTGCCCGCGACATCCATCTTGGAGGCTTCGGCCTACTACCAAGGCCACCATTCTCGCAACAGTCTTATGCCCCATTTATGGCCTCACTGAGGCTTCCTGGGGCAAAGGGCCTTCCTGAGTTGTAGCAGCCAATGTTGTCTGGAGGGGGAAATAAGTTCTCTTAGGTCATCCTTGGAGTTTCCCCTTGTGACATTTGGAATTACCGTCTTATCCTTGGCATAGGCCGAAGAGTTTTTTATTGGGCTTTCTGGTGTCTCAAGTCCTGGTCACTTTGGGCTTGCTAATCACTACAGTAGTTCTAGCCTCTGACACTGTACTGTTGCCACCTTTTATTTTGCTGGCCTGGCAACATAGCTAGCCTCACTAGCAGGCCACAGTCCACTTCAGGTGGAAGCAATAGTGACTGCAAGTAGAACTGGTTTTTTGGATACTACTGGTTCGGTGGCCAGGGGGGTAGGGCAGTCTAATTCAGCCTTTGCCCTACACCCTTATCAGCCAATTGATCCTTTTCCAGGTGTACCCTCTCGCGCACCTGAAGATTTCATACCAGCATGGAGGATAACACGGTCCCCAACCCAGGGTTCCCTCTTCTTCTTCCTCAGGCAGGAAAAGGCATAGATCCTCTTCCCAAGAGGCCACTGGTAGGATCGCGGCCAAGGTGAAACCCAAGGCTGCCTCTGGGGGGGGGAAACCTCCAAATTGGCTGGAAAACAGGCCAGCAGGAGACACAGGCACTGGAAAAGGAGTTTTCAGAGGCTCAAAAACAAGCCAGGGCTGAGACTGCTCAGACTGAGTCCACCTTTTTTTATCTACCTCTAGGTCTTTCTTCTTCTCCTCAGAAAGTTTGGGCACCGGCAGAACCTTCCACCTATTATGGCCAAGCCGATGAGGTACCTGAGGCACATACCTTCAGGTCCCCCTCTACCCCATGGGCCCTGCAGGCCCCGGAGGCCACCTTTACACCCACGGCCATGGGGCTTAGAGGGGAGGAGTCCACCCTTACATCCTTGGATGATAGGATCCAGGCTTTGGTGGCTTAGGCAGTGGAGCGGGCCCTTACGGTCAGGACTCCATCGGGTGCCCAGAGCGGAATCCTTGCTCTCCCTTCCTCTCTCGTGTCCAGTACATCACAGTTCCCATGACCCTCCTTCCCCCTCCCATTCTTCCCTTAGTGGGGTTTCATTGACCCCAGAGCAGGATCAGGCTCCTCATGGTCAGAGGAGGAGGAACCGGCACTGGATCCACCCCCATTCGGAGGGCTTTTCAATCCAGCTCTTTTTCTTCCCCTGCTTCGCAAGGCTAGCTCGGTGGCACACGGGGGACCTAGCTGGGGCACCCCAGCGACTCCCACAATGGATCCAGAGGTGGACCCCATCTTCGTTGAACTGGTGGTCACCCAACACCATGTTCCATGTCCAGCCTTGTTCCTCAAAGCAGTTAAGAAACAATGGGCTTCCCCGGGTACCTTCCCCCTTCCAGGTGGTAATGATAAGAAGCTGTTTAGCGTGGCCTCAGAATTAGATGAGGCGTTGAATGTTCCCACGGTAGATGAGCCCCTGTCTCACCTGTTCTCCCCCTCCATCATTTCAGGGGATATAGCAGAGGCGTTAAAATCTGAGGAACGTTGATCGGAAATGGCCTTTAGAAGGTCACACCAGGCGACGGTGTGGTCTACAAGGGCGTCCACCGCAGCCTCCTTCTTTACTAGGTCAGCCCTCATCTTGCTTCATCAGCTACAGGCCAGAATCCCCCCGGACGATGTCCGCACACATCAGGACCTGAGCAAGTTAGTGGCCGCAACGGAATACGCTTCCGATGTGACCTTATAAGCTGTTCGGTTTTCTTTCAGATCCTTGGTGTCCAACGTGACAACCCGTTGCATGTTATGGCTAAGACATTGGCAGGCAGACGCCAACTCCAAGTGGCACCTGGCAGCAGCTCCATACTGGGGTAGTAAATTGTTTGGGGATGCCTTAGCTCCATTCCTGTCAGAGATTAAGGACAAAAAGAAGATCTTGGCCCATCTTACTAAGCGGTCCAATAGATGGTCTACTCCTTACAATCGTAGGCAATTCTTTCGGTCTGCCACTACTTCTCCAACCACACAACCTTCTCGATCCTTCACTCCCAGACAGGACTGTCCGGCTGACAGACTGGCCCCACAGCCCAGGCAGCAATTCCAATCCAAACAGCCCTTTTGAGGCGGGGATTGTCCCTTCCGCTGGAAGTGACCCCTCAGGGGATCCTCCCATAGCGGGAAAACTTTCCTTCTTCGCCACTCAATGGTAGGTCACTACCACAGAGACCTGGGTCCTGGACACCATTCGTCACGGCCTGTCTCTGGAATTCATTTCCAGACCACCAAGACATTTCATTGCTTGTCCCCAATTAAAAAAGTCTCCAAGGAGAGGTCTCATGCAGGAGGCAATCCGTCATTTATTAGATATCAGAGCCATAGAACCGGTGCCTGCAGCTCCATCCTCTTTGTAGTTCCCAAGACCTCGGGAGGATGGAGGGCAATCTTAGACTTAAACCTTTATTTGGCATATCGAAGGTTCAAAATGCAGACACTTCAGCCCATCCTAGGCAGCATCCGAAAGGGGGACTTCTTCACCTCAGTGGACCTCACAGAGGCATACCTTCACATTCCCATCATCCCCGGCCATTGCCAGTTTCTCAGGTTCAGCTACATGGGGCATCATTACCAGTACAGGGCACTTCCATTCGGCCTGTCGTCGGCCCCAAGAGTCTTTTCCAGGTTCTGGCGGTCCTTGCGGCACACCTGAGATTGATGCCGGTTTGGGTGTAATGCTACCTGGATGACATCTTAATGCAGTCGTCTCCCCGCAGGGGGCTCTGACAGACCTGAGACTGGTGATCGGAGTCCTACAGAGTCACGGCTTTTCGGTCAATTTCAAGAAAAGTCAGACAGTCCCATTAACCAGATTGCTCCACCTAGGGGCCATCATAGACATGTTAGAGTGTCGAGTTTATCTGTCCCAGGAACGCAGAGACAGTATACGGGACCTGGTTCTCAAGGACTGCAGAAAAAAGACTCTGTCTCCTTCCGGTCTCTCCCGGCTTCTGGGAAAGATGATATCATGCATTTCAATCATTTCCTGGGCCAGGTTACACTTGCGGGCCCTTCAGTGGCTTCTGCTTCCCTACCAGAAGCAGGGAACAAGCACTTCCACCCGAGAGGTAAGAATTCCACCACACATCTTACGTTCATTTACGTTCACTCAGATGATGGCTCTCTCCAGCCATGACCAGAGGGTCTCTTTTCAAGGATCCCGGTCGACTCACGATCACGATGGACGCCAGCCTGTTCGGTTGGGGAGCACACTATCAGTCTCAATGGGCCCAAGGGCGGTGGTCTCGGTTGGATCTGAAACACAATATCAACTGGCTGGAACTCAGGGCCATACATCTAGCCCTTCGCCACTTTCACCACAGCATAGCAAAACAACATTTGCTCGTCCTTACAGACAATATGGCGGTGAAGGCCCATGTGAACTGACAGGGGGCACCCGGTCCCGTGCACTCATGTCTGAGGCCCAGCAGCTGGGATTCTGGGCAGAGACCAACCTCGCCTCGCTTAGGGCGGACCACATCTCGGGGGAGGCAAACAAGAGGGCAGACTTCCTGAGCAGGTCAACCGTGGACCACTCGGAATGGCGGCTACACGCGAGGATATTCAGGGAAATCACCCACAGATTCAGTCTTCCCATCATAGATCTGTTTGCCTCCAAGACAAACACGCACAGAGGGAATAGATGCCCTTTGGGCTTCATGGCTGGAAGGCTTACTCTATGCCTTTCCCCCTCTTCCCCTCCTTCCAGCTGTCATCCGCAAGCTTCTGCAGGAGACAACAGAGGTTCTCCTGGTAGCCCCTTTCTGGCCGCGGAGACCTTGGTTCGCCGACCTCATCAGTCTTTCCCAATCGCGCCCTTGGAAAATCCCTCCAAACAGGGTATCACTGACCCAAGGGGACCTGACTCACCTGGACCCTCAATGGCTCCAGTTAGCTGTTTGGCACTTGAAGAACGCCGGATCCTAACCAGGAGTCCTGTTCACCAGGGGTCATTGACATTATTCAGGCATCCCGTAGACCGGCTACTAACCTTATCTACGATGCCATGTGGCAGAACTTTTGCCACTGGTGTTCCACTCGTCAACTAACATTATCGGGACTAACCGTCCCACATATTCTAGACTATTTACTGGAGGGGCTGAATAAGGGATTGGAACCTAATACATTATGTAGACAGGTGGTGGCCCTTTCTACCCTGCTTTCATGGGATACTGTTAGCTCTCTGGGGCAGCATCCCCTGATCCGTTCTTTCCTCAAGGGAGCTACTAATATCAAGCCACCCGTGGTACACAGGTATCCCTCGTTGGAATTACCTGGGGTCCTTCAGGCTCTTACCAAGGCTCCTTTCGAGCCCCTCAGTTCGTGCGACATGAGGTCCTTATCCCTTAAGGTCACCTTCTTGGTGGCCATTACTTCGGCCTGGCGTATTTCTGAGATGGCGGCTCTCTCAGTCAGGGAGGGCCTATGTGTCTTTCACCAGGACCGGGTCACCCTTCGCTTAGACCTCACCTTTGTTCCCAAAGTTAATTCTCTTTTTCATAGAGCCCAGGACATCGTTCTTCCTGATTTCTGCCCTAATCCTTCCCACGATCTGGAACGTCAATGGCATTCTCTGGACGTCCGCCGGGCTCTCCGTTACTACAATAAACGGACTGCCACCTTCCGCAGCTCTGAGGCACTGTTTGTCTCCTTCTACTCTTCTTCCAGGGGTCGGAAGGTCTCGGCCTCCATGATTGGCCGATGGATAAGAGCTTGCATTGCGGGGGCATACCAGTCCAATTCCTTGCCGGTTCAACGCCATGTCACAGCCCATTCCATGCGCAGTAAGGCCACCTCTGCAGTTTGGACCACGCAGGCTTCTATCGAGGAAGTATGTAGGGCGGCCACGTGGTTTTCTCCTTCGCCGTTTATACGGCATTATAAACTAGACAGGTACGCATCTGCCGAGGCATCCTTTGGCAGGAGGGTCCTCCAACAGGTGGTGCCCCGCAACACGGTTCCAAACTTGCCTGCTTCCCTCCTGTAAGGACAGTGGGCTTTGGTATGTCCCATTAGTGGATTATCCATCTCCAGTGATGGAGAAGGGGCGTTGTCTTACCTGAACTCCATTTCTCAGCACGGATATGGATAATTCACACCCTCCCAATTAGGTCCTTAGGCCTAGGGGTAGTTCTGTGAGCCAACACGTCATGCTGTCAATCAGTAGCTGCGCCCTCATCGAAAACTGGGGAATCAGGCCCAGGACAGGCGTGGCAAGTTTGGCTGACTTGATCTGATTGGGCAGGAGGATTAAGTTAACCCATTAGTGGATTATCCATCTCCGTGCTGAGAAACGGCGTTCAGGTAAGACAACGCCCCTTCTCTGTCATCCAGGTCATGGTTGTTTCAAAGGTGCTTTTTCAGGAGGCAACTGGAATTTCTTGTTTTTCTTTGGGGATGTTTTGCTTTTCATTCCCTTCCCTCCCCCACCATCCAGTCAGAGCTGAGAAAGCTTCTTAGATGAGAATGAAAAGTCTTCAAAGAAAAACAAGAAAGTCCAGTTGCCTCATGAAAAAGCACCTTTGGGACAACCAAGTCCTATGCTTTCTTTAAGCACCGAAGCATTCAAAGGACCGCCAAGTTGATGGTGCTCTCAACAAGGCAGGTATAAGCAAGGTCATACCTGGGAATTTTCTAGATAGAGCAAATGCTTCAAGCCACCTTTAACCACGAGGAGCATAACCTTCCTTTTAGATGCATTGTAATGCTTAATAATAGTTCTTAGATATACCATTTTTATTTAAAAAGATGAGTGCAACATTGAGAGGAAAGCCCTGGAAGCATTCAACCACGAATGATCAAGATATACATTTCTCTTTTTTTAACCATCTAAATGACATACATGATACAAAGGAAACTATTCCTAGTGTGGTTTAGTACAATTCTTCTCCAATTAATGTTATTTAAAATGTATATCAGATTTTAAGGTTCTGACTACCAGAATTGATAGATTAATGAAATGTACATGTTAATATGTAAGTCCCTTTTTGCATCATGAAATGCAAAATATGCATATTTTAGTGTGTTTATCAAAAAAACTTGCCCTAGCAGGATTTTCCTCTTCTCTGATGTGATGTCATAGAATAGTCACAAATATTCTAATTTGGCTCAGGTAAATATTTTGTTTCTAACTTCAAAATCAGTGATACCAAACATTTTTCAACCATGGGAATACTTGTCCTGCAAATGAAATCCTAAAAGATATACTCCAGAGAGTAGGTGGGGCCAAGATGGAAACTCTGAATGAAAACTAATTTTGTTTTAATTAAAATTCAATTAAAATAAGTGGGGCTTTTGGGGATAAAAAGAAAGTAAGACACTGTCTTACTTTCGGGGAAACACGGTATGCTTTTTAGTCTTAAGTGCGTTATTTTCAAAAGTGAAATGAGGGATTTTAGTGATGTTAAAAGCAAATAGCAATGGGAAAAAATCCCTTTTTTATATTTGCTGGTCAATCCATGAAGGAATAGGATAGCTTTCTTAACTTTACCTTTCACAAACAACACTTTTAAAAGTGATGAAGCCTGCACAGTCTTTATCTTTATCTTTAAGCCTTTTTTTAATCAGCCTTTTCACATTTTATATAGAGATGCAATAGCATCCGACTACTTAAATAATTCCAGACTAAGAGAGTTAGTTGTCCGTGTTTCCATTCAAGGGAAGCTGAGTATTGCAAACCAGATCTTCATTACAGGAGAATGCGATTGTTTGAGTTGTACCTTTTGCATTTATGCATGGACATAGTTTATTTATAAGACAGAAATGTCTTGACTTTGTTCCTCAGTGATTAAGTTAGAACGTTTCAATAGTTGAAAACTTACAGAACAAGCTGATACTGCCGTGTCTGTAGGATCACTCATGAACTTTCTTAATCACAGCCACACCTAGGAGGAAATAAGTTCATTTATTGTAAATATTACAAGGGAGTTTAAGGGTAAGCAGAAGAGACAGGATGTTCATTACACATGTTTTAATTAAAATTATTCATGAACTCTCGTAGTGATTTGCTTAACAATTATAGCAAAAAAGTCGTAAAACCGGGCACAACTCAACAATCACCACGCTTAGGAACAGAAATTCTTTTCCCAGTTGTGATTGTAAGTTGAGGACTACCTGTAGAAAAGAGCCTTCTGCAATCTAGCCCCCCCCAAAACACATCTCTTTGAAGTGTGGGACTCCAATTGTCATAATTCCCAGTCAGGATAGTCCTGGAATTGAATCACCTGTGGTATGCAGTCTCCTTTGCCCAAAACAGCACAGACAACAAAGGTATAGCTATTGTGTTAGGCAAGATGATGTGTTCATGGGGAATTTGAATCTGTGACTGCTTAAGTTTTTATTCCATGCTATACTTAATGGATGGGTTGATATTTTCATGGCTTATTTAATTACAGTATAAGTATTTGTTAACACAGAACAAATCATTTTCAGCATAGTGCACCCTCTAGTGGTGAAGGAAAAGAAACCTAAATTTAAAATAAATATTTACTTCTGCAAATATTTACCGTAAATATTTCCTGCCCTCCCCCCCCCACAAGCTAATATCAGCTTTGTAAGAGTGATGCTGAGATTTTCTTAAAATTGTAGTGGATAAACCTAAAATCTTGACAGTATGAAAGTAATATACACAGTTAATTTGAGTTGGATTAAAAAGCAATGGGTCTAGGAACAAAGAAAATCTAATTAAAGAAAGAATACAGTGTTCATTTACAGAGAAACTGCACTGCGTGCCAAATATCTGTAAGTCATACTGTACAATATAACGGTGAGTTTAAAACAATTCTGGTCAGGGATCCAGTCTTTTTTTTTTCTTTGAATCCACTATGGTTTTAAAGCAATTACAATTGGATGGCATCTCTGTTTACTGATTTGTTGAGCAGGTCAGCTCCAATTTCTCTTGGTGTACTTTGTCTAAGCTGGGAAATTTAGTCTTGATTATTCAAACCAGCACTGAGAATTAAAACTAATGACATTATGCATAAGCCTCTTACATAGCTGTTGCATTTTTCTCCATTCCTACTGAGTTTTTTCTCGCCTGTTTAACACCTTCATTTGGCATCAGTAGTTATTCTAAGAATGTGTCAGTGAATCTCCTGAAAAGGAATGAAGCAGAAGCTGGAAAGAAGTCCGCATTTCTATTCTCCCCTTTCAAGATACTATTTTTTAAAAAACAGGATATTGGATCAATGAGTGAGCAGAATGGTGGCCTAATATTGAAGGCTCTTGCCTCCCATTCGGAAGGCTAAGAATTCAATCCTAGGTAGCAGCAGGTTTCTCTCAGGGCGCCAAGAGACAATATCTGCTGTGAACTCCACATAGGTGTCAGGAAGGACATCTGGCCAGTAAATGATTAGCTCCATCCAGTTTCCCTGATTCTATCCCGAATTAAAGAGTTACAGGGTCGTTAAAAAATTGGATCAAATGACTGTAATATGAATGTTAGCAAACAAACAGTCCTAGCAGTCGAAATAGTAGTAACAGACCAGTCCAGAATCTTCTAAATCAGTGTTTCTCAACCTTGACAATTTTAAGGCATGTGGACTTCAACTCCCAGAATTCCACAGCCAGCGTTGCTGGCTGTGGAATTCTGGGATTTGAAGTCCACATGCCTTAAAATTGTCAAGGTTGAGAAACACTGTTCTAAATCATTTTGGCCTCAGAATGTCTGAAGGCTCTTTTCTGGTTTCCCAACCTACAAAGGAGAGTCTCATTTTTCTACTAGAATTATCTGGATAGAAGATGCGATAGAAGAATTCTGGGTGCATGGAGTATAAAGGGCACTCTTGCAGGGGCTCCCAGATTTGGGGGGAAAATGTCTTAAAAGGTCACGAGGCTGTTGAAAGAAGAGTTTCAATCAATAAAATGCAATTGGGGGTTTATAGTTCTGTTGTTGTTTTACTTTGAGCTTTGAATTATGTTTGCACATGGGATGTTTGGAGGCAGATTTTCCCTGAGGATTCCAAAGATACCTCTCTTTAATTTAATTTTAATTTTCAAGTGGCCCAATAACATATAAAATTGGGCTGCTTTTGTTCCTAGTTGGTGGACTGGAGCCAAGAATGGGATTAATTTTGTGCCTCTGGTTTTGCTTTTATCTTTCATTGCTGCTGCTTTTTAAGCCAAGTAATTCAAGTTGCATATATAATGCATATTGCATAACACACACACACACACACACACACACACACACGCGCACCAAAAATAAATGCAGAGTTAATACCAGAAATAAATATGGAGACACAGGCTACCTCCTCAAGCACCAGGACAAAATGATAAGCAGAGTTCCAGTTTCAGATCTGTGGTTGTAATGTGAAATTTTATGCAGAATAAATTCTTCTCCTATGAACGCTTACGCAGTAATAATTGGCTAATAATGGGCATCAAAAAGAATTCAGCTGAATGGCTAGAAGACACTAATTGTGAAATCCTGAAGTGGTGCAAGATGGCATAGATTTATCCTCTGTGACCGCAGAAGTTGGGATATGTACGTCAGATGTCTATGGAACCAAGTCCCAACAAGGTTCCACACCCATTTGCACTCTGATTTGGGTGATTCTGAGGATACAGATAAACCCCAAGTGGCCTCAACAATTTTCAGAGTGATAACCACCAGATGACTGCAAAGAATATAAATCCTTCCATTCCCCACCATTCAGTTAGAACTGAAAGAAGTTTCTTGGAGGAGAAGTGATTTAAAACAAAAAAACAAGACAGTCCAATTGCTTTTTGGGAAAACAGCTTTCAGGTAGTCAAATGTATAAGGAGGGAGATCCAGGCTAGACATCAAGAGGATGTCAGCCTTGGAAGGTATCCCAGACAAGAAGCGCTCTCTCTCTCTCTCTCTCTCTCTCTCTCTCTCTCTCTCTCTCTCTCTCTCTCTCTCTCTCTCTCTCTCTCTCTCTCTCTCTCTCTCTCTCTCTCTCTCTCTCTCTCTCTCTCTGTGTGTGTGTGTGTGTGTGTGTGTGTGTGTATGTACACTGAATATGTAATACTTAGCCTTGTCATATCTTTTTACTTTTTATTTGGTTTTTCTTGTGGGCTATTTTGGTCTCTCCGGTATTCAGTAAACCTTACTAACTTCAGTAAATCTTCTTCATTGTCCTTCAGATATTCTTCCAATGCCTTTTTTCAACTCTCTGATATATTTGTCATGATTGTCTTCATCTAGAACTTGATGTTATTTCCATAGGACATCTTGATTAGTTTTCACTATTTTCCCCCTGTTGATGGTAAGGGTTGTACATTTCCCCCCATTCCATTGTAGTATCTTGGCTGAGTATCAGTGTTGAGGAGCGATTCTGTTTCAGATGGAATTGTTCCAACAGCTTCAGATTGTGCATGTAAAGGAGGTAGGATAGTCTGGCAGATGCTTTTGATGTTTGATAACCTTGGCCTGGCTTGTTCAGTACTGTATTGTTGGCAGAGAAATCAGTGTAATGACAAACATTAGTGGTAATAGTTAGACTCCTTGAAAGATTCCTCTCTTGATATTAATATCTCCTAAAGATTGACCAGCAACTATATATTCCTTTGTGCCATTGATCTTTGCACGAAGCTTCTGATGCTTCTACTGACTCCTGTTATTTCTAGGCATTTGATTATCCAATCATGTGTCAAGGAGCCAAATGTCTTCTTGTAATCAATCCAAACTATATTGAAGCTGGTCTTCCTTCTTTCACAGTTTTCTAAAATCATCTTGTCAAGAAGGAGCTGATCTTTTGTTCCTCTGCTATTTGGGCAATTTTCTTTCTGTTCAACTGGAAAGATCTGTTCTCAACTAGATGCTATTGGATTACATCAACTACCATACCAGTTAGACATTTGAAAGTTGTTGGTAAGCAGGTTATTGGCCTGTAGTTGACTTTTGCTAGATCTTTCATCATCAGGTAGGTTTTGCCAGGTGTTAACAAATCTTCAATTTCAGCTTCTTATAGTATGTTAAACAATCTGGTAATGAGTGAGTGTAAGCCAGTCAAATGTTTCAACCATAAACTATGCAGTTCATCTTTCCACTTGAACAGAAAGAAAACTGCCCAACATCAGAAATGGGGGGAAAAAAATCTTGATCTTCCTTGCCCTTTTCTCCACCATTTCTGATGTTTTTACAAGTTCTTTCATTTCAGCTTCTTTATTTCCACCTCATTTATCCAAGCTGCAATTCTTTTTTTTTAAAATCATCATGCTCATCATTATCATACCAGCAGTATATGATATGGGCACTGATTGACTGCATTGTCAACATATAATAAGTCAGTTTATTTACTAATTTAGAAGGATAATGAATTAATTTAGAGAGGCTTTTAATCAAGGAACTAATATAGAATTTCAGCAGCAAGAGACAAATTGCAGCTGTGTCTCTCTGCTCCCTGAGTGTAGGCAGTTCCTGATAATTATAGCTACTAATTAGTCATAACTCTTATGTGTGTTATAGTACCTCAAATTTTTCTTTTTTTAATTTTTTATTTCTATGAACTAAGTCAAATACAGAATTACTGTCTATATTCCTCTAGAACACATTTTTCTCCTCACCAACTGATTTAGAATTAAGAATTGGGTCTAAATGTTCTTAGACCTGTCCTAAAATTCATGGGTTCCTTTGCTGGAATATTCACTCATTTTTACCAATCCATAAATTTCCTATAGAAACATCTCGCTTAAAGTTAGCATTATAAAGTCTAGTTTTAAAACATTAATTAAGATGGTCTTTTCTCCCTTTTTTATAAAATGGAATTATAACTAAAGTCAAAGCTTTTTAGAGCTGTCTGCTAAATAACTGAAACAAAGAGAATGCTGCAAGTACTTTGCCAGAGATGGATTTTTGAAACATTTTTTCCCAGGCATTTTTTTCCTGTAGGCGGGCCACCAATTAGATGCTAAAAAAATTGCACAATGTTTTGCGTTGATATGTAGCAGAAGGTAATTAGATCTAGTCTGGCTGGCAGACAAAAAGTGTAAAAAAATAATAGATAGTTAGTAGAAGAAATTCAAAGCAGGAAGCTGAAAGGAAGATAAATAAAATCTAGTTTACACCAGTGCTATTTATGAAACATTTTTATACCTTTTTATCCTTGCTTGCACCACACTGAATACATCTTCCCTTCTTTAATCATATCAGCTGTGTCCACACCTTTCTTGGTTTCCTCTTGGATCAATTCATTCCTCCTTCATGTATTTATTTTGTGACTTAATTCTCATTCACTGTTTTTATATGATCAATTACTATACTGCTTTAATATTAGTTACATGAATTAATCTATTTGCCCTTGTCTATGGAGATTCACAGTCATCCAGGTGATAGTTATCCCGGAGGTGCTTTTTTGACGAGGCAACTGGACTTTCTTATTTTTCCTTTGAAGACGTTTCGCTTCTCATCCAAGAAACTTCTTCAGTTCTGAAGAAGAATCTTTGGGAAATCTATTTGCCCTTATTAACGGTGCTATAACTATTGATCTACATGACTCATCATGGATTTCAACCAACACCCTCAGAGTAAGATCAGAAAATAGAGGATAATTTGGAAATTGCATTGTAGATTTACTAAGGATTAATCCAGAGGGGATGGATTTTGATGATTTAGAACAAGGCTCCTTAAAATTTTCTCTCAGGACTCTTTCCCACTTACAATTATGGAGAACCCCCGAAAGAGCTTTGGTTTGTATGGGTTATATTTTTTGAATATATTAAATATATTTACGGTATTAAAATTAAACGCGATGCATGCATTGCCCTACAGCTTCTGGCAATTGTTTAATGGGATTTTAAAACTGTATTCTTTTTTAACAGCAGTGGCAAGTAGTACTGATTCCATTGACTCCTAATAAAGTATTTGGAAACCCAAAGGGGTCCTTGGACCACACTTTGAGAAACACTGATCCAGAACTATGTTCACTCCTTTAGTTTGCCACCAGCTCCTGGTGAAGGATAACCATAGGATTAATAATCTAATTTTCTGAGTTTATACCTTACTCTAATAGCAAATAGAGTATACTTTGTTGTGTCTTAGTAGGAAGTAGAGGAAGGCAGATGGACCGCTGTTGCCGCCCACTATTTATCTACTTGCCTTTGCATGCTTTTGTACTACCAGGCTGGAAGGAGCTGGGGCATGAATGGGAGTTACCCCATCACATGATACTTGGGGCTTGAAGTGCTGACCTTCTGGTTGACAAGCTCAGTGTCTTAACTCTTAGGCCAATTTACAAAATCTCAGACAGGGTAAGCTACAGTATATGGAAAGAGAATTATGGACATCATACTCATGGATATCTAGAGCAGGGGTCCCCAATCCTCAGTCTGTAGACCAGCATGCCAGCATCCGGTCTGCACAAACAAGCAAAGCCCCATCCATGGGATGCAGGCAGCAAACAAAACCACACACCTTCCGGTCTGTGGAAAACCCGCTCTCCACGGAACTGGTCCCTGGTGCCCAAAAGGTTGGGGACCTCTGATCTAGAGGATATTTATTTGCAGAAGGCTATAATTGCAAAATCACTGCATAGCTTGAAAATGGTGTGAGCCACTCTGATTATTTGTTTTAACTGGCTTATTGTTAAATTTGTTAAACCATTTCAACTCCTATGATATGCTGATGGATTGTTCTGAATGATTGCCAGGAGATGCATCAAATGAAGAAATAAATGTGCAATCACTGTTGTTCAAGAATTTTGAAAATGAGGCAGGAATAGACACGTTGGAATACCTGGTACACTTCATGGCTTTTCCAGCACCCTACAATCCTAAGCATTAATCACAGAGCTTAGAATAATAGTTTAGACATGTTAAAAAAAAAAGAAAAGCATTGACAGACACTTTTTGATCTACCTTTGAAGACGCTGACAAGCAAGGCAGCTCTGGGCATGTTCTTGCAGCGCCGAGAACCGAAAAAGGCAAGACAATACTTAATCACCATTTTCATCATTATCTTTTTCTTCTTCTTTTTCTTCTTCATCTACAACTACGATTTACTCTGCCAGTAAACTAATTTCAGACGGGTTTGCTGCAAACTTTGTGTCTACCCAGGGACACAGGTAAGGTATCCTTATTCCTGTTTTGTAAGCTTTTTTACAAGAAACAAATTTTTGTTGCTTTTGTTGGAAAGGAAGCAGTTGTGTCAATCTTTTGCAAAACTCTATTCTGGGAAAGCAGAATATTCTGCGCCCTTTTTGAACTATTTTAATTCTTTCTGTCTGCTTGGAGCTATTGATAATGTCTTCTTTGTCTGGAAAGCCATCTTGCAGAGAATTGGCATGAACTTTTATCTGAGGAATGTTTTTACATTTAGCAACCTTGCTGCTGCTGAGAAGATTTTGTTTTCTGTCAGGCAAATGCTAAAGTGGCAATTCTAGCTTTTATTCAAGGAGGAAGTGGTAGAAGGGTTTATATCTCATCTGTTTCCTTGGTAAAATAAATACATGAAATTCTCCCTCCCCCCATGACAGAATATACTTAGATTTTCACCTGCTTTCATTTTTTAAAAATCTATTTATTTAAATATATTGGCTTCCCAACTTCAGTAAACTTAAGTTTTATTAATATTAATTAATGCATTAATCAAAGTTCATTAAATTAAAATTTGTAATTAATTTGATAGTGTTAATGTTTTATTAATAATTTAAACCAAAATCATACAAATATCTCATTTTCTCCTTCCTTGCTGTAATTCTAATAGATATAAACATACCTAAAAAGCTCTTAAGTATGTAAATAGGATAATAAGAAGCAAAAGAGAACTATTAAAATTTTTGGAACATTACATTTTGCATGTTTTAAGTACTTATATAAGTTCACTTTCTACCTTTTGCAGTAATTTATAGTATTTTATATTGTGTGGATGTAAAATATAACAGCACTAGTTTGAAGAATATACCAAAATAATAATTACATAGTTGTTCAGTTTTTTAAAAATAACAATATCTTTACCTTTTTAAAGAATTATGCATTTGGAAATGATATTCTAATGCACACTATGATTTGAAGAACATTAAAACATTATGAATCTCTCTTTTAATCTTTTACATTTTGCTATACTAATACTAGCGATATCTTTTTACCATGCTCAAATTTGAAATAATTGCAGCAAATGGACCTAGTTAAGTTTTACCAAACTTTAAATAAAACTTTTTTTCTTTCTAAGTCTTTCTAAGGGGAAAGACAGGGGCATATATACTGTGAGATGTGAGGATTTGTGGTAGGCATTTAAATGACATTTAAGTGTGGCCCTGGTGTTTGAGGCTGGGGATGGGGGCAAAGAAAGGTGGAACAAGATTGTCCATTTCAATGTTTCTCAACCTGGACAATTCTAAGACGTGTGGACTTCATCTCCCAGAATTCTACAGCTGACCGTGCTATGCCAACCATGAACTGAAATCCATAGTTGAAATCTTAAGGTTGGCTAGGTTGAGAAATACTTTATTTGTTCAGGGCATAGATTGCAATTGGAGGAAATACAGAAGATCAGGGCTGGGGCAGCCTTCCCCAACTTGTTTATTTTGGCTAGAGGCCTATTTCCCCTCTCCCACTTTTGGTATATGCTAGTGTAATTGAAGCAAGTTCTACCCAGACATAGATTGTGCTTAACCAAGGGAAGCATCTATGTAGACATTAAACAATTACATAGCTGGTGCTTTTTAAAAGTAGACTTCTATAAAGGTGAATAGGGTTTTTAAAATTTATTTTCTTCCTTTAGTTTGTTTTTACGGTGCCATAAAATCTATTCAGAGTTATTTTTCCTTCTGTAGCAGACTGACAAGCATATCCTTCTTGAAATTACAGTAGGACTGATAGGGGTTGTGATTGACAAAAACCTATAAAGGGAAAAAAATAGATTCTCCTTTCTGTATGTCAAACACAGAGGTAGGCAACCTTGGCTCTTTTATGACTCGTGGACTTCAACTCCCAGCATTCCTGAGCCAGCTATGCTGGCTCAGGAATTCTGGGAGTTGAAGTCCACGAGTCATAAAAGAGCCAAGGTTGCCTACCCCTGGTCAAACAGATATTTTCTAAATTAGAGCATGGGTATCCAACCTTTTAGCTTCCCTGGGGCCCATTGACTGAAGAGGAATTGTCTTGGGCCACATATAAAATATATAATAACATCAGTATATATATCCCAAAGGTGCTTTTTCATGAGACAACTGGACTTTGTTTTTCTTTGAAGACATTTCACTTCTCATCCAAGAAGCTTCTTCAGCTCTGACTGGATGGTGGGGAATGGAAGGATTTATACCCCTTGCAGACAGCTGGTCATTTGCATTCTTTTAGAGAGTCATTGAGGCCACCTGGAGGTTTATCTGTGTTGTCAGGGTCACCTGAGTAGTGCAAATGAGTGTGAAGCCTTCTTGGAACTGCTGAAAGGACTGTGTTGTAGATTGGATATAGATGATGTCATATCTATCAAGATCCATATTGCAGTAAAATCTGCCCAAAAGTGGGGATGGTATTCAATATTGGTAAAATATCATTTGTGAAGGGGAAAAAAGGCAATCAGGGTTACACAGCTCAGTCTTAGCCTGGGTAACTTTGAGATGGTCTTTGTTTCTCAAGACCAAGAGTTATGTTTTGTGTGCTTATTTGTTTATTAACTAAATTTATATGCTGCCTGTCTATGGGCATCACTTCCTGAACTGACATAAAACATTGCCTTGAGTTGTGCTTTCCACCTCATGACCACATATGCCCACGTAACCCCTCTGCTTTGTAAACTGCATTGATTGCCAGTGTGCTTCTGGGTGCTGGTTAATATTGTTGTCTTAAGGGCCTGGTTACTTGAGAAACTGCTTGTCTCTCATAACATCTGCCCTGCCAATGTGATCAATTAAACAATGCCATCTATTGTGATCCAGAATTGTCTTTTTGTAGGAGCACCTGCCCACTAACAAGGCTTCTCCTCAAGATTTGGGTAGCCGCCACTCTGCTGGTGTTGAACACAGTGACTAAACACTCAGGCCTTTGGCAAGTGTAATTGAAGCCAGCTTTAGGTCCTGGGTAATTTATAAATCACCCAGAATCATTGAGAGTTGGGCAGCATATAAATGGAATTGATTATGATGACAATCACCTGGACCAATGTTTCTCAACCTTGACCACTGAGCATGGCTGGCTCAGGAATTCTGGGAGTTGAAGTCCACAAGTCATAAAAGAGTCAAGGTTGCCGACCCCTGATCTAGTCTACCCTCCACAGAGCAACCAAATCAAACCCTGGTTAATACATCATTTTTTTCAAACTCCTCGCAGTGCTACACAGAGGGTGGGCTATGTAGCTAATTAATATAAAGATAAGTATTAAAAATGTGAAGAGTTAGTTGAAATGAGTGACTGCAGTCAGGCAAGGATGTTCTTTTCTCTTATTTGAAACCTAAAACAAATGTTTTTAATTCTACTTCAACTTCGGTTACTTGGTCCCTGATGGCTTGCAGGAAGAGTGAGTGGTGGGTGGGGATTATACAGTTAGGAGAGAAAGAAATAAGATTGTATCCCATAAAAACTTGTTGCATGCTGCAACCCCAGTCTCACTGCTGTGGAAATGTCACCAATGAGAACACAATAATGAAAGCTGTATATAATCTGTAGTAGCTGCTGATGCTGCACAACCTTTTTTTCTTCCTGGGAAACAGTCATTTAAAACAGTAAGTGTTGTATGCAATGTGTTGATTTATGAATTCCTAATACCCAGAGGGGTTGTTGTTGGACTTACAGAATTTTATTCATCTCAGCAGAAACAATGGGAAATCCTTAGCCCTCAATGGTGGGACTTTTTTTTCTTCAATTGTGTGTGTTACAGGTGGTCCTTAACTTACAATCATCCATGTAGCGACTGTAGTATAGTGGCACAGAAAAAAAAAGAGAATTACAACCATTCCTTACACTTACAACCGTAAGAGCATCCCCACGGTCATGTGAACAACATACAGGCGCTTGCCAACCAGTATGTATTTACAATGGTCTCAGTGTTCCCGAGTATTTGTGGTTGCCATTTGAAACCTTCTCAGGTGGCTTTTGACAAGCAAAATCAATGGGGAAGACAGTTCCGTTTAATGACCGTGTGATTCACTTTAAATCTGCATTGACTCATTTAACGACAGCAGGAAAAAGGTTGTAAAAATCAGGCACAATTTCCTTAACTAAGTCTTGCTTTGCCACAGAAGTTCTGATCTCAGTTGTAGTTGTAAGTTGAGGATTGCCTGCATTCCCATTGAAAAAATACTGTCAGAGCCTTCCTTAGAATGAGGTTGGTTCAGATTTTAAGGTTCTGTGTTCCATGTTGCAGGGAAATTTAAGAATTGTGCTGTTCTGTTTCAAAAGATGGCTTGCTGTTTGCTCCTTTCTAAATTTTAATCAAAACTGATGGCCTTAAATTTTAGAAGCTCTATGGAACTCCCATTCCAGTTTCTAGAAATCTAATTCCTCAGGTTTCATTATGGTAAAATAATTTCAGATAGATGTGTTACCCAACAGGGTGGTGGTTTAAGGTTAAATAGAAGATCAGAAATGCTTTGTCCTATAGAGGAAAAAATATATATCTGTATTTCCAATGCCTTGTGGTTTCATCTCCTTTTCTCCTGTGATGATAATTGCCTTCGTTACATGCATGCCTAAACTGCTCATCATACATTTATAGAAGAATGTTAGCGATATATTTCATGCCCCTCACAATTAGTTTGACATGATGTGTCCTTTGCTAATCCAGATAGACTCTTAGAATTATGTCTTGCTGAAGCATTTTTTTTTAACTTGGAGACTTTTGCAGACAAGCGAGTGCCAAAAACTAAAAGCCGCAAGTCCAGATCAGACAGGTGAGCTGCTTTGTGGAGCCTTCCCTTGAAAGCACATGTTTTTAGATGATTTTAATGGAACTTTTTTAAAAAAAAATTCCTCCCAATGGGGCATGTTTGCTGATGCAAAGGAAAGCTCCACCCTTAGTGTTGTTTTTTCTTCTTCTCAAAAATGCCGTTGGGCCAATGCAGAATGCATATTGGTGTTATTAGAAAATGATGGAAAGCTGAAAAAACACTGCTTCATTTGGAAAAATCCCCCCCTCAGCAAAAGTCTCCAGGGTGGTTTTCAGAATTTGAAATGGAAAAGTAGACGCAATTACAAAAGCAAAGCTCATCAAAAGAAATAAAGAAAAACAGATCTATATGCATTAAAATAAAGGAAAAGCCTGGTTGAAAAAAAATCTTTTATCTCTTACTTAATTTGTTTATTTTGCATGTTAAAAAACAGCGGGTGATAGAAGCATGTGTGAGAATGCACAATTCTCTTTCTTGCGGAGCCTTTTAGTACACCTCTGGAGAGGTGATTTAAATCAATCAATCAATCTGTCTTTCTGTCCATCCATCCATCCATTCATCCATCCATTCTGGCCATTTCATTTTTTTTCTTAATTCTGGCTGTCAATGTACCATACCAGGCTGAGTGTATCTCTTAGCTCAAAATGCTTTACTTACCACTGACTTTAAAGTCTTAACAAAAGATCTCCTGATCTCATAATGTCAAGATAAATAGGATTTTTTTTCTCTTCCATTTTTTAAAAATGATTTTCTGATACCTTGAATAATGTTGGCTGCCCTTTGGGATGGTGTTTTTAGTCCTGGTACTATAAGCATCTACTAATCAGTTCAGGATTTTCCCTTACATCTTTTTGCTTTTCCCAATCTTAATGTTAGAAAATGTTGGTGGATCAAGAATTGCTAAGATTTTCTTTGGGCATAGAAAGTAGCGTCTGCCTCCTTTTCACTCCTCTCTCTGTCGGGGATATCTGAAATATCCCATGACTATATGTTTAGTCCATATATCATAGAAAACAGTTGCAAAAATCATCACAACTCCAAATGTGATGAAAGTTGAAAATGTGTGAATCTATGAAAATGGTTTTGTCTAGCACTGACCAACCTTGATATTCATCCAGATACATATAAGAGTAAGCCTCATTTAACAAAGTGAGACATTTTTTTTAATAAAAATTATTTTATTAAAACAATCAACATTGAACATAAAAACATATTATGCAGCAATCATCATGGCACCTGATATACAACACTAAGTATTAGTCTTTGAAAACGTCTGAATTAGTAGGCCTTTTTCCCACCCCTCGCGTCTAGCCTCAACTATACTCCTGTTACACTTTATTTGTTTGGTGTTTCTCTTATCTGGTTCAATATTAATGTGATCAACATTAAGCATAAGATCCTATTGCTAAGCAATCATCCTAGAACATAGCATACAACATTAGGTATTAATCTTTGTAAACATCTGTTTTAGTAAACGTTCTTCCCTCCTCCCTTCCATCTTCAAGTATACTCCGAATACATTTTGTTTGATTGGTGTTTCTCTTATATATGGTCTATCTACTGTATCTAGTCTATCGCATATTGTTCGTTTGTGCTTCTGAATTGACTTCATCCCATTACTAGTGTAATCTTTTATAGTCCCTAACCAGAGATCCTGAGGTAAAAGTTTCATATCCTGAGGTAGAGATTCAGTCTGCTTTAACAATATTAAAGCAAACAACATTAGTCATAAGGTTATGTTAAAAGGCATTAGTTATAGAACATATACATTCAACATTGGGTGTTAGTTTTTGTAAACATTTGATTTGTTAACCCTTCTTCCCTCCTCCCATAACACAGTGAGACATTTCTGAGTAGACATCCTTAAGGTTGTGTGATAATAGCTCTCTCCGCTGCTCCAAAAAGCCTTTTCCCCAGAATTTCAAATTTTATTTGGTTTGTTACCTGATGGAAAATATAGTGGTGGAATTATCCCATAGGTGCTTTGCAAACGTCAACTGTCTATTTGCAGCAAAAGCTTCCATTTTCTGCTGCTTCAGTGGCTTGGAAGAACTCTGTGCTGATGAGTGAACACGCGGTCTCTTTCTCCTTTTCCCCCATTCTTGGTAATCCTGGCTTGTAGAGTTGTTAAAATGTAGGTAAAACAATGGTAGCCTCTCCAGTATATATCCTTTATGGAAAAAAAATCTTTTGACTATTATAAAAAGTCAAACAAGGGTTAAAAAAAAGATTTAAAAATAGGTTTAAATGGGTTTAAAATAGGTTAAAATGGGTTAAAAGTAGGTTAAAATGCAGTGTTAAAAGGGTTAAAAGGTTAAAATAAAAATAAAATAAAGCTTTTACTTTTGGAAGAGCTCTTTACAGCCTTTGCTGCCTGTCCACCCTTTCTTCATTTTTTTTGTTGAAAATGTTTCACTTCTCATCCAAGAAGCTTCTTCAGTTCTGATGAGAAGCAAAGCATTTTTCAAAGGGAATAACCAAGAAAGTCCATTTCCACTTTTGAAAAACCCCTTGGGGACAACCATGACCTGCATGATTGAGAATCTCCATCGACATTTAGTGGTAGAATCCTTGGTGCTCTCTGAGTTTGGTTGTTTGCTTGAAGATGTTTCATTATCCCACTAGGTAACAGTACTGATATTGTAATATTACCTAGTCAGACAATGAAACATCTGCAAGAAAATAATCAGTCTCAGAGAGCAACAAAGATTTAACAGATTAATCTGAGCTAGAGGTATTCTCTTCTATTGGAGGAATATAGTGATTGAAAGTTTAAACAGGAGATGGAGCCTCATTTACAAATGATAGTTTATTTGGGTTATTTTTTCAACAATACCAAAGCACATAGCTGACATTTTCTAACATCAAGATTGGGAAAAGCAAAAAGATGTAAGGGAAAACTAAGCAGGATCAGTCCTGGTTAATATTTACCTAGAAAATCCAGATGGGTGATTGAAAAACCATCTTGGAAATAGGAAATGGTAAACCACTTCTGCATCAAGCTAAGGAAACTATGGAAGCATCCACATAAATGGTAACTGAGATAGACTTTAAGGTGAATTTACTGTTTGGAACCAAGCTGAATATTTCTTAGGCTGAAAGATGATGATTTATAATCCATAAAATTTCAGTTATCTATGTTTCATTTTCATATCTTTGTGCCTGATGTGTAATCTTAAGTACCTGAATATTACTGAAATTTGATTTATTCCCTGGTATTACTGCTATCAGTTAAATTTGCCCATAAATGTCATTTCAAACCACATGATCTCCAGGGGCTGAGAAAACAGAAAAATCCAGGACATGTGAGGACAGAGCATATTATGCATCTAGGAATGCAGAGAGGGCAGTCAATATGATTTAACATTTGCTCTGAGGGTAATTTTGGCAGCAGTCTTTATGAGACATTAACTAGCTAATTTATTCCATTTTGATTTTGGTTCTAAGCTGCAGCCTTGGCCCTGAATAAAATTTAGATTAAGCAAAAAAGAACTTTGTAGTGAGAAACCATAAACCAAATGTTTTTTTTTTCTCCCATCCTTTTTTTGCATTAACTTTGTTTTCGCCCCTTTCCATCCATCCAAAGATGGAATTACAAAATGCACATAACAGGGTGGTACAAGGAATTTTCCCTCTGTTCCCCTCAAACCATGCCAAATTAAGGGTGTCTTTAGGCAAAGTAGTTCTCCCATGTCAAATTTTATGATAAAGGTTTCTCTAAGTCAAATGCTCATGATGTTTTACATTTGGAATTTTCCTTTGCTTCAGAATCAATTTGTCATGTGTTGAGCTGACAGCAAAGATGTTTCAGAAACACAAACTTCAGTCCTAAGATCATTATTTCTTGCTTTCCCTCTTTTGAAAACAATGATAAAAAGAGGTGTGTTGAGCTTCTTCTAAGCATATCATACCTACTTTGATTTGGACTCCTTTCCCTGAGAATTTCCTGGACAAAGCAGGAAAAAAAAAAATCAGCGTGGCCCATTAAAGTGAAGACACTATGTCATTAGCTGTGAAATAATGAAAATTAAGCCTCCAATCCCCAAAATTACCTGCTTCTCCTATGGTGTGAAACAAGGAAACCAAACTGCAGGCTTGCCCTAAAATGATTGGAGAAGGTGTGAACCTTCAGTTGTTGTTGCTTAGCTTGAAATAAAAAGCATTATGAACATTTTGAAGCAAGAGGAAAATAAAATAGATCACCTCCTTTTTTTAAAAAAAAAAGATCAAATCTGGAAAATTGAGGACATATGAAAATATATAGCATAGGTATGTATGTATATTTGTACTACATATGGTATATCAAAGGTCATATCCCATAGACAATTTGTTTTATAAAGTGCAACCATTAAGTGTCTGAATCGTTGCCATTATCTTCTAAACATTTCCAGACAACCTTTGAATGTTTCTGAGTACAGTAATGTTTTCCCTGAAAAAAATAATAAAACATATTGTGATTGGCCTATGGAGCCTGGCTAAGACCCTGTATTACATATGGAGAAAGCACACACACTGGGGGGGGAGCTGCACTTCACAGATGTAAATAAATAAATAAACGGATGTTGCTACAAGTGGCTGTCCCCACCTAATATTCTGAAGTTAAGTGAAGGAGAGAAACAATCCTCAATGACTCCTTCCTTATTCAAGGAGAGGAAGGAAGAACAAAGAACAAAGCGAAAGAACAAAGTGGAACAATGACCGATTGACCTTCTTTTACCTATAGAAAGCATCCTCTCATATTGCATTATGGTGTGGTGTGCTGGCTTGACAGCTGCTGATAGAAAGACACTACAGAGGGTGGTGAGCACAGCACAAACATCGTGGGCTGTCCCCTGATACCACTAGATGACATCACTAGGGCCCGCTGCCTTAGAAGAGTGAGGAAAATCCTCAGGGACGACTCACAACCTGGTCAGCACTTCTTTACTCTCCTACCATCGGGCAGGAGATAAAGAAGCATAGGCAGCCACTCCAACAGGCTGAAGAACAGTTTCTACCCATGGGCTGTCAGATTCCTGAATGGAAAATAACTCCGTGTATGATAGACTTGCAGGGCCGGCGCATTGTGCAATAAGTTCACATGGGGCAATAAGGTTGTCTGTTTGTTGTCACTGTGAATTGTGTTGGGGGGTGCACAAAGGGAGGCTCAGCCAATCTCATTGTAAAACATGTACTTTGACAATAAAGGTTGATTTGATTGGATTTGATGAGCGAAGGACTAAGCCTCTTCTGTTGTGAAAATTCTTAAAGTCTCTGGAGGAAGAAAAGCACACTTGTTCTGTGCCTTTGAAAGTGCACCGTATGACTTTGTCCACTTTGATTGATCGGAGTTTTGTAGAAAATTGCTCCTATTACAGAGTTTTTCCAAAGGGACAGTTTGCGCAGCAAATTTGGAAGACTTTTCTCAACAATCGCAAGGAACGTGTTTGTTTATTTATTTATTTCCCGCCTCTATTATTTTTATAAATAACTCAAGGTGGCGAGTATATCCAACATATCTTCTTCCTCCTGTTTCCCCCCACAACAACAGCCCAGTGAGGTGGGTTGGACTGAGAGAGGGGGACTGGCCCAAAGTCACCCTCTGGCTTTCATGTCAAAGTTGGGACATGAACCCACAGTTTCTTGCTTTCCAGTCCACTGGATCAGGGATAGGCAATCTTGGCTCTTTTATGACTCGTGGACTTCAACTCCCAGAATTCCTGACCCAGCCACGAGTTGAAGTCCACGAGTCATAAAAGAGCCAAGGTTGCCTACCCCTGCACTAGATCAAACTGAAAAAATGTTTGCATTTAAAAATGAAATGTTCAAATGCATTTATTTCATAGCCTTCCTTTCCAATTTTCCATTTGGGAAATGGAACACATACAGAAAAACATTTCCTCCTCCTCCATGCCCATATTTGTCCATTTTTTTTTTATTGAGCTGCCACATTTACAGCAGCCAACGAGAGATGTCAGCATCAGCTGGAGAGTCACAGTTTCACCACACTGTTCTAGGCAGTGACATCCCTCTCCACTCTCCCACTCCCCCCCAAAAGAAGGATGAGATGCTAATTTAGCACAGGGTTAAAGACTGTGTATCCTAGGTTATATATGCATACACCCATCGTTACAATTATACTTGTTGCCATATATATTTATTTTGTACTTTTAAAAATCGTTTTTATGCTTTATGGTGGTATGTAGCCCATAGTCACAATTGCGTATTATCAGAAAAAAACAACAACTGGATTCTTATTACAAAAACCCTTTGAGGTGGGTAAATCCATGCATATGTAAAACTTGGGAATCCTCTGTGGTATTTTGTCAAAGAATATGAGGGAAAGAATTACAAGGACTGCCAAACTCTGCTGTGGCACATTGTGCATATTCTGAAATTTGCTTCTATTAGCAATTTCCCCTCCCAATGAGTTAGAAGGCTAGGAGGTACTGCCCCGATTCATTTCAGGGTTCCAGATTGTGAGAGGCTGACATGCAGGATTTTAACAGATTTTTACATCCGAATTAGTCCAGAGAATGGGGACTCTTGATTGATCCACATAATTGGTGCTGACATTTCTGACATCAGATGAAAGTGTTCTTGCATTTGATAATATGCAATTATCAAGAGCCTTCAAAGGCTCTTGATGTCTGTGCCAGCTACTGAATCTCAGTGATTCTTTCTGCATATTATCTTCTGCTCTTTGTTTAGGACGGATCTGTCTGAGGGAGAAGATGACGGTAATGATGATAATAATGGGTATAGGTCTAGTTGCTTTAATATGTATAAAGACTATATATTTAAAAGATGTTGGATGTTGAAAATGGAAAATCCGGATTGAATCCAACTTCAACCACAGTGATCCACTGGGTACTTTTTTGGGCAGTCAACTTCTCTTGGCTGAGGGAAAAAATGAGCACCTGAAGGAATAGTGGGATATAACTCTAATAAATAAACACTAAAATGTGCATGTCTAGGGAGGTTCTTTGTCACCCAGTTCATGGTTGTCCCAAAGGTGCTTTTTTAAAAAGGCCACTGGACTTTTTTTTTTATTTTTAACACTCTGAGGGTCATTGAAACCACCTGGGGGCTAATCTGTGTCCTCAGAGTCATCCGAGTCAGAGTGTGGAACTATCTTGGGATAGCTGAAAGAGATAAGGAGTCATATCCCTTCCCTCTATTGAGGGAGGGCTGTTCAATCAGCATTGAACATAAAATCATAGTATGCATCAATCATCATAGCACCTGATATACATCACTAAGTATTAATCTTTATAATCGTCTGGTTTGGTAGTCATTTTTCACTCCGCACATCAAGCCTCAACTAAACGCCTGTTACATTTTATTTGCTTGGTGTTTCTCTTTTCTATAGTCTATCCACAGTTCCTAGTCTGTCATATATTATTCATCTCAGTATTAATTTTGACACACACAGATCGCTTCTCTTTCAAACCAGTGATGCTCTCTCTCCAGAATGTGAACCTTGCTGTCTTCAAAGGAGTGGCCCTTTTCTTCCAGGTCCTTTTGAATTCTGCCCTGATTCGTTGGGAGAATGCTAATGACTGACTGACTGCAAAGAGTATACTTTCCATTCCCCACCACTTAGTTAGAACTAAAGAAGCTTCCTGGATGAGTGGTGAAACGTCTTCAAGAAAAAGTAAAATCAAGAAAGTCCAGTTGCCTGTTGTGCATATTCTGAAATTTGCTTCTGTTAGCAAAATAAAGGTGGGGAAAATAATAATAATAATAAAAATCAGTGGTGTAATATCTTCCTGGTTTCTTGTTTTAATTAAAACAGACATTTTCTTTTCAATCCATCACCAACAAAAAATGCTGGAAGCTCCGTCACTTTATAATCTTTGCAGTCTTTTTTGATTGCCGGAAGTAAAAATAGAAGTTGGAAAAAAATTAGACCTGCAATAGAATTTAGCTTCCTTGATACAACTACATTGCCACATTGGAGCTTTTTCTTCACTTTTTGTGTCTATGGAGATTCTCAGTCATCCACATCATGGTTGTCCCAAAGGTGCTTTTCCAAAAGGTAACCAGACTTTCTTGGGGTTTTTTTCCCCCTTGAAAACATTTTGCTTCTCATTCAAGAGGCTTCTTCAGTTCTGAACTGAAGAACAGAGTTGACAGAACTGAAGAAGCTTCTTGGATAAGAAGTGAAACCTTTTCAAGGAAAAAGTAAAAGAAAGTCCAGTTGCCTTTTGGAAAAGTATCATTGGGACTTTACTTTTTGTGTTTGTGCCTATAATATGAGCTTGGTTGCTTTCTTGCAGACGTTTCCTTACCCAAACTAGGTAACATCATCAATGCTAGTAGGGAATGGGCTTTCCTCTCAATTTATATTCTAGTGGCTGACCCTGTCAGTGTTGGTGTGAATGGTCTTGGAGATTCTTTGGTTCGGCTGTTTATTGTTAGCTTGTTTTGGCAGTTCCTTGATTGGGGTATTGTTCACTTCTTGATTGTTGGTCTGATGTTTGCACAGTCTGTAGATGTTGTTTATGTCTATGTGTTTATTGATTTCTCAGAGTACCAGGTTTCAGGGAGTCTTTAGTGTTTTTGGACTTGGCTTAGTCTAGGACAGGGTAGGCAACCTTGGCTCTTTTATGATTCGTGGACTTCAACTCCCAGAATTCCTGAGCCAGCCATGCTGGCTCAGGAATTCTAGGAGTTGAAATCCACGAGTCATAAAAGAGCCAAGGTTGCCTACCTCTGGTCTAGGACAATCTTCTGATTGCAGAATGCATCCAGGAACAACAACTAGCAGTTTGAAGTATGATATCTAAGGTTCTTCCTGCCTCTCCTATTATCTCTAACATTCATTCCTGGAACTCTTAGCATTTCAATGGAAAGTTAGCCAGAGATAATTTTTGTTGCTTTTATGATAACAGTCTGTGTGATGGAATGTAAGAATGACCTTGGGAGAAGAAAGGACACATGCTACACCTTGGAAGCAATCAGACCAGAGTGACGGGAGCTCACAGTCACTTATGTTCAGAAAAGGGTTTAGGAAAGACTGCTCTATTGGATCAAGTTGTTTAACGAGGAGGCGGAAAGCTTGTGCTTGCAAGATTCTGTTAATGTAACCTTACAATAAAGTAGAATTAGTTTAGCTTGTGTTTCCTGTTTGGTTTGCTGACAATCTGTAAGGATAAATTTTCTATGACAGATGTCAGAAATGCCTGAGCATTATGAGAGATGATGGCAGATTTATTTTTCCTCTCATTCTAGTGGGGATTTAAGAAGTCATAAGTGTTTCATTTGAATTAAATCACGAGTGCTTGGCAGTATCTGAATCCCATGATTTCCAACTGTTTATGTGCACATTATACATCCATTAAGGTGGAGCAACTACATTTTGTGATAGTAGAGATTTTGATTGTAAAGAATCTGGAACTTGCTATATGGCAGCAAAGAGACAACAAATCACTCTATGCTACCATCTGTTGGTGATCTGCTTGCAGCAAAGATCTGGTAATCCTATATTACTATGAAACCTGGGACCTGTCCATAACTCCTAAAGGATTAGTTTTTCAAAGTTTCCTTCCTTGCTGCCTTTGGACAAGATTGTCAAATCTTCCTTCTTTCCTTCTTCCCTCCCTCCCTCCCTCCCTCTCTCCCTCTGGGCAATGCATACGTCTGTTCTCCTTCCTCTAGTTTCTTATGCCTCCTAAAGACTATAATCTATATACCCAATATAAATGGTTCCAGCGAAGTCATTGAATGTATGAGAAAAGATACAATGGTGTGATTCTTTTAGAAGTCTAGAATCTATGAAGGCCAGTGTCTTCAGTTTGTCTTAAACACTGTTTTAATAAACTTTTCTTTCAGCCTTGCCAAGCTATTTGTAAAAATAAAAGAATAGGAAAACAAAGTGTATCAATAACAGTAAAGAACAACTTCAAAAGTTCTTCCTATCTTCTTAAACTTATTAGGCAAGGATTTTCAAAGCATGTTGTTTAGTTTTAATATTACTAGAAGAATGAATTTTAAAACAAAGCAATGCAGTATGAGAAGGAGGAGGAGAAGGAGGAGGAGAAGGAGAAGGAGAAGGAGGAAGAAGGAGAAGGAGGAGGAGGAGGAAGAGAAGAGGAAGGAGGAGAAGGGGAAGGGGAAGGAGAAGAAGAACTCCCTTCCAACATTATTATTATTATTATTATTACGAAGAAGAAGAAGAAGAAGAAGAAGAAGAAGAAGAAGAAGAAGAAGAAGAAGGAGAAGGAGAAGGAGAAGGAGAAGGAGAAGGAGAAGGAGAAGGAGAAGGAGAAGGAGAAGGAGAAGAAACATTCACTTATCACAAAACCCTCAGTGTCCTTCAAAACAGCAGATCCTTACATATCAGCAAAGTTTACAGGGTTTAATCTCACTTTTCCCACAGTCTAGATGCCAACATTTAAGAGTAAGTAAAATCTGGTAAAACTGGTAGATACCCTCAGGGAGAGGCAGTCCCACAAATAGGTTGGCCCTGAGCCATTCAGGGCTTTAACCATTATAATCAGCACCTTGAATTGCACCAGAAAAGAATCTGGAAGCTAGTGCAGCTCACACAACACTGGCATGACGTAGACAAATTGCGGGATTCTTTAAAAGTGTAAAAGTGTGTGCCACTGCATTCTAGACCAGTTGTAATTTCCAGACGGCCTTCAAGAGTAGCTCCATGTAGAATGTGTTACAGTACAGGCGAGTCCTAAACATACGAACACAATCTGATGCTAAGCGAGACAGTCAAGTTAATTTTGCTCCATTTCATGACCTTTCCACAGCTGTTAAGTGAATCGCTGCAGTTATTTATTTTTTTTCAGACGTCTTTCTGGATTTATTAATCAAAACTAAAATTATAAAACAAGGCCAGGGAATATATTTTTAGCAAAGCAATGGTATTTTAGTGGCAATCAGGAGGCAACAAATCTTGATTTACAAGTGAAAGGATTTATAGAGTGCAGAACTGACCAATTTCTTGCTTCATACCTAAGCAGAGAGAAAAATGTTACATAAAGAATTGAAGCAGTTAAGAGAGACTTCTATGTTCAGTAAAATAAATATCAAAATAGTAAAAAGGGAATAGATTCTACAATAACAAAAGTAATTTATTCTTAGACTTGTGTAGCCTCTGCTACTTTTGAAAGTTCTTAGGTTATTCTAGTCCAAATGCATTGCTGAGGCATAAATTCTGTTTCAGAAGTTCAATAGCAGAAATCTTGGGTTTGGCTTCCTGGAAAAAACTCATGTAAATCTAGAAGCTGTTTAAGAGCCTTCTTTCATCGCTTTTCCAATTTTTTGTACTTTGCTTCGAGTTTCTTGGAATACGCATCCAGCTTGTAGGCAGCCTGTTCCAAAGCTGCAACTTGCTCTTCAATCTGATTGATTTGTTCCAGGTATGGCTGAAGTGCAGCATATTTCTGATTTAAGTCTTTCAAATTCCGACTTATGTTTATAGCAATGTCTTTCATTTCCAGATACTTCAAACTAGTGAGCTTGTTCATGTTTTCCAGAAGTTTGTAATCTTCACTAGTTGCAGTCAGTTCACCTGTTAAGTAGATAGCCATTTTAGTGAACATTTCCGTACAAAGTTCATTGATATCGGCTTCTGCTGGCTCTGTGGCTTCTTCTGCAGTTTCCACAACAGGTTCCTGTTTGGAGGCTGGGTGGCCGTCTTCCAGGGATGCGGCAGCCGCTGCCGCCATGGCTGCCTTCCCGGAATTGGAGAGTGCGGAGGGCGGTGGCGGCTCCCGAGCGCGCTTGATCGCTGCAGTTATTAAGTTAGTAGGAAGGTTGTTAAGCGAATCTGGCTTCCCCATCGACTTTGCTTGTCAGAAGGCCACGAAAGGTGATCACATTCTTTTCTCTATCACACAATACCAGGACAAGGGGGCACTCCCTAAAGCTTATAGCTAAGAAAGTGAGGACAAATAAAGGGAAATATTTCTTCACCCAGAGGGTCGTTGATTTATGGAATTCACTTCCTGAAGGGGTCGTGACAGCTGTCAGCCTTGACAGCTTCAAGGCAGGGCTAGATAGATTCATGGATGCAAAGTGTATTGGTGGTTATTAAAACAGATGTCCATGTGCCGCCTCTATGTTGGTTGAGGCAGGCAGGATTCCCTTGAGTACCATTTGTTTGGGGGTCAAGGGAAAGGGAGGGTTTTGCCTTCTCTTTCTGCTCAAGATCCCCATGTACATTTGGTGGGCCACTGTGTGACACAGAATGCTGGACTCGATGGGTTTTGGCCTGATTCAGCATGGCTCTTCTTATGTTCTTATGTTCTTACACGACTCTTGGACACTGCAATCTTCACAAATACATGCCAATTGCCAAGCGTCTGAATCTTGATCATGTGCAATGGTTGTAAGTGTGAAAAATGCTCCTAAGTCACTTTTTTTCAGTGCTGTTGTAACTTCAAACAGTCAGTAAATGAACTGTCGTAACTCGAGGACTAGCTGCAGTCCAGCCAGGAAGTGACCAGGGCAGGGTCCTTGGTGCTTTCTAAGCTTGGCGGTTTTCTTGCAGACATTTCATTATGAAACTAGGTAACATCATTCGATGCAGTGACCCAGGTGTCAGTGACTATGAATTCACAGGAATGGAAACAATTTGGCACCATTTATACTTCTGAGGATGCCACCAGCCACAACTACTAAAGCAACATCAGAAGGAGAACGGGCTCCAGGAGGAGTCCAAAAGCTTGGAAGACTAAATCTCTGGTCCTGGTGACAGACTCAGATTGGATTCTGCAACATTATCCTGAGATATGTATATTTGAGACTCAGGCCTATTCACCTAGACATCTTTACCTCCTTTTATATTTCAGTTCCAAAATAATGCTAATACACACAGTATTTTGATAGAGAGCTGGACTAGAAGACCTCCAAGGTCCCTTCCAGATTCTGTTCTGTTCTGTTCCGCTCCGCTTCGCTCCATTCCATTCCATTCCATTCCATTCCATTCCATTCCATTCCATTCTATACAGCAGGGGTGTCAAACTCAATTTCATTGAGGGCCACATCAGCATTGCGGTTGCCCTCGGGGGGCTGGGTGGGTTTGGCCAAGGTGGGTACGGCCTACTGGTTGGGTGTGGATGGAGTGGGTGGGGCCTGCTTCGTGGGCATGGCCAGCTCTACATCATTCGCGTCAAGGGTGCCTGTGGGGGCCTGGGCAGGAGTGGGACAGATCTGAGGGTCTCTGGCAAAAGGGGATGGGACCAGGGCAAGTGCCAAGGCATGGTCCACTGAAGGAGCCTCACTGTTCCTCTCAGGCCATGCAGGGGGGGCTGGATGGTGGTGCGGGCTGCCCGGAGCCCTGGGCAGCAGAGGTCAAATGCCCAGCCTGGCACTTGAGTATCCGTGGCACCAAGCCCAGCCCCACTTCCTCAAGGCTGCAGCTCAAGGTTGTCCTGGTTCCTTGCTGTTTCCAGACAACCTTGTGGAGCTAAGACTGAATGTGTTTCAGCATAGATGCCCACCACAAAATTGTACATTGGCTCCTGGCTGGCCTGGGCCAGGGACAAGGCAGAGGGGGCCGTTCCCTCACTGTTTCCTGGATGGCTTCACGGGCCACATGAAACCACTTTGCAGGCTGCATCCGGCCCCTGGGCCTTGTGTTTGACATGTCTGCTACCGTGTTTCCCCTAAAGCAAGACAGGGTCACACTTTCCTTTTATCCCCAAAAGCCCACTATGTCTTACTTTCGGGGTACGGCTTATATTGATTGGAAAACAATTGTCAGTTTTATTTTAAGTATTTTAAGTATATTAAGTATTTTAAGTATTTTAAGTATTTAAGTATTTTAAGCAGGAGGCGGAAGTGGGCAGGAGTAATATGTCTTACTTTCGTGGTACGGCTTATATTAGCCGACCCCCTGAAAACCCCGATACGTCTTACAATCGGGGGTGTCTTACTATCGGGGAAACACGGTATATAGGACTGTTCCTTTCCCCGCTGAATTTGCATACATTTTAAGGGCCCATGGCAAATGGTGGAAAGGGAAAGTTAAAACAAAACTTGCTTACTCAATATTCTGAAGTCTGGGTGTCTATGAAGAAATGTCAGTCTGAATAATGAAAAAGTCTGTGGGTGTTCCTACTTGATGACGGAGAAGGGATTTTATTAATTAGTTCATTACAGATGGCTATCCGAGCTCCAGTTTTCTTTTCTTGTTCTTTTTCACTTTCATTACGGAGCAGGAAACAGAAAACAACTAATGATTTATAGGGTATGCTTAGATAGGCAACAAAACATCTCAGTTAAATGGATAATTTATGTATAAATAAAAAGGAAGAGACAGATTTTTGTAGTTCCAATGGTACAAAAGGCAGTAAATTAGCACTTGTTACAGCATTGCATAATGTTTGAAATAAATGGTGTGTGCCATGAGGGGTTCATTTTGATTTTTGTTCCCTTCATTCACTCCCCCACCCTCCCCTTAGCATGCTCCAAAACATAACAATGGATTGTATAAACGCCAATGGTGGGATTCAGCCGGTTTTCGGCAGAACCAGAGCTAATTTTTATTGCCCAGGCCCAGAATGGACTTCCGGAAGCGGCATCCACCCAGAGAACCGGTTGTTCACATATTTGAATCCCACCACTGATAAACACCCTAAAAAGCTGCTGAGTTCTTTTGTTCAAATTTTATCTGGAGGTCGTGAGTTTCTGTGGCAATCAAAACAATGCTTAGTAGAGGGGGTCCTTGACGTACCACTATTCGTTTAGTGACTGTTTGAAGTTACAGTGGCACTGAAAAGCGTGACTTGTGACCCTTGCTCACACTTACAACCAGCGCAGCATCCCCATAGTCATGTGATCAAAATTTGGGCGCTTCTCCAGCATGGGTGGATTCCGAATCCACCTATGGGTATCCAAAGCCTGCTACCCAATCACAGACTAGGTCCGAAATTTAGCTCCGCCTCCTGGCTTCCTTCCCCAGTTTTTCCTAGTCTGAAGCCCAAGAACAGCTCTTCTCGGTAGCTCCGGTAGGAAGAAAGTTTTTCGGTTTAAACAAGGACTGGTAAAGTAGAATTAGGGTTCAATTTGATTAGAAGTAGATTGGACAATCGAAATTTAGGCAGTTGGAATTTTTTGGTTACTGTTTTTTGGACGACTCGGGACTTTTGGCCCAATCCTCCTCCCTCTCCGGCGGGAGAGCGGGAGCGACCGCCCAAGGCCAGGGGCCTTGGGAGAAAGCCAGGGAGTCGCAAAGGAACTTCCCTGGAAATCCCGAAGGCTCCCTGGAGGCCGCCAGGCAACCCACCGGACGGCAGACGTCGAGGAGGAGGACTTCGCCAGAGGCCGTCGACGGATCGTCGCAGATTAGCGGAGGACCGCTACAACAAACCGCAAGTGGGGTTGTTTAAAGGCGGGGAGGAGGCCGCCGACTCACCGGAGGCGGTGAAGGAAGGCGGGAGTCGTTTTTAGATAAATAGGTAGACCGGGGCCGGTAGAAGGTACTCACCGCGTGATCGGGAGCGCAGAGCTCCGACCAAAAAATTGGCGCGGCGGCCATCTTGAAAAAGGGGAGGTCCCGGCTACTGGCGCGAATCGCCATTTTGGAAAGAGGGCATCGCCGGACGGCCCCTGCTGCCTGATTGGTCTTCGCTGCTAAGGGCGCGAAAGTTTGGCTAAGAAGAGGGCGGGGAAAGCCTCTCTGTTGTTTCCTTTGTTTACTCCCATCGGGCCTGGGCCTAGGGGAGACGGGGCAGGAAGGCCGGCAGAGGTGATCGGATTCACCGTGATTTAAAGAATTAAGCGACCGAAGAGGCCACCGGTCGTCGTGAGTGGGTGATTGAGGCGGTGTGGGTGATAGAGCTTCCCAGTTCTCCACCCAGCAGTGCAAGAGGAGGGTCACAGTCTCTCTAACTGCCGACTCCTGCCGGGCCGACCTACTTCGAGCCGCAGCATGGCCATGCCTGATGGCACTCTGGCCCAAGCCTCAGCGCCTCCCCCGTCACCGCCCCGCAGAGCGGAGGAAACGGGGGGGGGCAAGAAGAAGGCCAAGACGAAGCATCTAGCCGAGCCTTCCAAGGCGGCTGAGCGGCAGGCCATGAGGAGGCACCAGGCCTTGGAGAAGGAGTTCGCCAAGGCCCAGAGGAGCAGAACCAGCGGAACAGAGAGACCAGATCTGTCTCTCATGGAAGCTCCAAGCAGCTTTGCCTCCTCGGAATCCACCCCCAGAGAATGGCCTATAAGGGGGGAGACGGAAGGGGAGTTGTCCCCCATCTCGGTGCCGTCATCCCCAGCACACTCAGAACCTACCACCAGCCAGGAGACTGGAAGCAGAGGTAGGAAACGAAAGAGGTCTGGTAAGTGGTCATCCCAACTTCACTCCATCTTGCAGGAGGCTCTGGAACATCTACAGCCTTCAAGGAGGGAGTCTCCTCCTCAGAGGGGTCCCTCATCACGAAGGCAGGCACACGGGGGGGGGGACAAGGTATTGTTCCATGACTCTGATGATTCTGAAGCCTCTTCACAGGTAGCAGACGAGCTGGAGGAATGGGAGGAGGAAGGAGCGCTTCTGTCAGAGAATGAGCAGACAGAGCAACAAACTACTCAGGTTTCGGGTCTATTCGACCACACCTTTTTCACCTCCCTCTTGATAAAGATATGCTCCGCACTCGATCTGCCAGCCAAAATGAAGGAGACCAGACCACCGTCCTCAGAGGAGGAGGATGCTAAGGACCCCCTGATGTCCTCTCCTGTATCGGAGGTCATACAGATCCCTTGCACTAAGGTGTTCAGGTCATCGGTAAGGTCCCAGTGGTCAAACCTGGGCTCTATTCCGGCACCAGGCGGTATAGAGAAAAAGTTGTTTAACGTATGCAGCCCCCTGGCTTCCCTTATAGAGGTACCACAGGTGGACGCACCACTAATCTCTCTGTTTTCTTCCTCAGCCATCCCAGGGGACATGTCAGAGGCAATGAAGGCGGAGGAGAAGAAGGTAGAACTCTCCCTCCGCAGGGCACATCACTCAGCGGCCTGGGCAATCAGGGCCTCATCCTCGGCATCGGTGTTCTCCAGGGCAGCAATTAGGTGGCTGCGGGAGCTCCAGGCAAGCGTTCCACCAGATCAGGTGCGCATACAGCAGACGCTGACCAAGCTGCGCATGACAGCGGAGTTCACGGCGGACGCCACAATGTTCGCCTCACGATACGCAGCCAGAGCCATTGCAAGTACAGTAGCGGTGAGGAGACTCAACTGGCTAAGAAATTGGAAGACAGACCTAAAGTCAAAATGGCGCTTGGCCACATCTAAGTATTCGGGATCGAAACTATTCGGAGCGATCCTGGATCCTTACGTGATTGAGGACAAGACCAGGAGGAAGGTGTTAGCACACCCCTCCAAAAAGACAGACAGGGCAGGAATGGGAGTGGGGAATGGAGACAGCCCTTTCAGGGGGGACGGTCCTGGGAAGGGCCCAGAACTCCGCGCACCTTCTCATACTCTTTGCGGCTTCCCAGCTGGCTTCTGACAAGCAAATTTGATGGGGGAAGCCAAATCTGCTTAACAACGTGTTTCACTTAACAACTGCACTGATTCATTTAACAACTGTGGCAAAAAACAAAGTCATAAAATCCGCCGTGAATCACTGCCTTAATGACTGCCTTGACAGATAGGAACTTCAAGGAGAACCCATTACGAATCCCATTGCTATGGGTCTGGAAGAAATATAAGCACCTCCTACACGACAAGATTCCCATCTGGACGATCCCTGGACACGCAACAGGGGATATGAACACATCCCAAGGGCAAGAAGTGGTGCCCTACAGTGAACTTGTACTGGGAGAAGAAAACGGGTTCCTCTTGAAATCTCAAGCAACGCTAGCAAACAGAGGAATAGGAAGTAACTGGCTATCATATATACAACTACAATCAAGGTGGCGTAAAGACAAGAAGAAGGGCTTCTCCCAGACCGACGAGAATCTAATTAAACAGATTAGAGAACAGGGGATTATGCACATCAAACGAGTCTACAGCATTCTGATAGAAATGGACTCTGAAACCGAGCTAGTCAAGAACTGTATGATAAAGTGGGCACAAGACTTCAGACACCCTATCACCATGGACACGTGGGAGAAAATATGGGTGAGGAATGTAGAATTCACGAAATCGCAACACTTAAGGGAAAACTTCTACAAGATGTTCTATAGATGGCATCTAGACCCGAAAAAAATATCACTCATCTACCCGGGCTCCCAGCCCAAATGCTGGAGGTGCGGGGACGGGGAGGCTACTTATTTTCATATATGGTGGACATGCAGAAAAATCAAAGCATTCTGGAGGAAGATATGGTGGACACTCCAAACTATTTTCAAAAAACGTATAGAATTTCTACCTCAGGCATTTCTGTTAGGGATCACAAAGGATATCACTACCTCAGAGACAAATTTATTCTTGAACTTAATTACAGCAGCAAGATTGTTGGTGGGACAGTACTGGAAGAATCCGGAAATACCGCCTATTGAAGAATGGACTGTGAAAGTAACAAATTTGGCGGAAATGGCGAAAATATCAGCATACTTGAAAAACCGCACCAATGAACAATTTGTGACTGACTGGAAACAGTGGATAGACTATATCCAAGAGAGAC